>KK119163.1:330954-344360 GCA_000611955.2 Stegodyphus mimosarum
AAAAGGAAAGGAAAATAGGTTGCTATAAATTAAGGAGTTCACCAAGTAAACTATTCTTGGCACAATCTGAAAAAAATCCACCAAGATAAATTTTTGAATTTCCTTGTAAATTTCACACCAAAATTTTACAAAATTTAATATTTACGCATAATTTGAGCCATAGAATTGAAATATGGAAAAAATTAGCATGTCATTTCGGTCCGATTTTGTGTGAAAATACCTATATTAAAGTCAAGTCTACTATATATCCTAAGTCGTGCTTTCGAGACATGAAAAACGCAATTTGAATTTCATCAATTGACCCAGTAGAATGCGAGATATAGAACTGCCCCCCTTTTTTTGACGCAGTGTACATACAGTTTAAAAGAAAGAAAAAGTATGTAACATGGTGAATATGAAAAAGTGAGCAAGGTGCTTTATTTGCGATTCAGGCAACAAAGGGAACACCCATTTCAGGACCAATTTTACAAGAGAAAGCCCTAAAGTTTTTATGATGAATTTCAAGGAGGCGAGCCTGGATTTGCTGCTAGTGCTTCCTGGCTCAACAGATTGAAAAAGTGGTACGACCACCTACAGATGAATGGGCAAGAGTATATTTTAAAAAAAAATATATTATTCATATATTATTTGGCTCTAGATCATAATATTCAATTTCTAGAGTTTTTTAGTTAACCCACTGATGTGCGGTGGTCGTAACCTGAAACCACCAATTTTCAAATCTTTTTTTCTTCTTTCAGAAATTTTTGAGTAAATAGAGATTATTACGATTGATTACTGATCTTTTACTTCTAAATTGCACAAAATGACTGCAGAATCGTACATTTTTTAGGTCTTAGTACTTCAAATCGGATGCCTTTTAAAATTCATTTTCAAGAGACAAAATAACTTCCTTTTATTAATATAAACAACTTTAAATTTCAAAAGTTATTCATTGCACATCATTATTTCTATTATAAACAATAAAAAAATAGCAATAATTAAACTGCATATATAAAAAACCTACTCATATTTTTATTCGCTTTGCATTGTGTCACAATGCTCACAATCCTCTAGAGCAGGGCTTCTTAAACTTTTTTATATAGCGACCCCCTTCAAGCTTAGGAAATTTTAAACGACCCCCTCCTCCATATAATGAAATATATATTAACCGTAGATGTAGATGTAATATCGCGCTATTTTACAATGTAAACAAAATAAGGATTAAAGAATACGTGCCCATTCTTTTCGCATATATATAATTGGAAACGTTGACGGGATATCGGTCGTAATAAAACACAATAAATAGAATGACATAAAACTATATATATATTTATTCAATAGAAAAAATAAACTTTTGTAACAATTTTTTTATAAGAAAACATAAAACTATATCTATATATTCAATAGAAAAAATAAACTTTTGTAACAATTTTTTTAATAAAAACATATTATTAACATCAAACAATATTAATGTGACGGATGTGATTGTTTATTTTTACACAAATAATTAAATCTAGGCTCAATTTGAGTTAGTGCAGATCGTAATAAATTTTCAACGTTTATTAAAGTTGAACGGTATTTTGATTTTATGTAAGTTAATGTGGAAAAGGCTGATTCACATAAATATGTTGTACAAAATGGCAGTAATTTGTTCATTGCCATTTCCGATAGTAGGGGATATTCTGATTTGATTTCTATCCATTAATTTCTTTTCAATTGAAAATGGATTGCAAATCCATTGTTGTGTATCGATATCTTTGGGAAAATACCTATGCATGTAAACTTCCATATCCTTCAAATGATTAACTATAATTTTTGTTATAGGAGTATCTTTTGTTGAAATATTGTTACTAATTATATACTCGTCAGTAAATGGAAAATTCGAGCGATCCACTTTCCACTCTGTTCTTCCATATAAGAATTTTTTTAACAAAGGCCTCAAGTTTATTTTTTAACATAAACATATTAACGCAGACTCCCTGCATTGATAAAATCATATCATTGATTTTATCAAAAATATCTGCCAAATAGCATAGCTTGAGAAGCCATAAATTATCGTGAAAATAATCGGCCAAATTAGAATTTTGCTCTGTTAGAAATATAAGAACTTCATCTTTTAAAGTTAATAATCGTTTCAAACTTCGACCTCTTGATAGCCACCTAACTTCAGCATGTAGCAATAAACTTGTATAATCCGAATCCATATCAATGCACAAATTTTTAAACAATCGACTATTAAGTGCTCGACTTTTAATAAAGTTAATGATTTTGACTGCATCAAAAAACACAGTGTTTAATTCTGGTGCAATTTTTTTAACAACAAGTGCCTCTCGGTGAATCATACAATGTGTAAATGTAATATGATCATTTCCAGCTTTAACAAATGCTGTAAAACCAAGATCTTGTCCGGTCATTGCTGCAGCACCGTCCGTGCACACACCAACACAATTTTTCCAATTTAATCCTTCTTTTTCAAAAAACTCATTTACTTTTTTATATATATCTTTTCCACGAGTATGACCTTCCAGAGGACGACAAAACAGTATATCTTCATGAATGCTTCCCTCATAAATATATCTTACAAAAAGTAACAACTGTGCCATTTTTGAAATGTCTGTCGACTCGTCCAGTTGTATTGCAAACTTTGAGCTGTCTTTAAGCCTCATAAGAAGCTGTTGAAATTGATCATTGCTAATGTCTGAAATTCTTTTGGACACAGTGTCATTTGATAATGGAATTTTACTAATTTCAGCAGCATACTGTTTTCCATGAACAATTTCAGACATTCTTATAGCTGCAGGTAGTAAAAGTTGCTCTCCAATAGTAAAAGGCTTTTTCGTTTTTGCTATCAAATACGAAACTTCATACGATGCCAATAGATATTTATCATTCAAAGTAACATACTTCTCCAAAGTGTCCTTTTCTTTATTTGATGTTTGCAAAAGACGCTCAAAATATTCTATTGGCTTTTTTGATAACGTTGCATGTTTAGTATTCAAATGTCGTTGCAGTTTTGACGGTTTCATGCTTTCTGCAGCCAAAACTTCTTTGCAAATTAAGCACACTGGTAGTTCTTCATTGTTGTGAGAAGAGCATGTGAAGCCATACTGCAAATATGATTCGTCATATTTTCTTTTTTTTGTTTTGCTAGAAGTCGGATTTGAAGCACTGCAACTTGGTTGTGACGGCGTGGCAGACTTATTAGTTGGAATTTTAATTAGCCATTTATCCATGATGGTTAAATAATAATAAATAATTAAACAAAATGTAGTTGAACTTTAACGTAATAATTAAAAACACCAACTGAAAATTACACAGTAAATACACACATGTCACTACGAAGACAAAGCTGAGTCCAAACTGAAGTACAAACAGAAAAATAACTACACTCGAATCTTTACCAGTGCAATGACAACAAATTACGATCAGATCAACCCCGACGCATGGCGTGTTCAAAGTGTGCAGCGCACAAAGGCACCGTATCACAAAGACGCCGAAAAAGAAGCTTTCATTTAATTTTTTTTATTATTCTTTTATAAAAATAATATGCCGATTCGCCTAGCCTAGCTTGATTATGCTTCCGTATTGTATGTGTAAGCTGTAAGGCGACGCGGCGTCTGGGTACTTAAGTTATCTTGCAAACACTGACGCCGGCGGCCAGACATCAATGTCGAACGTTCAGTTGAAAATCGAGGAGCGCGTTGTATTTATTATTTTAAATGCTACTTCCATATTTTCATTTATAGGCCCTACATAACAGTTTTGCATTGCCACTTTTTTTAAAAAATAGTTATAATAAAACTACAATAGTATTTTGTATGATTTTTATTTGTATTTATATTTGTACGTAGTGTGTATACTAATTTTAAAATTTTATTTATAATGATTGAAAAGTATCAGATCTTTGCGACCCCCTTTCAGTAGTCTTGCGACCCCCACAGTTTAAGAAGCCCTGCTCTAGAGGCTCAGTGGTCATGCCTGCTTTTCAAACGGGAATGTGTATTTTTACCTGGATATAGATCAGCTGCTTTGAAAAAACTGAGTTATTTTATTACTAAACAATACATGCACCTGCCCAGTTAAAAGGTCTCTCATTTCCAGAGAATTTTCTCTGAGCTCAACATGCTTGCTTCCTATGGTAGTAATGGGATTTTATAAAATTTTTTGGATGGTTTAAATATAATGTAAATATACTTTGCTATAATTAAAAATAGAAATCTCATAAAAGTTTTATTTAAATTTAAAATATTTTATATATATTTGGGACAAAATACGAACAGAAAACGAAATATCCATATCAAAGTCAAAAAGACCAAGCTTCCCCCTTCCATTAACAAAAAAAACCTCAAATTTCATATGCCAGACAAAAAGAGACTAAATAATGCTGGACATATTCCAGTAAAATGCAAATCCTGGCAGTACATTTTGTAGCACAAGAGAGAAACCTCATAGAATAAGATACATGTGCCAAACTTGCATGCAATTCTTAAATACAGTTTTTTTTTTAATTCGCAAATTTCGTCATTTATTGCAATTGCGGACGGAAAAATGTAAGTTGTTTTCCCTACTGCCTCAGTAAACTTTAAAGTCCTAGACTCACAGATCAATGGGCATTTTTTTCTAATTCATATATTATTAGTATATATATTATTATGAGTAGATTTTTTCTAATTCATATATTACTTGTCTTTGGGATCATATTATTCAATTTCTAGAGTTTTTTAGTTAAAAAATTATTAAAATAATATCGCAAGCTTCAAAGGGTTAAAGCATTATAAAAATAATAGTGCATGCATCAAAGGGTTAGATTTCTGAAAAAACCACCCATAATTCTGTAAAACTTGACTTTTCGGAAATTTGACAGTCTCTCAGCTCATATTACGTCTAGTTTGCAATAATCTACAGTACTAGGATTTTAGCCCCCTTGATTTCATTTCTGACACCCCTTTCCTCTCCCCGAAAATGAGACAGAGTGAGAGACAACATAAAATCTAGAAAAAAAGGTTGTCATATTTTTGTACCTTAAATGACTAAAATGTACAACAGGAGTTGATAAACTGTAAAAGCAAGAAAAGCATGACTGTGTAAAAAAGAAAAGGGCTCTACAACTCTACACTGGCTTTCTCTTCCAATCCCACAGAAAAATATCTCACACATAACTGCACTAAGTGAAGGGATAAAAACAAGTTGGCCACTGTGAAGTAATTTAAAAAATAAACATTAAGATGTCACAAATAAATTTTATGAGAAATAGGTTTATAAAAAGCACTCAACTTCATTTTTTCTTAGTAATTTAATTCAAATGCACATACTAAGCATATTCATATTTAGACAAAGCACAACAAATCAAACAAATGTAAACAAAGAGCTTTCAGACCGATCCAAGGTAAACAAGCTAACAGTCACTGGGTGAAATGAGAAAGAAATAATCAGTTTACAATTTTACTCTAAAATAATTTGTTCAAAGCAGTTATAGTAAAAAGGAAATGGCTATTATGCACTTTAACATCCAGTGCATAGTGTTAAATACTGTCACATTTATGAGAAAAAATGACACATTCAGAACATTATGCGAGATTTATGAAATAAATTCTGCCTCTTAATTTCATGAGTAAGACTTTGCTCTCATGCTAAATGCATTAGGAAGGCATGTTAATCACTAACGGTACAAAATGAATTATCTCAGTACATAATGTTTAAAAATGTTAATTTAAAATTTTAATTTCCACAGACAATTCCTGAAAATTTTTATCTACCCACTTCTAAAACTAAACAGAAAATTTAAGTTTCATATATAGTAATAAAACATAATACATACGTTACGAAATTAATTATCTCATACAAAAATTAACTACAGAAAAATTTACATGTCACACGCAATTACCTTCCTATATTTTTAAAAAACGGATAGCTTCAAATTCAAGTATCAATATTATAAAATCCAACTTACAAATATTTTCTTTTTAAACCGACATTCTTAAGAACATTTTAAGGTTTCAAAAATCCGCTACAACAACACAATGACAGAACTCAGGAACTAAACCAAAACTTCTTACACAATAAAATAACAAACAAAAAAAAACCATGCTCTCAACTATACGGTTATGACGATTTTGAAGTGAAAGTGTTAGTTATAGATCAAACCATAACGCCCGCAGTTCGGGCGGCTACCCATTTCTTCCAAATGAAATATCCAAATACCATGTCTATCATGTAACCATAACAACGCACATCGAACGTTTATAGTTTTATGAGTAAAATTTGAAAGTTTTCTGCTTGATTTCACACGGTATTAATTAACTTAATTTAAAATTATTTGCACTACTTTTTGAAATCTCATGAATCATTTGCAATAATAAATTGTGCTGTAAAAGTGAATATAAAATCATGTTTACATAGATTGCTCTTCTACACTGAAAAGAAAGTTACTATTGACCAAGTTTTCAATGTAAACAACAAAAAACAATTCTTCTACGGGAGCTGGGAATTCTACTTCCGGTGTAATGTTTCTCTACGGAGTTTTGTAGTTTTTCAAGCTATAATTTCTAATTTTAATTTTGCATATCCACCCCATATTTTTTCCTTGATGTTTTATTAATAATTAAATCTCTGTTTTCTAGTATTGACGATTATTGCTATATTTAATAATAAAGAATAATTTTAATGCAAAAATTGCCAGATTTGTTTCGTTTTCGCTACTTTGACGATTTTTTTTATTTCCCGAGATTCTGATATCCATAGTGTTTATTATAATATCATTAAATAAGTCTTGAGGATTAAAATAATTCTTCCTTGTATGTCTCCCTATAATTCGTCCTCTATGAGTACATAAACAACTTTTTAAAATAGCATGTGTTGAATATATATTTCTATTCATTTATTCTAAAAATGTGTCATTTTTATTACAGATAAGATTCATTTATTCTGTGAATGTTTTGGTTTTATTACATATAAGTTAATTTATTCAAATAATGCGTTAGTTTTATTCTTCCTTATATGAATACATAAAAGCCTTCTTAATATGCTTTGTTTTGAAGATACAGTATTTCAATTCCCTGCTGTTTAATGGAATTCATTTACTTTAAGAATGTGTAAATTTTATTTCAGGTAAGTTATTTTCAAAGGTTGTTGTCACCTGAATTGGTGTTTGCGAGTCATTCTTCTAATTTTTGAGAGTGATAGTTGAACGATTTTATTTTTATTTACTCGTTTATTTATTTTTCCTTTAGTTAACAACAATCCGTTTTCGAATAAAAAAAGCATTAGCTTCTATTTTGATATTTCCTATACTAATACTTTCCCATGTACTCTCTTAAAATATTGCAATATTCATAAACAATACTATGTGCATACTAAGAATAAAAATTATAATTAAAATATAATTAACAAATGCTGAGTAAATTTCAATGAGTGTACTGGAAATCATTTGAATTCCAAAAATAAACAATATAACACCAAAAAAAAAAAACCTTGGGAAATAATATTTTCTCCAAAAAATGGTCACATGAATGTAAAACTTTTTAAGATTTTAATATATTTAAAAATTCCTAGATGTTTAAAAACTGAAAAAAATTCCATCTAAAGATCATAAAACAATATTTGAATTCTTACAACATAATGAATCATTAGTATTCCGGAAATAATAGCATAACCTCAACAATCTCAACAGGTGAAAATCGTTGTCAAAACATCGCCAAACACCGCTGATACTTTCTTCATAATTCTTGTTAAAGATCCTTATGGTATATGTTTACATATCAATTAGTATAGTATAAAATGCTCATAAATATTCCCTATCCATAATAAAAGTATTACTGTAGAAAGTAGATGAATTATTCGCAGTCCAGTTTTGTCTACGAACGGCAGCTTCCCACAGGCGCCTACGTGATGGATTTCTAGGAAAATAGAACATTTTTATTTTAGATAATAAATTAGTTTTAGCTCTCATGCTACAGCACATAGCCGCAGAACACTGACTCGATTTCCATTTACGCATACTTCTGTATTTATCAGAATAAAACAAAAAATGAAACACTTCTAAAAAAAATTCACATCAACGTAAATAAACACAGCAAGACCGGAAACGGAATCTTCCGGGGTGTTCGCGATTTGAGCGCCCTCTTTGTTGAGCTTTACAGAAAACTTCGTCAATAAATATTTTAAGTCCTAATTTTGTCAGCTTAACAAGCACAACAGTAAATATAAATAATTTGTTTCTGAAAATCATAATAGTCAAATTTCCGGAAGTAGAGTAAATACAACTGGCCCTTAAATCTTGTAAGGATAACGATTCCAATGTTCTGACCTCAAAATTTAATTTTTAGCAACTGACTATTATCCTATAGATAATATAAACTGCAAATTAACACATTTTGTACACATATATGTGTCAAAAAAATTTACGGATTTGTGCAAGTGAGTTCATTGCAATACTAGCTGTGAAAGTAACATTTGTTCATAATACATTTTTCTTCATTTTATAATAGTAAATAATAAAACGTACTATCTGTGTACATTTTAAACATTCAAAAAATAAATTTGAAGTTATTTTTTAATCTTGTATGTGTAGAATTTTTTATTTTAAAATCATGTAGCTCAAAAAGATTTTCAAGTGTATTTATTGAAAAGATCTACCATATGAAATAGACCAGTGTAATTCCATTGCATATATCTAAGGCACATGTTATCTCAAACTATAGACAGACACAACCACTGATTTTCAAGGACTAACTGTACATGCTAATTTAATATTTAAACTAAAAGACTCAGCATTCTCCCATGAAAACTTAGAATTGAGTATAAATTCTTACAAAAGCATCCTTTTATATTAAAACTACTGATGCTTCTATTATTACAGCTGTTAGTATTGTTAATATCTACAATGGAAGGTTAAAAAATTAATATTCCGATATTTATGTGTATTCATTAAAATCGATTACAACAGATAAAACATTGAAACATATCCTGATGAAATTAAAAAATTTTATCGGCATCACGAATTCGGCTATTTCAGTAATTTAGAACAACTATTCATGAACAATGAATGTACTATTATAATACAGTAACATTTAAAAGTTTGTAAAACGTTATTCAAGGTCTGGGGAAGAGTTTTCAGTTAACTGATATACACTTAATATTCTCAATAAAAACATTAATACTGGTAAGCAATCATGCACAAGAAAAATTTATAAATCTTGTCTCGTTGTCTGCAGAAATTTGCGCAGATATTTCATAATTAATTGATTTCTTTATTTCGGCCTTAACAGAGTCGTGAGCAGAGTTATAAGTACCGTGCTATCCGGCATTACTTTGAAACAAGTATTGTTCAAATGTTTTTCCTTGAATAACAGAAGACCCATCTTGTTGACTGACATCAAGGAAAGAGAAATCATTTCCATGAATATTTTTTAATTTCTGGCAATAGCCATAAATTTATAAATTCGAAAAATCAGTTAATATCAGCGGAATATCTGCTATCGACTCCATTGTAAGCATAGCATATGCGGATGTGTTTGTTTGTAACCCACGTGACCAAATTTTTCCTCTTCTTCTCTTGCGGAATGTATCTCATTGAGTAAAGACTATGCGCTCTCGGTTTTACTTTCAAAAAAGAACCTATGATAAAGACGATTTTATCAACGCAATGGACTTCTTAAAGAACGCTCTAGAATTTGAGAAAAAATTATTGAGTGATATGGAAATATAGTATCTTAGGGACAATCCGGATGAGGATGTGAACTTGCATATGGAAATAGTGTATGCCCAAATTAACGATATGACCATTGGGGGTTAGAACCCTTGAATGCTAACCTCCTTGATATGACAGCACAGATTGATAATATTAAAGGCAAGTGTCAGTTTTTTCGAGCTCCTTACAAATCTGATTTAAGTCATGTTCTACGTATTGATGTAAAAATTCTTGAAAATACTGGTATTTCTAATGTTACCGTAAATTCTGGAAATGTAGTTCACGATCCTTCTTCTAGTGGCACTATCATTTCTAACTGCGCTATTTCACGTAAGATGTTTAATTCTGCAAATATTAATAATGTTGATTATGCTTTTGTGACTAAAATAGGTATCATAAATGTCAATGCTGGCAGTGAAGGAAGTTGTGATGCAATAAGGTTACTAACCCTTTAACTGCTTAAGACGTCTTTAAACGTTTTCAGAGATCGCTCTAAAAATGATTAAGACGCGTATACACGGAACTGAAATTTCTCGAAAATGATTAAGACGTGTATACACGGACGCAAGGTTTCCTGATAAATGCTTAAGATGTGTTAAGACGCTACGCGAGGTCTTCTTTCCCCCTGCGTTTCCGCAGGCGGCTGTCATTTGCACGAAGCTCTTAATAGGGTGTGAAATCTGTTTGAATAGCGCACTTTACGGAAGAGCCCTCTGAGTAAAGGCTTATTGTCAGGCAGCAAATGTGTATTATTCTGCAAAGTTTTTGAATGATGACAAATCGTTTTACAACTGTGTGCCTTCTGGTACATAGTAGTAATGAAAGCCCAATCCTCAGTCGCTGATTACATCCCAAAATCTTTAGTAAAAGTAGGAAAAATTCAGAAATATAATGAAAAATGCATTTTTAATAAATCATATAATATATAATTGACTGTTTGATCTTCGTATTAAAAGTTGGTTACAGTTTCTCATTTCTCAACAACAAGAAAAAGATATATAATGTCAAAATTAACTTTTTGTTTGCCTTCGTATTTCAAGTGGAGTTTTTAATGGTATTTTCTTTCTACTTTATGAAAAGACAACCCTGTTTTTTCTAGCATGCCTGAGCTTTGGATTTTGTAATTGTGACTGACTGTTTTACTACAAACGCGAACTTACATGTAAAAAATTCTTCGAGGTAGAAATTTAAATATTCAACTCAAAAAATTATATTAAATCGAGTAAATGAATATGCCGAAAAAAATTCATGAACATCAATAGCTTTGTTTAAATAATTTATTAAAATTTGGAATGCAACCGAAATTTTAAAATCTACATTGTGTGAAATTCTCCGCTGTGTCTAGGAACTCTTTTAGACAGAAATCTATAAGTCTTTTATTCTTATATTTAATGGAATATAAGAGATTTGAAAAAATAAGTGCGTGGAAGTGTTAGATATTTTGCGCCCAAAATATTACGGTTGAAAAGATGTTTTATTATCAGAAAATAAATTATTTCCTCTCCAAATGTCAGTGCTGATAGCGATAAATTGAACGAAAGTTTTTCTTTATATTGAGAACTTAATTAATATATTAATTCTTTATTACCTAATAACTGTATCTACGCAATTACTTTACAAACTCTTTTGATACAAATGCTAATAAACGCCACCAGCGGTTGAGTGGCTAAGTCGCTGAACAATGGTAGTTTGAGATGGGTTCTAATTCCAGAGAAGGGGCTGTTTATGGTTTTTCCTAAAGTGTAACGGGAATACGAGTCAGTTTCCTTTACGAAATCCTTCGCGAAGGCATACTTATAAGGTATTTACTTCCTACTTTCTGCATGCCTTTGTGGTGTCACGGCAGCACACTCGGCGCGTTTTCGAGAGGTCCAGGTTTGAGAACCGGTGAAGGCATACCTCAGTTTTTACGTCTCTTGTCTCAAGAATCTTAATGACTCTACAGTGGCGTCCGAACTAAAAGGTGGTGGAAGATGATTCTTTACCACCAGGATTTGGCGACTGGGTCCCCTAATCCCTAGTGGCCCTTTGAATGAGGGAGTATATAAGGTATTTTCTTGCTCTTTTCTGCATGCCTTCGTGGTTTCACGGTAGCACACACTGCGTGTATTCGAGAAGTTCAATTTCGAGTCCCAGCAAGGGTATTCTTCCTTTTTCACGTCTCCTGTCTCAAAAATCCTAATGAATCTAGGTACTTACTCTTGGAAGGTAGTCTTGTATACGTCGAAATAATTAAAGCGAAGCTATGAGGAGGATTTTAGTTAATGTATGTACTTAACTGCTTTCACTAAGAGGAAAATCAATCCCAAACCATCCGAGTAATATTCCATATTCATGGACAATTTGTTTTTTTTATATATTTTACTAAGAAAGAAGTTTCTCGTATTACCGTGGTAAAAGACATTGAATAGTGTATAAAGTAATCCCTGTTTTCTCAGTTATCTGGGAAAGACGGACCATTTTTCAATGGATGAAGAGTAATTAATTTATAGTAATCATATAGATGAATGTTGAATGACGCCCGAAGATTTTCACAGTGGGCTAAACATAACTGAATTATTAATGAAAAACTTTATCTAACAGCAAAGATATATAAGCAAGTATTTACGCAAAATTCAGGATTAAGAATAAAAATACTTTCTTGAAATATCAAATTACATTGAATTAATAGTCCACAGACTAAATCGTGTTCTTCAATTTTCCCGATTTTTCATTGTAGACATTTTACAAGTCTTTCGACAAAGCGTCATACAAAATCATTTAGTTAACATCTTTTCAGCAATTCATTGCTTTTACAGAATTAATCTACTTACTAACATAAAGTAATTTTAAATCTTTAAGGATTACAAATTCTTTTTAAACAAAAACATTTTACTTTCAATATGAGAACTTATCGCCCACTTGGCGCAAAACTCAACCTTGCTTGAGGTAAAATCGGCCCTGCAACTTGCAGTACACTCAAAAATTAACTAAACTTTTGAATAAGGAATTCTACTTATCTTATTATGATCGTCCATCCTTTTCTTGGCCCAATCCTTGAAAGTCGAGTACGTTGTAGCTTGGTTGAGTCTCCTGGATTTTGGTTTTTGGTCCTTGGGAGGTTGCTCATCTCTTTTCCTTAGAAATTCCGTCGTTGTATCTCGGAAATTTCCTTTGTAGAGGAGGTTCCTCCGCTGGACGTTTGGTGGACTGGGCCCTTGTTCGTTGCTGGTCCTGGTTCCTGCTGTATTCGGGAAGTTGATTCTCAGGCTGCAATCGACGTTTCTTGCTTCTTAGGCACCTGTCCGATGATTCCACAGTTCTTTTGGATACATTGGGCTTTCCTTGCCCATTCTGCTTTCTTCTCTTTGTATGCTCGTAGGATCGTTCGTAGATCTGGTCACCTGCATCGTGAGACTTTCTTTTATATCCACATTTTTGGTTCCTATTTCTACTTTGTTGAGGGGGAGCTTTCTTTTCCTGCCTTTTCGATGCCGTTGTAGCTGGTTCCTGCTGTTTTTGCTGAAGTACATCTTCCTGGCTAGTCGATTAACTCGGATCCTGAAACAAATCTTTAAATACTGGCATTTTATTTCTATTATAATACGGCTTAATTTGATCCACATTCGCTTTGAGTGTTTGTCCATCATTTCTTTTTAATATAACCACTGCCCCTGTTATTTTTTCTATTATAAACGGGCCTTCAAAACGCGGAAAGAATTTCCCCACCTTTTCTTCTGGGGCATTTGACAAGTTATGT
>KK119163.1:347338-364105 GCA_000611955.2 Stegodyphus mimosarum
CCTTTTAAACTTAAAAAAAACTTCAGCGAATTGCACAATGTACGCAACGTGCACAAATGAACAAAATAAGCTAAAATAACGAAAATAAATTTTAAAAAAATCCATGTGCACAGTGTTCCTTTTCAACTTAAAAAAAAAATCAGCGAATTGCACAATGTAGGCAATGTGCAAAAATCAACAAAATAACCAACTTTCATACACCAATCAATCACCGCACATTTCCCTTGCACTTCCAATAAAGTAATAAATGTACATGTACATTCACTCACCTCTCTCAGCATCACAGCTAAATCCATAGCGACTTGGTATTTAGCGAAATATACGTACGAAAATAGCAAACACTCAACAGAACAACACCGCATTCAAAGAATACAACGACAACTGAAATAACTACTTAAATTAACAGGTAAGAATTTCGAATAAACCGCTACGTCATCTCACATTACCAATAAAACCGTTCTTTATAAAATAGGAACTACGCATGCGCGAAAACTACATGTTTCTGTAGCTTCAAAATACCCAGTCAGCCATGTTCGCGGATTTACGGAGTTACCGATGTTGGCGCGTTTATTGCTCATTCAAAAACAATCGCGGCCAAGCAGTGGGCTAAAGCGCATTTGAGCCATATTTTGTATAAAACTATAATAATTGCCCAACCAGCAACTTTTATGTACATTTTTTTGTTGTCTAACAATAACTTTATCACACGCAGATGTTTGTGAGCAATTTCTGTTCATGTTATCATTTAATAAGTATTGACTTTCTTTACAAAATAATAATTTTTAACAGTGATCTTTTGCACATTTCCTTTATTCTTTTTTTATATTCATCAAAATATGCCTATCACTTAATTGCTTTGAGAGGAACTATGTTTCTTAGTTTTTCTAACATAAGGATCGTCTTGGACAGCACTTTTCTTAGAAACAAAGATATAAAATGTAGTAGTGAGAAGAGATAATAAAGATCATAAAAACTAAACGTTTAATGAAATTTGCTAATTACGTAAGTTTTAGAAATGCATTAGAAAAATAAGAATATCAAGTATTTAAACTGTGTGAAAAATAATACATAAGGAGAATTATTTGCCGAAAATCCTTTGAAGAAAAAAGGCAGACCAGTGACAGAGCGGTAATGTCGCTGAACCCTGGTAGTTCGAACTGGGCTCGAATCCCAGCAAACAGAGGGGTGTTTTCTAGGTTTTCCTATGTGTAACGAGGGTATGGGGAAGTTTTCTTTAGAAAATCCGGTGAAAATGCGGTTTACGGCACTGCTTGGCGATTTTTTGAAAATCGCCAATTCGGCGCGTTTCTGCGAAACGTCTTTGCAATTCATTGCAACCTTCCCGACACGCTCCGCGAAAACCTATTGTAAACAAAACATAGAATTCTAAACCATAAATTAGTATGGAAACTATTGCCACAAAAATATAATAAAATAATATGCAAAACGAACATTACGATCATTAAAATATTCGTCAGTTACCTTTAAATTAATTATTTACATTTTATGTTGTAATACTTACACATTTTATGCGTTACATAACCTTCCCAACACGCTCCGCGAAAACGTAACCAAAATGGCATCCCAGAAAGAAGGAATTTTTTTTAAAAGGGCATTAAAATTACAAACGATACCATGTACACACCGTTCCGTTTTAACTTAAAAAAAAATCTGAGAATTGCACAATGTAGGCAATGCACACAAATAAACAAAATAAGCTAGAATAACTAAATAAATTACAAGAAAATGCCATGTGCACAGCGTTCCTTTTACACTTAAAAAAAACTTCAGCGAATTGCACAATATACGCAACGTACACAAATGAACAAAATAAGCTAAATTAACGAAAATAAATTACAAGAAAATGCCATGTGCACAGCGTTCCGTTTTAACTTAAAAAAAACATCAGCGAATTGCACAATGTAGGCAATGTGCACAAATCAACAAAATAAAATAAATTGCAAACGATACCAGCGTTCTGTTCTTCAGCTGATACAAATTATTTCAATAAAAGGCAACAAAATATAAAAATTAAGCAACTTGCACTTCCAATAAAGTAATAAATGTACATGTACATTCACTCACCTCTCTCAGCATCACAGCTAAATCCATAGCGGCTTGGTATTTCGCGAAATATACGGAACGAAAATAGCCAACACTCAACACACAAAATACAACGACAACTGAAATAACTACTTAAATTAACACGTCAGAATTTCGAATAAACCGCTACGTCATCTCACATTACCAATAAAACTGTTCTCTATAAAATAGGAAACACGCATGCGCGAAA
Organism: Stegodyphus mimosarum; assembly: GCA_000611955.2. Classification (NCBI taxonomy): domain Eukaryota; kingdom Metazoa; phylum Arthropoda; class Arachnida; order Araneae; family Eresidae; genus Stegodyphus; species Stegodyphus mimosarum. Next base: position 349,632 of record KK119163.1, read on the forward strand.
ACTACATGTTTCCGTAGCTTCAAAATACCCAGTCAGCCATCTTCGCGGATATACGGAGTTACCCATGTTGGCGCGTTTATTGCTCATTCAAAAACAATCGCCGCCAAGCAGTGCCCTAAACCGCATTTGGGCCGAAAATCCTTCACGAAGGCATCCCTCTTTTGTGTACTTTTCCATAGTAAAAGAAAAATGCAATATAAGAAAAAAATTGTTTCTGAATGTGTGGAAATTATTTTAAAGAACAAACATTTTTGCTATGATTTTCATAAAAATTATAAGACAATAGAAGGAATTAACCTTTTTTATTAATATCGGAATAAATAATTATTTTCTCACCTGTTTTATATATTTTTTTAAAAAATTATTTCTTTCCTTCATCGTGCTTGTTAAGTTGCTAATAAGCTTGCCCTTGTTCTAAAATCGGTAGGAACTGAAGGTTTTCGATTTTGATCTGTTTAATCATGGTATTTTAATCTCATGAATGAACTCAGCTCTGGCCAGTGATGTATTCTTTCATAGGAGAGTAACAGCAACATTCGTAATATTAAGAATAAATAATTCAATTTTAGAAGCAAAAGATTTTGAAAGCCAATTTATGTGGATTTCTTAGCAACATTTTTCAATAAGTGTTTCTTCTTACCATGATTGTCATAAATAAAATAGGTTTCTAATATCTTATGATAATGGTCAGCTGTAAAATTCCTACCTTTAACTTTTATGCATGTTATCGTTTTCCATCTCTCCGCAAATAAATCAGCTGACTATTATTTTATAATAATATATAGATTGAAAAGCGATCGTATCTATTCCTTTTTCTTAAATTTTGATTAAACTGCAGTAGACTTTTAAACTAATTTGATGTTTTTCTCCTTATAATAGTTTTACCATAAAGAAGTACAGAAACAATCGCTGGATTTCACAAAATTGGAATACATTTTGATTTAAGTTTTAATTTTATTTGGTTTTATGAGTAAACAGAGTATATTTAATTTTATGAATTGGTAAGAGTAGGCTGCGCTATTACTTAAAAGGAGAAGGACGTAAAAGCTTAAATTTTATTAGCATTATTTTTAAAATTTCAGTGCTAAACTTTGATTTGAAACATAGGGCGACAATCTGATGTTTTCAAACTATAGATACTTTATTTTTTCGTTTATTTTTTAAAGTCTTGTTAGAGATATGAGGTGTATAGTATTCACTTCCTCGGCCACAACTGTCGTGAATGTTTAATTTTTAATAATTATTCCCTTCATCCCTGGTGTAGATCCATAGTAAGAACTGCGAGAAATCTCGTTCGCTCTTCTTTTCCTCCTTGTCTGCTGTTGTTCTTAATTAGTTTCAAATACACTAAATTATTTCCTTCATTAATGTGAGATATACGCATGTGCTATATTCAATACAATCATAATCTGCTCTAAATTTATACACAAAAAATCACTCACATTATAAAGGACAATTTCAATACTACAGAACTAAATTTATTAGTTCAAGTACTCATTCTGCTATAAATATTTTTACTCTCATTCTATTTAAAATACTGCATGAAAGAAATGTACAAATAATGGATTTTCTTCAGTGAATGTACTTTTTTCATAGCATTACGCAATTAAATTACTATGAAATGATTCGTCTCAATGCTTGTGGCCGTTCTAAAATTGGAAATTATTTGTTTTAGAAATTAAATCTAGTAAAGATCTCATTGCTGAACCACATTTAAATGATATCAGTTTTATGAATAATGGACATAATATTTTGGAGAGCTTTACGGATATAATTAACAATTTTGTATTCTTTAATCATCAAGAAATTCCCTTAAAACGATTTTTTTATTAAAGGGAAGAATTTTAATTTGAGTGGCTGTTAAAGACGTAGATCAATGAAAGAACTATAATTCATTTAAATATTAAAACTAATTTAGTGGAGGCAAGAATTTATAAACGTCTTGTACCGAACTGCCTTTCATTTGGCTTTGAGTGTTAAGCATTTAAGAATTATTTAAGCATTAACGGCACTGTCCATTTTTTACTGAAAACTTACAGTTTTTTGCATATTGAATATTATTTATTCCTTTGATGATTTGTTTAACATTTTGCCTAAGAAATGAAGCGAAGAATTCATTTCCCAGGTTTAGAATGTACTTTCTTGCTGAGGCCATGACATGACGAAAGCTAAAAGGTACAATAGACGAAACGTCTAGTAAACGGATGTTGTAAAATGAAATTGAAAATATATGTGAAATTATTGTTCTAAAAATTGAAAAGAAAACCTATGCGAATCTGTACTATTGTAATGAGCAATCAATAACAAGTTTAAGAACTTTTTAGAGAAGCAAAATAATAATAATAATAATAATAAATCTGAAGGCTTTCAGATTTTGTATTACGCCCAAGGCGACGTTTTCTTAACGTTTTATGTGTTACCTTTATTTATTAAATATCATGTTCTTCGCAGTTAAACCATAAAACTCAATTCAACAGCAATATCACAAAAAATTTAAAAAGAGCATATCTTTAGAATTTCCGATACACAGTCTCGCACGCTGGAGACAATTTTTTTTTCGTACAGCGTTGCCGTTGCTTGCTTTGAAATCGTTGAAATTGTTAATAAAAAATTCGTTAAAGTTTTACAAAATATGAAATCGATAATAAAACAAATTCCAAATTTCAAATTTGGGCTTCCAGATACCGATTTTCGCAGTAGGATTAGGTCATTTAAAATTGGATGGCTCTAGGTGTTAAGAATACATTACTTATTTTAATGTTTGTTATTTTGTATTTTATATTTCCTGGATCATGAGCGAGCCTCACTTAGATTTTGTGAGTATAGTTTAGTAATTTGTGTATGGCAACAGTAATAGAAATTCAAGTGCGAGAACAATGTAACAGCACTAGGAGCGTTATTGATTTCTTCCTTGATAATAAAGCTTGTTTTCTTTGCAACTGTCTCTATTTTGTGAATAATTACCGCAGTTATAGTGTTTTAATGATAGTTACTATTTTAAGCCTATGATGCGAGTCTTTAATTAAAGGCTACTTCGTGCTGAAGTGTGATTTATACGTTTAAGTACTGAAAGCTAGAAGAGTAGGTGATACTTTTTCTTGTAAGCTTTAACATTGCTGGCGTAGGCGACAGGACTATTTTCGTATTTAAGATGTTTCAAGTAATAAAAGGTTTTAAAAAAGAATATTTGAAACATGTGGAAGAAATCGGTGAAAGTTTACCACCAACCGTTACAATAGCAGGTTTAAAAGATATTATTTTGAACAGTGCGGAATACAAAAAGGATCCTGAATTTGTTCAAGATTTATTAACAACTGCTATTGCGGATAGAAAATTGCTAGAGGAAAGACAAATTGAAAAGGATAAGCTGGATTCAGATCTTCAAAAAATGAGAATGGAGCAAGAGCTTCAAAAAACGAAAATGGATTATGAACTGGAATTGGCAAGAATCCAAGTACACAACAAAGTGAGTCATTTCCAACTATTTCTGTTTCTGATGTAAATAGTTCGAAATGAAAGCTTACTTTACCTAGATTAGAATTTAGACAGTTTGGGGATGATATTAAAGATCGGCTGCCTTTCTGGAGTCAGTTTAAGCAGATTCATAAAGATGATGATATTGCCCCGGAGGATAAATTCAGGTATTTAATTCAAGCTACTGTGTCGGGTTCTCGGGTTAGAGAAGTTGTGGAGAGTTTTTCGCCCATTGGCGCTAATTAAGGAAAGGTTGTGGAAAGTTTAAAATCCCGTTTTGGTAATGAAGATATTTTAGTCGAAGAGAATTATTGAAATTAATCGTAACTGTGCAAACTAAGGAAAAGTTTTCATTAACTTCTTTGTACGATAACTCGAATCTTATTTACGCCCTTTGGAAACATTAAATGTGACAACTGATAAATGTGCTTCTATATTATATCCAATGGTTGAATCGTGCTTTCCAGCAGATTTTTTAAAAGCATGGAATCGTAGTAATTCTTCCGATTCCAAAACGGATGCGAAGGATCGATTAAACAATTTAATGCAGTTTTTGAGATCGGAAGTAGAAGGAGAAGAAAGAATATGCTTAGCTGTTGCTGGTTTTGGTTTAGGAAAGCATCAAGATAATAATAATAAATCAGTAAAAAAGAAGCATCCTAGTGCAGAATGTTTACGTAACAAGACACCGGCAGCTGCAGCGCTATTGACAGCTGCTTCCGGTTCCAAGGCTGTGAAATCGTGCGTTTTTTGTGATGGTAACATTTAAGTTCTGACTGTTTTTCCGCGCAAAAAATGAGTTTATTGAAGAAGCAAAAAATTTTAAAGGAAAAACTTTGCTGTTATGCTTCTTTATCTCCAGGTCACACAGTTAAGAAATGTCGAGTTTTCTTAAAGTGCTTAATTTGTTCTAAAAAACGTGTGCCATTAATGTATGATGTGTTTGATACATAAATCAAAGTTATGCAGCCGAATAAAGACGAAAAGCCGCTAGAGGGCGAAATTAACTTGTCTAATTTCAAAACACATACCCCTAGAGTGTTTGTTCTTTCTTCAAACTGTGAAAGCTAACCTTATTTCTGATAGTAAACAGAAGACTGTGAGATTACTTTTAGATTCAGCTCCGCATAAATCTTACATCTTAAAGAATGTAGCCGAAGAGATAAATTATTTGCCTGTTCGTCAAGAAAGTGTGGTGCATTCTCTTTTCGGGGGTGTTTTAAGTGACGAGTTGAAGCATAATTGCTATAAAATAAGATTGAGAAGTTTAAATGAAAAGTTTGCCTGCAATTTCGAAGTTCTAGATCAAGCTACAATCTGTGATAACATTTGGCCTGTGTGTAAAGGCCCTTGGATTAGAGAGCTAGAAGAAAATGGCATAATTTTGAAAGATGTTGCAGTTAATTATGAAACCATTCATATTCTCGTCGGAGCCGACATAATGGGAAGCTTGTTAACCGGAAATAGGAAGATTTTGTCTTCGGGTCTCGTTGCTGTAAAAACTAGTTTTGGATGGACACTGGTGGGTAAGATGCCAGTAGAAGAAGCTTCGAATGAAAGCGTAGCAACGGCGGTGACATCAATGTTTATAAATGAAGCTGAAGTTTCAAGTCTATGGAGATTGGATTTAATAGGAATTAACGATCCTGTAGAAAAGAAATCTAAACATGAGGTTGATCTTCAAATCAAAGAACATTTTTTAGAAACCGTTACAGCAAACAATAATGGTCGGTATGAAATTTGCTTACCTTGGGCTGATGATCAATCACCTTTACCTGATAATTTTAGTTTAGCTAAAAAGAGGCTCGAGTACACCACTTCGAAACTTTTAGCAATGAATTTGTATCAACAATATGAAAATGTATTTTTAAACTGGATTGATAAAGGTATCGTAGAATATGTGCCCACTTCTGAAGGGAACTCCTATGGTAATTACTTACCTCATCGCCCTGTCCTAAAGGCCAGCAGCAGTACCACACCTATTCGTCCAGTGTTTGACGCATCAGCGAAATTGACAAACCATCCTTCTCTGAACCAATGCTTGCAGTGCGGTCCTAATTTAATCGAACTTATTCCAGACGTCCTACTGCAATTAAGAGAGTGCCGATATGGAGTCATAGCGGACATTAGAAAAGTATTTGTGCAAATAAGTATTCGAAAAGAGGATAGAGACTTCCTGCGATTTTTATGGTGGGAAAACATGGAAGAGAAAGAGCTCAGAGTTTTTCGACATGCCAGACTTGTTTTTGATGCAAAATGTAGCCCTTTCCTTCTGGATTCAGTTATTGAGCACCACACTGAAAACAGTGAAGATTTTGAAGTTGCTTTCAAAAAGAGACTGTTGCAAAGTTTCTATGTCGACAATGTCGTTACCAGTGTTGACACTAAACAGCAGTTGGAAAAGTTTGTGCCCGATTCTAAGTTATTGATGTCCAAAGGCGGTTTCGACCTAAGGGGATGGGAATATTCTGGTGAGTTCGACGGAATCAACGATAAGAAAGAAACACATGTATTAGGTCTGCTTTGGAATAAAGAATTAGACACCCTGGGAATAAATATGGGATGGTTGAATGACTTTAATTTGGTAAAGATAACAAAAAGCAGCATGTTATCTGCAGTTCATAAGGTATTCGATCCTTTCGGTTTTTTCTCCCTCGTTACGCTCTGTCCAAAAATAATGTTACAAAAAGCATGGAAGAAAAGTGTCAGCTGGGATGAAGAGTTGATTGGCGTACTTCGTAAAGATTTCTTACAATGGCTTGAAGAATTAAAATGCTTAAGTAACGTTGAAATTCCCAGATTTATTCAAGTCACTTCAGAAAATCTTAGTAACTGTGCTCTTCACACTTTTGTTGATGGCAGCAAAGACGCTTATGCAGCAGTTACATTTCTAAGGGTTGAAAACAACGATCGAGTTGAACTGTTTCTTCTTGCTGCGAAATCTAGAGTTGCTCTTTTAAGAGGGTCAACTATCCTAAGAATGGAACTTTTTGCAGCCGTAGTTGGGGCCAGATTGACAGATTCCGTAACCAAAGCCCTCGGATGGGAAAGATTTAACAGATAGATATTACTGGAGTGATTCTACAACAGGGCTCGCATGGATTAAAAGAGATGAAAATTGGTCTGTTTTCGTGCGAAACCATGTTAAGGAGATTAGAGAACTCAGTAAACCTTCAGCTTGGAAGCACGTTCCTGGAGAAAGGAGTCCTGCCGATCTGCCATCCAGAGATTGCAAAGCGAAATATCTGATTACATCAAGATGGTGGGAAGGACCACACTGGATGAAAGATCCTAGAGAATTCCTTAATTGTATGGATTTCTGTAACCACCATAGCTGTAATGAAGAAGAGATTGAAAAGAAGAAGTTGAAAACGACTAGCAAGATGACAAATAATGAAACCGTTTGTGATAATAATTGGTACTACAAGCATTTTTCTAATTATGACAGAATCGTACGGATGATTGCCTGGATTCTTCGTTCTAAGCATAATTGCGCAAATACAGAAAGCAGGAGACACGGAGAATTGAGTGTAGTAGAATTTCACGAGGCAGAGTTAAAGATATTGCATATGCTTAAAAAAGAATCCCTTGATTTGGAATATGATAGACTCAAAACACTTCAGGTATTTAAAGATGATCACGGCATCTATCGTGTAAAAACTAAGATTATCTACAGAAAGGATAGTGATGATTTTCTCAAACCTGTTGTCCTTTCTTAAAAACACGAAGTTGTGAAACGACTTATTTTCTCTGTTCATGTGAAGAACTGTCACGCAGGTGGTCAGATACTTTTGAATCTGCTTAGAGAAAAATATTGGATTCTTAACGGAAGAAAGACTGTGAAAAATATTGTGGCTAATTGCATGATCTGTAAACGATATAGTTCAAGGAACATGGAAGTGATTACTGCAGGCCCTCCTGAAAACGGTATTTCAAATTACAGTGGTTGACATGGCTGGTCCTCTGTTTCTAAAAGAAAATAGAAAGAGTTGAGTGTTAATATTCACTTGCGCAGTGGACAAAGCAGTACATTTTGAGCTAATTACAGCCGCTTCCACAGATGCCTTTTTAATGGCATTTAGAAGATTTATAGCTCGCAGGGGAAGATGCACTATTGTATACTGTGACAATGGCTCTGATTTTGTCGGAGCAGCCAACTCATTAAAACAGCTAGATTGGAAACGTATACAGACACGGAGTCGTTAATTCGATTGACTGGAAGTTTAACCCGCCGACAGCCGCATGGTGGGGCGGTTGGTGGGAGCGACTAATAAGAATATTGAAATATCTCTTAAAAAGAGTGTTAGGACAGGCTCGTCTAAATTATGAAGAAATGGCAACTACTCTGGGAGACAGTGAAAGCGTAATCAATTCAAGACCTCTAACTTGTATCTCTGAAGGAGATGTCATAAAGCCCATTTCCCCATCGATGTTTCTTCAAGACATTTATGAATGCAGTGTTCCAGATATTGATGCTGTGGAACAAAATTCTTTATCTAAAAGACTGAAATATAGGCAAAATGTACTTAAAGAATTAAGGAACCGTTTTCGGTCGGAATACTTAGGTGCTTTCATTCAATGAAAGAACAGTAAAAAACTCAGACACACAGTGGCTGTGGGTGATATCGTTCTAGTGTAAACTGATAACAAAAAGAGAATTAACTGGTCTTTAGGTCGCATTACTGAGCTTGTTCCAGGTAAAGACGGTAACGTACGACTCGTAAAGGTGCAGACTTTACACCAAGAACTTCTTCGTTCTATTCAGAGAATATATCCTCTCGAGATAGCATCTCTTACTGACTGCTCCAAGCCTGTGAAATCCAATAGTTTGACCAAATTCTCAAAGCAGCCTGTCAAACAGGACAATGGTGTCTTTGACAACAAGCCAAAATTTAGTAGGACTGGTAGAAAAATTAAGATTCCAGAAAAACTGGACTTATAATTTAAATATGTGCTTTAGTGAAATGCATTTTTATTGCTTGTTATTATTATTTCTTATAATTGAGAATATTTCTGTCGTTTATTTGATTAGTAAAGGATATTCATATATTTTTTAATATTAACTTAAAATGGCTTAAGTGGTAATTTTACGTTTTGATTATGATTTATAATCAAAAGGTGGGAGGATGTTAAGAATACATTACTTATTTTAATGTTTATTATATTGTATTTTATATTTCCTGGCTCATGAGCAAGCCTCATTTAGATTTTGTGAGTATAGTTTAGTAATTTGTGTATGGCAACAGTAATAGGTATTCAAGTGCGAGAACTATGTAACAGCACTAGGAGCGTTATTGATTTCTTCCGTGATAATAAAATCTGTTTTCGTGTTTTTTTGTTTGTGAATAATCACCGCAGTTATAGTGTTTTAATGGTAGTTACTATTTTAAGCCTATGATGCAAGTCTTTAATTAAAGGCTACTTCGTGCTGAAGTGCGATTTATAAGTTTAAGTACTGAAAGCTAGAAAAGTCGGTGATACTTTTTCTTGTGAGCTTTAACAATAGCACCGTTGTTTTATCACAATGCGAGAAACATACATACATTTATGCAGATTCTTCATTATTTAATTTTTTCAAACATAACACAGATCGATAATGTTTGATGGCAACAATTTGAAAAGTGAAACGGGCATTCGGAGTGATCCGACGAAAAATCTCAAAACGAAAACAATAGTCCTTCAGGGATAAAGCCCCTTTGGACTAATTAAAAAAAATTGAAAGGATTCAGATTTTAAATTACGTCAAAAGGGGCGTTTTTTCAACGTTTTGTGTGTTACCTTTATTTATTCAGTATCATGTTCTTTGCACTTAGACCATAAAATTCAGTTCAACCGCAATATCACAAAATAATTTTAAAATGACTATATCTTTAGAATTCGGATACACAGTTCCGCGCGCTTTAGATAAAAAGGTTTTTTTCCCCCCGTAGAGTGTTGCCATTGTTCGCTTTTAAATCTTTTGAGTTTGTTCATCAAAATTCATTAAAGGTTTACAAAATATGAAACAGACAAAAAAAAATCTGAAAGATTTCAGATTTTAAATTACGTCCAAAGGCGCGTTTTTTTAACGTTTCGTGTGCTACCTTTTTTTATTAAATATCATGTACTACGTACTCAAACCATAAAATTCAGTTCAAAATCAATATCGCAAAATCATTTTAAAATGAACATATCTTTAGAATTTCCGTAAGTCTCGTGCACTGGAGATAAAAATGTTTTTTTTTTCCGTACAGTGTTGCCATTGCTCGCTTTGAAATCATTTAGTTTGTTAATCAGAAATTCGTTGAAATGTTACAAAACATAAAATCGATAATAAAGCAAATTTCAAATTCAAAATTAGGGCTTCCAGATGCCCATATTCGCAGTAGGATTACGTCATTCAAAATTCGATGGCTCTAGGTTTTATCACAATGCGAGAAACATGCATACATTTATGCAGATTTTTCATTTTTTAAAATTTAATGCAGAGCGATAACATTTAGTGGCAACAATTTGAAAAGTGAAACGGGCATTCACAGTGAATCGACGCAAAATCGCAAAACGAAAGTAATAGTCCTTCGGGACTAAATCCCTTTGGACTAATAATAAAACAAATTCAAAATTTGGGCTTCCAGATGCGCATATTCGGGTGGAAACGTACGTTATTCAAAATCGGATGGCTCTAGTTATCATTGTTTTATCACATTTGGAGAAATATACACACATTTATGCAGATTCTTCATTATTTAATTTCTTTAAATATAATATAGGGCTGCAATATTTTGTGGCAACAGTTTGAAAAGTGATTCAGACTTTTAATGTTTCCAACGCAAAATCGGAAAACGAAACAATAGTCCTCCAGGGACAAAGCCCCTTTGGACTCAAAATATGGACGGTTTCAGATTTTAAATTACCTCCAAAGGGACTTTTTTTAATGCTTTGTGTGTTACCTTTATTTATTAAATATCATGTTCTACGCACTCAAACCATAAAATTCAGTTTAACAGGAATATCGCAAAATAATTTTAAAATGAGCATATCCTTAGAATTTCCGATACAGAGTCTCGCGAGCCATTGCTCGCTTTAAAACCGTCCACTTTGTTAATCAAAAATTCGTTGAAGTATTACAAAATATGAAATCGATAATAAAACAAATTTCAAATTCAAATTAGGGTTTCCACATGCCCATATTCTATATACGCTTACGTTATTCAAATTTTGATATCTATCACATTGCGAGAAACATACATATATTCATGCAGAATCTTCATTATTTAATTTCATTAAGTGTAATAAAGGTTCTAATATTTGGTGGCAACAATTTGAAAAGTGATTCGCCGTTTATAGTTTTCAACGCAAAATGCCAAAACGAAATTAATAGTCCTAGAAGGTAAATTCTTCCTTTGGACTAGAAGAGAGGTGTTTTTCTTTTTATGGTAATATTTTTATAGACATAAAATTCACAACAAAATCTGAAAGGTTTCATATTTTAAATTACGCCCAAAGGGATTTTTTTAATGTTTTTCTGTGTCATCTTTATTTATTAAATTTCATGTTCTTCCCACTTAAACCATAAAATTCAGTTCAAGAGAAATATCGCAAAATAACTTTAAAACGAGCATATCTTTATCAGTTTGTTAATCAAAAATGCATTAAAGTTTTACAAAATATGAAATAGATACTAAAACAAATTCCAAATTACAAATTCTGGCTTCCAGATGCTCATATTCGAGGGGAAACATTCGTTATTCAAAATTTGATGGCTTGTTTTATCACAATGAGAGAAACATACACACACATTTATGCAGATTCTTCATTATTTAATATCTTTAAATATAATACAGGGCTCTAATATTTGGTGGGAACAATTTTAAAAGTGAAATAACGCTTTTAGTGAATCAACGCAAAATGCCAAAACGAAATTAATAGTCCTTCTGGGCAAATTGCCCCTTTGGTCTAAAAATAATAAAATTTCAAAAGAAAGAATTACAAACTTGATTGGAAATATTATCGGAAAATAATTTTAAAATGAGTGTATCTTTAGAATTTTCGACCCACAGACTCACGCGCTGGAGATAATTTTTTTTCGTGCAGTGTTGCCATTGTTTACTTTGAAATCGTTGAGTTTCTTAATCAAAAATTCGTTAAAGGTGTTACAAAATATGAAATCGATAATAAAACTAATTCCAAATTCGGGCTTCCGGATGCCCATATTCGGAGGCGGATCTGTTCAAAATTTGATGGCTCTAGGTAGGACCGGACTCAGAGAAACAGAGACCCTAGGCACTTGACATTTCGGCCCTCCACCATCTCGAAGCTATTTTGGAAATTTAGCAAATTAAATGCACTAGTACAGAACATATAATTTTAATTGACTTTAATAAACATCAGAATTCAGAATAATACAGTCTATGTTGCTGTAGTTACGCCATTCTAAAAAATTCATAGAACTTTTGAGCTTATGTAAAGATTCCGCCACTGAGGCCCCTAGGCTCATATTCGAGTGGAATCAAACCGGCACTGCCTCTAGGTACTATTGTTTTATCACAATGCGAGAAATATACATACATTTATGCCGATTCTTTATTATTTAATTTCTTTAAATATAACACAGGGCGAAAATATTTGGTGGGAACAATTTGAAAAGTGATACAGACATTTAGAGTGAATCGACACAAAATGCCAAAACGAAATTAATAGTCCTTCGGAGCTAACGCTCTTTTGGGCTAAAAAAATGGCAGAGATAAATTAAAAATTCAGCAAATGGAAAAACTGTTTTTGGTGCCTCGTTAAAAATTGAGACCCAACTTTAAAAGAAAATATTTCCGGAGTAATTCATGATTTTTATAAATTTGGTATTTAGGAGCTGTTTGAGATTAAAATGGATGTACGAATAACAAAAATCGCTATGTAAATTATAAAATATCCAGTTTTGTGTCAAAACATGTAAATTACCGTAATGTTATACGAAATATAAATCCAATACATTTAATATATATACCCTAAGTCAGCCTTTCGAGACACCAAAAATGGCATTTGAATTTTGTCGTCATTTTTTACAAGCGCCTGGCCCCAGCCACCACCCCTGTTCTTATTGGTTGCCGTTTATGACGTCAGGTTGAAGAGATTTCATTATCTGTTTCGTTTACGGTAGGCGAACTTATACTGCTTTGGTCTTGGTTATGTATAAATGTGAATTTGTGGAGCTCGAGCTCAAGCTTTTGGCGAGGAAAAATGCCTCGGGGAATTCATTTCGTCACTCTATGACATCACAAGTCGTGTTCAATAACAGCTTGGGGTGGTGGTTGGGGCCAGGCGCTTGTTCATTTTTTCAACTGTACGTCAGTTCTTGCCTTTATCAAAAGATGGCGCCATATACATGATGGAGGTTTTTAGCAGTGAAATTTTTAGTTCCATAAATCCTATTCCAAACTGAGCCGTTTCATCTGGAATGTACTTTCAGACATAGATTCATCTTATTTCTCGATATACCTCTATATTTATTACCCTCTGATATTTATTGGAGTGACAGAAAACTGAGAAATTAAGTGTCATGCTTTATACTTGCAATATGCAGACCATGAATATATAAATAAGCGAGATAGAATCAACCTGCCTATTAATGCAGCTTTAAATGGTCTTTGATTAGTGAATCAGAAACTTTAGATTGACGCCTAAATTTTAAAATCAGGTATTATTTTGAGTTCAGATTTTAATGTATTTGGCTATTAATTGTAATGAAAGACAAATCAAAACTTCTAGGGTTGTCGCCGTATCTCATTTGTCTGACATATTCAGAACAAACCAATGAAATTATCGTGGTAAGGTGGTAGGTGATAGCCACGTCTTGTGCTGAGCTTCGCCCCAATTTTGGGGGAGAGCAACCGGGGGGGGGCGAGGGACTTTCACTCCTTTCCCTCTCCTACAGGGCTCACGGAAGGACGTTCGGCTGGCCATATATTTGGAGCGTTCTCATGCCGCAAAGACACCTTTATATTTACAACATCCATGTCTTCTCCAGGATTCGAGCCCAGGACCTCCAGTACGATAGTCACCGTCTCCAACCACTCTCCCGTTAGAAGCCTCACCTAAAATGTTCAAAAAGGAACACAAAATGTTTCGATTTTTTTTAAGTTCAAAATACACTGAAAATAATTTTAATTTATGAGCTTTCGTAGGTTACGCGTAATGTCTAGTTCACGTAATGTATATTTTATAAAATTGGAAGTGAAACTTCATAACTGTTTAAGGTGAAGAGCAACTATTAAATTTAATGATTGCTTAATAGTAATAATAGACAGTACATGCAATTCAAAAAGCCTTTAGTTGAATAACATAATTTCAGTGCCTAGGCCATTTTCTTTTGAAAATATAAATAAAATCACAGGCCTTGGTAATTTCTCTTGTAACTTAATGCATTAGTCGAGAATAGTCAGTACCCATCGGTCATTTAGCAATCTCATCACTCAGAACGTTGCTCGATTTTACATCCGTTGTGAGGGAAGCTCTGCCCCTATTTTAAAAGAGGGTACTTCGGGAACGGGTTCGAATGTTTCCCAGCACTCTTCTCCTACCACTGAGCCTCAAGTATATAGGAGTAGTCTGCAGGCAGTGAACCTACTTCTGCGCAATTGATTTGTGATTTTCTTGCATTCTAAAGCATAATGGTTTTCATAGAACATTGCATAGAATCCCTAATGTTTTCAAAAATGTTTAGATTTGATCATTAGGTACCATAATTTGGCATTTTTAGACTTAGCTACACATTGACGTGTCTCGAAAGGCCAAACTGATTAGAATGAATGCAGAGAATGAAGGTGTTATCTCGACAGAAAGGAAGTGACTCTAGTATTCACTTGTCGGAGACATTTTAGATATACATGGGGTCTCACTAAACGCTAGTTAAACTGATTTCAGAGCTTAAGTAAGCTGCATAATTCTGTAACGAACATATCTCAGGGATAGTCTCTTTGGATGTCAACTTCTGCAACTTGTGTAATAAAAGGAACTTTCCGAAGTCT
>KK119163.1:364175-394092 GCA_000611955.2 Stegodyphus mimosarum
CAGCAGTGAATTCCAGGATAACGTAAAGCAGTATATACCACGAAATAATTCTTGCTAACCTTGGTCTTTGGCTAGCAAGACTCACGCTCATCCAGAATACTTTTTATAGTCAGATTGTTGTCCCAGATTCAGTTTTGCAAGTATTCTTGAAACCATAATATATTTTTTAAATGGATATAAGGGGAACTCCGAACCTCACGTCTGTTTACAAAATACTGCGATTCATTTCTCCAGTTCCAATTAAAAGAGCAGTAAAATCTTTCCATTCGCAGGCTAGAATCAGCTGTAGAATCTTTCATAGATGTCTATCACTTGAAATATGTAGCGGTGGACGCAACCAGAGGCTTACATAGATAGCTTTATTATGTATTCCGAATAGGCTCATTTGTGCGTATTATTCAGGCGTGTATATTTTTTAGCGTATCGACGTACTTGATGAAAGATAATCAATATTCCAAATCTGCAACATGATTTGCCTACTCAGCAACATGTGTTTTTCATTTTCCTGAGTCACAATTTATATAATTACCTTAATAAATTTACTTTTCAATTAATAATATCATAATTATGTCACACAAGGTCTGTCCCGAAAGCAATGCGCCCCATTTTCTTCTGTCAGGACTATCCATCGCACAGCTTTGCCGCTTGCACCGAAGGGTGGGTGGAGTCTTAGGAACGCAGCGCGACCAGCTCCAGTCGGTTCCAAGCTTCTGGAGTGTCACAGTGCCTGTTTCATTGAACCCTTGTGTCAGTGCTCGGTCGAAATCAAGATGGAAAAAACTCTCTAACAGCGATACGCAAAGTTTGGTTTCAAACTTGAGAAAACGCCGTCGGAGATTTTTGCGTTGCTTCAGCCTTGATTTGTTGCTGACTGGCTTCCTTTTGTTCTCGAAGATTAAAAAAAGTCCCTCAAACGACAGCATTTGGGTACCCTGGAGAACATCAAGGCGGCTACGACGAGGTTACAAAAGGGCATCCCTGTGGCGGACTTCCAGGAAGCATATAAAGCATAGAAATCGCGTTGGAACAAGTGCTTTAAAACAGAGGGGATGTATTTCAAAGAATATTGAGTAATTGTACGAATCGGTTCAATAAATTTCTTAAAAAAATGGGCGCATTACTTTCGGGACAGACCTTGTATGGTGCAAATTTCGGTAAAGAGTTTGGAAAATTAAGGTCTCACAGTAAAACTATTTTACTGTATCATATTATACTTTAAAGCATAATCATATCATACTTTACGGTATCCTACTAAGTTACAGTATGATACTTTTACAGCATCATATTATACATCACTGACTTAGGTTATGGGTCAGCTCCAAGTATACATGACATAGGCAGCCGTCCAGGGCTCTTTTTTTAGGCGGCACCATATATGTTCTCGTGAACGATGAAGGAATAAAGGTATATTTGATTTTGAATAACTTTAATTTATATGCAATGTTAACTGTTCGCCTAGAACAGTTGTCTCAGACTGTGGACCCGATGTAATTTTACACAGTCAACGAATATTTCCCGTAAAATGTATTAGAATAAAATATTCCCGTAAAATGTATTAGCATTATTTTGAGAAAAATTTAAAGAAAAGGTTTATGATTTCAAATGGAGTCCAATTTTACATTTTCAATTCTAAATATGAACGTGAGTAATATCCTGGGAAATCTACAAATGGAGCTATTTTTTAAGTTATCCGGAAAATTCTGCTTTTTTTTATGATAAATACAAATGAAACAGTTCAAAAACGACCTTGAGTAGTGTATTTGTATTTCGTATTTCGGCCTTGAGTAGTATGTCATTGTTGAGCGAAGTATTATTGTTATAATGATCACGGATTGTTGACTGAGCTTTCATATAGCTCTTAAAAATGGATGCTCTTCGTGGTTTCATTTAAAATAAATTTAGAGATACGGCAGAGAAGATGCAATTTCCTACGACCTGGTTTCGTTTAGTGGCGCCATCTAGATTCGGTTGGTAGAATGATTCGTGAATACTTGAAGTTGTTAGTGTCTACGATTCCCGATATACACTGATGTGCAAAAATTAAGGACGAGACAGTTTTTTCAATATAACTTTGTACAAAAGATTTCCAAACCAACACATTTAATACCGTAAGATCCCCAATACGTAAGGGCATGAGTAATGTAAGCAACACTTACTAAAAGAGAAATCAGAGGGATAAAAAGAAGCTTCATTGAAAAAGTAGCACGGAGCGCAATGCGACTGAAGGCCGAAACATCCCTGTGATGGGTGTCCAGCAAGAAACTTCCGGTCTTTAATAGGGGATATGATCTCCCCTGACTGCTAGGCAGGTTTCACAGCGTCTGCCCATGCTGAGAATGAGAGTGTCAATGAGTTGTTGAGGCATTGCTGCCCATTCGTCTTGCAGCGCCAATCGAAGCTCCGGAATCGTTACTGGTGGGTACGAGCTGCCAAGCGTCTGCCTAGAAAATCCCATACATGCTCGATGGGATTGAGATCCGGAGATCGTGCCGGCCAATCCATACGTTCAATATCCTCACTCTCTAAGAGCTGTTCGGCAGCTACTGTGCGATGACATGGTGCATTGTCGTCCATGAAAAGGAACTGCGGACCCATAGCGCCTCTAAAAAGACGCACATATGGAAGAAGAATCTCGTTACAATAACGGGTCCCGTTGACTGAACCTGCGTCGAAGATGTGAAGGTCTGTACGACTACCAAGCATGATGCCTCCCCAAACGAGAACACCGCCACCTCCATACCTGTCCCTTTCAATGATGTTCGAGGGATGATTGCGGCTTCCCCGCTCTCTCCAGATGAGTATGCGATGAGAATCGCTACTCAGACTGAATCTGCTCTCATCTGTAAAGAGTACTCGTCCCCATTCATTGTCTCTCCAATTCCGGTGTTCTCGGCACCACAGAGAACGCCTTCTCCGATGGGCAGGCGTTAGAGGTACACACCGAACAGGGCGTCGTGCAAGCAGACCACTACCGTGCAGTCTTCTGGCCACGGTAAAACGCGATATCGGTCGTCCAGTCGGCTGTGTCGTGTGTCTAGCGATTTCTCCCGCTGTCTGCCGCCTGTTTCTTCTGGCCTGTAAGGCAATATACCGGTCATCTGCGGGTGTGGTTCCTCGTGGACGACCACTACTAAACCCCCGGATAGCTGTTCTTGTAGTTTGAAATTGTTTCCAAAGTCGTGAAACGATGCTGTGAGCAATTGCGAACTCTGCAGCCACACTTGTCACACTGCGGCCTTCCTCCAACTTCCCAATGATTCGACCTCGGGTAAAAGCATCCAGATGTCGTCTAACAGATTAATTATTCGCCATTTCTCGCTGAGGCAGCAACTCGGTGTGATTTTAACTGCTATACGGCGTGCAATCTCTTTGCCAGAAATACTGATCTTACACCGACAACATGCTTTATACCACTCAGACACTCCCCCATTACGTCTACCTGCATATCTGCGCATGTGCTATCGTACATCACCTTACTTAATCTCCTGATTGGTCTTTCTGTCCGCTCTGCCTCTTCGTTCAGCTGATATGCTAATTTTTCGACTTTGTCCTTAATTTTTGCACACCAGTGTACAATGCACAAGAGCCGAGGACTGATCTGAGCTCTCTATGACCGTGATATGACGTCTTGAACGGGAAACTGCAAAGCGCATTTTGACCTCAAACATTAAGAAAGCCATGTGTTTTGTGGCAAACGAAGTTGATGCAATAGTTTTATTTTCTAACGGAAACGAATCTCTTTCGATACTTTCTGTCGTGAATGCAATTTTTTCTATTTCCATAATTTATGATGTAGACATGAGGAGTACAACCGACAAATATTCAAGCATTACTTCGTAATACACGGTACAAAGATCTCATGCTGTGTAAAGGAATATTGCTGACTGAACTGCAAATAGATTCTTTTAAACATTGTATTTCATTATATATAAATTTGATATGCAAATGGAATATAGCAGCGGGCAAAGGGTCAATAATTACATCATGGAAAATTGCTTCTAAGTGAAAATATTGTACCTTGTGGAAAAAAGTATGGAATGGAAACCTTCAGTACACAACAGAATGATTTATTTATATCAATTTCATACAGAATTGAGTTTCACTAAATGTTTGTTAAAGCTGTATATAAAATGATGAGTTTACTTCCTTGTTCTCTAAAAACAGTGGCTAATACAGGAAAGTAAATATCATATTTGGATCCAGCAAATTGAAACCTTAAGACATAGCTTAAAATGTTGCAGATATAAAAAGGAATAGAATGCTTTATTTGCAGAGCAATCTAATACATGTAGATGCTGTGACACATTAACAGTTCTTTTTACAATAGAACTGAATCAGAAATTATTAAGAAACAAAGAATTTTTATTATTTAATGTCTTTTTACTCTTCAACATTATATTTTTACTTAAGAAATAAATGTTACTAAGTAAACGTTCAGCACATACTGGAGAGAAATGTATACATTATAATTTTAATAGGATTTAAAAAGCGTTTAAATCTTGAAGAATGCCATTCATGCACAACGGGTCTGTTAAATTTTTAAAACTGATTTTTTTTCAGTAGGGCTGTGGATGTGGAATAATAATTAGTGATAACAGTTACTAAACTAACTAAAAATTTTTTTAAATACCTTTCTCTTGCACAATTTAAATGAAATAGTTTATTTGAATATGTATGCAATCGAGATCTGCTGTCTGCTGTTAAAAAGCATTTCCTTCATCCTTACCGTATACCTTCCGGGGAAGGGGGTAATTAGAAGCAGATCTGGCTAGCAATCAAGAGGCCTAAAGTTCGAACCTTTGCTATGAAATAGCTGATTTTTAATGTTTCTCAGTTTTAAAACTCAAAATATTTCAACTGGTATCCGAACTCAGATGTGGTGGACGATAATTCGCAATCATCAAGATTTGGCAGAACAGATGTCATCTATTATCCATTCTCATTAAATTTGTTTTTAGCAATAATTATCTTAATACATGATATTCTTTACATACTGTAGAATATAGAAGGATATAGAGGGAAGCCGAATGCCCGATTTCTGTCGAAATATGGGGAATACATTAACTATAAAGGACGAACAAAAAACCGGAGGTATTTTCAAAATTTTAAACTTTCATGCTTGTTTTGTTCAAACATCATTAGTGCTTCGCTGCTGCGTTGCGTTTTACTGTACACAAGAATTGCTTTAATAAGAAAAACGTGATTTTTAAATTTTGTAACTCTTAAACAGTATTTAGTCTTAGCAACTAAAGTGCACACTCTTATTTCTTCTCTATAACAGAAAAAAAGTGAAATTTTGTAGAACAGTGTTTTCGGCTTGTATTTCCAAATTCAGTTTAGACCAAAATTCACCTTGGACAACATTCTCTATACAGAAGTAAAAACAAGATAGCTTAACCTTCGGATTGCCCACTTTTACCAGTTTATTTTTACAGCCACAGGTGATGTGAATATTTCAGTAACAGGCTCTGCTCTCAAAGGGATTACTGGCACGGTAGGTAGTTGTACGAAATGTTGTACAAACATGGTAGTTGTACGAACATGGTAGGTAGTTGCACGAAAGCCTTTTCGATAGACACGTATTGATCACCATTTTCATTTCTTCCCTTGTAGGCTAATCTTCGAAGTGTTTTGTACAATATATTCTTTATGTTGGATAGGGCAATCTGTTTCAAATTCTAATACTTATTTTTTTACCACGACGTTTTCCAGCTGCTCCTCTGTCTGCAGGTCTTCTGCAACTTCTCGGAGTAAGGAATACACTATGAGGTACACATAGCATGTTCTCTTAATTGCAAAATGAAATACTCTACTATTTTTAAGTTGCACTACAGTAGACTATTGACCAGGAATGTATGAATATGAATTACAGTCTATTGACTATTGCTTATTGAATATAAATTTTGATTTAAGATTAGAACTAATGACTATAATTTATATTTGCTGTCTACAAATGCTATGTAATTATGGAGTATGAACTAGTGACTATTAATTACAGAACATGAATTATTTATGTACTGAAAATGAACTTTTGCTTACATTTTGTCATAGTCACACATTTTGTTCATAATCGGTAAGTATTATTCTGTATTATTAACTGACTATGAATTTTTTATTGAATCTGAATTAAGAAATTATTATAAATATTTACTGAATATGAACTAGAAAGTATGATAAATATTTATTGAATCTGAACTAAGACATTATTATAAATATTGACTATAAACTATAGTTTATTGACCACTGAATATAAACTATGTATCATTTATATTATTTACACTGCCCTCAAAAAGTTAAGGAACAGCATGTTTTTTGTGTCGAATTTGAGAATGAAGTAACATTGTAGAGACATTAGGTTATTTAGTAGCAGGAGACATGAAAAATATGCAATTCTTTCGCCGGGAATCGAACCACGGACCTCTGAAATACCGGCTCAGTGTGCTGACCATTACACCACGAAGGCACGCTAAGAATGTGGGAGATATACCTTATAACATAGAAACAAGAAATTTACAGAACATGTTCACTAAACAGTTCTTTAATAAATGCGACATAGGATATTTCTAAAGTTCGAAACAAACATGAATTACAACAACAAATAGCACTCTTGGCAGAGAAAATTGTAAAATAGTCTTGGACAAATATTATATAACAGCTTTTTGAGAAAAAATGGGGTGATAACATGACAGAACTGGGTTTTAATAAGGAATGTGTCCGGCCCTAGTTGCAGTAAGTCGGGGGCAGCGACGTTCCATGCTGTCAATTAAGTTGTCGGTCAGTGAAATGGGAATCAACGACCAGACGCGGAGTAATCCTTCTTCAAGCTCATCTAACGACCTTGGAGGAGGACTTAAAGCAGCAACTTGTCTTCCAAGGTAGTCTCAAAGATGTTCTATTGGATTCAGGTCTGGGGATTGAGCTGGCCTTTCCATCCGCTCTATACCTTGACCCTCAAGATATTCTTCAGCAATCCCAGCTCGATGCGGTCGCGCATTGTCGTCCATCAGAAGAAATTCAGAACAAATAACAGAGGACCAGCAGACATATTGATCAAGGATCTCGTCTCGATATCTCACACCGGTCAAAGTTCCCCCATGGAATACATACAGGTCAGTATAACCACAGAGAGAGATCCCAGCCCAAACCATTATTTCACCACTTCTGTAATTGTGTCTTTCCACAATGTGGGATTGGCTGTATCTGGTGCGTTGTTCCTTCCAGATCAGCTGATGACCTGAATCACTTTCCATTGTGAACCTGGACTCATCTGTGAAGAGAACATTTGCCCATTGTTGACTGGTCCAAGAGAATTGTTCTTTTGCCCAACATAAACGGGTGTAAACTGTGTTCTCGAGTAAAGGGGACAACTGGTCTTTTGCATACAGACCTGTATTATGCAGGCGTCTGTCCACCGTAGTAGCTGAGATTTTTGTTCCTGTTGCAACTAAATGATCTGCTATGAGCTGAGACATAGTAATGTTACTCCTCCTTTGGGCCGAAAGAGCTAAATAACTGTCTCCCGCAGGTGTTGTAACTCTAGGTCTGCCTGGAACGTGTCTGCTAGACACAGAATCCTCGGATTGAAACTGAATCTATAGTCGTTGGACCACACTACGAGAGATATTGAGACGTCTAGCCACATCAGCCTGTGACATCCCTATTATTTCCGTCCTTCCGATCGCCCGCCACCTCAAAGAATCGGGCAAAGGACTTCTCCTGGATATTGATAGATTCTCCTGGATACGGTCCAGGAAACTGTAATAACAACTGAAGATCACACCTTTACTCAGTTTCTAATCTTCATCTCAATGAAAACAAAATAACTATTTTCATTCCTTAAAACTTTTAACTTCAGCAATTTTTTTAACATATATTAAAATGTTTTGCTATAAAGTTCTTTTTCTGACACAGAGTAAAATGCTCTATCATTAACAGAAAAACTAGTACTAATTACAAGCAAATAGTTTCTGTTTGGTTCCTTTCATTATTATTAATGGTAATAAAATGCTTGTAAGGTTTCTCCTAATTTTATAACTAGTTATTTGACTAACAATTAGTTATTTGAAGTTTATGCACCTTTCCTATCTCTTCTAACTTCAGCTTACAATTTCCTACCAGAATGTATTTTCAGAAACGCGTTTAATGCAAATGAGTAAGAGTAGTATTTAAGTCGCTGTTTCATTGACTTCGTTAGACAGTAAGAGTTTCCGACTAGAGCGCGTTTGCCTTTGGGCTACGTCTCTCTCTAAGCTATTACTACGTTTGGCCGTATTTCAGGCCCTTCATAGCTTCGCCTACTTAATTGAGATTTCGGGGCCAACTACTTAGAATCCTGATAGCTACAGCTATACCTTTTTAGTTCAGCATTACTTAAGATTTAATTCTTAGTACTTTGAATTTAAGCCCAAGTGGAGGCTTTGCTGTACACTCTGAGATAGGAGCCGACTGTGTTCATCCTTATTTTGAGAAATAAAGGGTTGTTAACCCTTCTTCAGTCTTACGTCTCTGTTCACACACTCAAGCTATTATTCGCTTATCGGTGTGAAAGGGTTCCTTCATCTAACTGTTAAATAAAAGGATAGGAACCCCACATGCTGATAATAAATCAGCTAATAAATACAACTTTCAGAATTTTAAGATTAAATAGCTTGATGTGAAATATGCTTCCAAGTATTACTGAAAACAATTATCTCCTCCTTTACACTTATTTTTCAAGTACCTATATTATTTAAGGAATATATGGCATTTAGTGAAATTTTACAGTTTGATATTTGTGTAGAATACACAATCCTGTTCTGTAATTAGGGTCTGGCAATTTTACCTCCGCTTAAACCACAGAATATTATAAAATTACATTTCATTACTATTCTACTTTAAAAGACACTATTTCACTAAATCTTTTATTTACTTATAAAACACGGATTTCTTTGATAAGATATTACCATTTTGATTTTAAAGTTGTTTAAGTTTACAACTCCTTAAGCGTCATGTAAGTTCTTGCTATAAATTTAGTCACTAAAAGTCTAAAGATTAAAAAGTACTATAGAAAGAGTTTATCGCACTCAAAGAATATCTGGTACAAGAAACAGTGTCTTTTAAGTAGAACTTTGAAGAATGAACTAAGAATTCTTCAAATAAGAATTCTCTGAACTACGAATACTTTGAAGTAAGAATAATTTTAATTAATTCTGCAAGAAACAACAGCTGATGATCTTGTAGAAGCATTTGATTATCTAATGCTACAAGAAGCTAAACACACGATTTTTCCATAGAGACAATTCCTCGAACAGACTGGACATGCCATTGAATTGTTCTAGTATACGCAGATATAGAGAACATTTTATTTAAAGTTTAAATAAAAGAATCTTTGTAAGTTTCAACTTTTGACGCCCTATCCAGGAGACCATGTCCGGAAAGGTGATAATATTGTTCCATTACCGAAATGAAATACGAGATGCTTAATACATACGCACATACACACCAATGGAGGGAGCTCCCAGCCCTAGAGACTCGAGGTCTCCCTTACACAATAAAAATCCGTCCCAACCACTAGAGGCGATCCAAGGGAGCGCCACTCGCCCTGGTCAATACAGAGGGACAGAATTCCCTCAACATTTATAATTTATAGTCACACGTCACAAGTTTGACATCGCCGACCCTCCGCATTGATCGAGGTGGAGTACATCCCTCCTCGAATAGTCTTCGATATCAACCATGTAACATCCCCACAGCCATGGGGCACGCAAGACAGTACCATATGGTACCTGCCGATCCTGAACCAACCACCGAATAAACGATGGCTCTAGTCCTGTGAAGATTGATTATTTACCTCAAGAATCAAGGTACTCGTGGTACAACCCAGCCAGTTGTCTGAGTTGCACCACGGGTCTTCTCTCATAGATGGTCGGTTCCGGAAATTCCACCCAATCAATCCCCAGGGATGGTTGTCCAACATCATTAGACCAGGCCAGCTAGGCCGTCCTGGTTACCGGCAGGGGCCACGAGGAGACCGATGTTGGACGGGGGTAGAAGAGGCTATAAGGTAGCGTGTCACTACCCCCGCAGGTGCAACAACTCTCAGGAGGTCCACATCGAACCCGGGTCTCTTACCGCCAGCGGTCGGTTCCCGTGATCCATCCTTTTCAACCTCAAGGGTGTAATAATCCCCCCTCGAGCTCAGAATACAGACGAATGTCAAGTTACAAATTCTACATCGTCTGATTCAGACTAATGGGGTGAGGAAGAAGTCAGGAAAGACCAGCTGGAAGACGACGACATTAAATCATACTTGTTTTAATGAAATCTTCAAACCGGAAACCTACCTGCTAGGACATTTCGGTCTATAAACCTACAGCAAAACAACACTGGTTTTTCTGGGATTTATTTCATATTCGAAATGGGGTCTTGTATTGGAAGTTCGAATCGGATGGTGAAAAGGCATTTCGACGTCAGCTGACACTTCTAAGATCCCGGACGTCCCTAAAGAACTACATAGCACATCTTTATTAAAAGTACGAAGTATCTATTCATGCATAAATTGAAAATAGGCATAGCGGCAGATTTTATTATTTAATACCAAAGATTTTGTAACTTTGTTTTCAACTTCTTTAATAAAGTAATAAAAGTCAGAAGGAAAAATATTTGGTGACAAAAATAATTCAATTGAAAGATGAGCTGTCTTAGTAAAACTAACGAGTGAAAAGTAATCGGGTTTAATATAGTCGGTTCATTCTAACAATTCCTTTAGACCCTATTAGAATAAAGTGTTCCTACAAATGCCAAGGATTTGACCACCAAAGCGGAAATTGTAAATCAACGCCTACCTGTGCCAAGTACGAAACAAGCCATCTTATCCAAAATGCAAGTCAGGTAATGAGAGCTGTCCTCACAAAAAGTAGAGAGATGGAAGTATTTATTATCTGCGACATTTTTCTTCGTTATTAAACTGTAATGAATAATAACTTTAAAGTGGCAAATTCGCTTTGAAATTCTTCCTATTTATATTGCTTATCTTCAAGTAATGCTGACGAGAGCAGTAATAACGGCTAGTAATAACTCAGTGAACTCGATAGCTAATGATAGTATTCAAATCGTTTTCAAGCATATACAGCAAAAATATATGAAAGCAGCAAGAAAGATGGATATTTTTGACGCAAGAATTCAAAATATATTACTGCAAGCATTTCATTTGTGAAGTACCATATTCCGATAACAAACATTTTGTAACTTACATCTGCGTGTGCGTATTTGAGAATATGGAAATATTCTTTTATAATAATGAAAGATGCAGGGAAAATTGCTAATTTGCTTCGTAGAAGGTAACTGCAGTATCATATACTAGAATTTATTTGAAGACTTTGTAATCATAGAAAATGGGAGATTTACATTTTATTCTGAAATAAATTAGATAAATAGACAGAAAGAGTTAAATTTTTCTTTTAATAGCAATCACTACTTAAAATATAAAATATGTCTAATATCATGAAACAAACTTTACAGTGAAATTAATGGCCATATGGAGGATAGTGAATAAAATCATGAAAAATGATCCAGATTCTTTTAAAAACAAGTTGGACTTAGGTATTTTTAAATTAAAATAGCGGAATCAATAATTTTTTAACATTACAGAATGCGTTTTGTCTTGAAGAAGAAAGTTCCTCCAAGAAATGATCAACATAATTTTTCCTTGCTGTCTAGAACAAACCGTAGTTTTAATTAAAATACAAAATCCATAATTTTGATTTATGGAAAAAAATAATTCTTGTAATTGATTGTAGAATAAAAGCTGTGATTTTGGAAATCATTATTTTAGCAAAGTTATGAAGTCCAAGATCCAGTTTTGAAAAAAAATTACTCAGTGGTGACTTGATTGATCAGTATGACAAACAACAGGTATAATAACACTTAAAAACGATATAAATAATAGGTTAAAATCGTAATCATAACCCGCGAGATTTTCCCTCAGATTTTCGTTGCCCAATAAGTATATTCCCAACTGACCCATCACAAGCACTAAATTTACGTCTCTAATCAGAGCATCCACTACGGGATGAAATACTATGCATTGCACGCTGGGAAGGGCAATTAGCGAATGGACGCCACTTATACCGTTGAAGGATGATCCTCTCAAGAACTTTATGGAGCCTTTGAGGTAAACTGTTTCCGATTAACTAATGGCGGAACGCGGTAATCTATCCCCACTCACCCAATACCTCTTATCTTGTCAATTTTAATGGCAAGCTCCTTTCTACTGCTTACAACAAATATTAAATTGAGATATGAAGATATATATATAACTTTCAAAATTACACATCAAGCCACATGGCACAGACATGCAGCCAAATTTATGCACCAACCTCTGTAAACAGTTTATTCAGTTTTACTAACCACCTTTAAAATTCTTTGATTAATTTTTGGATTAATATTTGATTGCATCATAATGAAAATAGATTAATTTTCCAAAGAGCTATGTTTAGCATTCATATTACTGAACTTTAGGTTCCAGACGTTTAGAATGGACTTTTAGGACGTTACTCGGTTGAAACTGAATGACTTTGATATCCATGCTTGCAATAAAGCCTTTAAAGCGAAAAATCATGAGAAGCTCTAGAAAACTGTTGTTTGTTATTTCTTTCATTTTTCATCTATTTTTATCATAAACGAATAATAATCAATAATCAAATGAGAAGCATAAAATAAAATAAACATGACTTTATAAAAATGAAAAACAATGAAGCACAACAACAACGGCGTTCATGGCTTTTGTCTAAAACAGATTTGTCACCCTTCAGGAGCTTTTGCATTTTAATGTTTCAGGAGGAGTGAAATAAATAATAAATAGTAATTTTCAAGTGCTTATTGTGCTTTTTGCGCAACAGACGTTATTATCAAACTTGTGCGCTCTATTTTAATAATAATAATAATAATAGTTAACTTATAGGGTATTTCTCCCGCTTTCTTCGCATGCCTTCGTGGTGTAGTGGTCAGCACGCTCGACGCGTAACCGAGAGGTCCAAGGTTCAATTCCCGCCGAAGGCGTTGCTTATTTCTTCAATATTCCTGCTTCAACAATACCTAATGTCTCTACAAACTACTAAATAAAAACTATCAATAAAAAAGTCATAGTTTGGTTTATGTAAACCACTTCATCAGTGATAAAAGTTCGTAACAAAAAATAAGTACTAACATTAAAAATACGCGTTCTAGTTTATTCTTCAAAATTCTACAGAAACGCAAATTAGGAGCCGCTTTTGTTATACAGACGCTTGTTTTAACCTTGCCACAGACAAAGAAAATAGTCAGATCGTAAATCCGACTCTTTTAACAATTTATAACGATCTAAAACGTCAAAATAACAATAACCGCCGCATTTTCGTTTCTTGCCACCGATTATGCTTTTGGTTACCTTATTACCATTGATTGTTCAAAAGAGTGAGCTTAAATTAGAAATATCAGATATTAGGATATCGATTTTAGGAAAATATTAAATATTTTTGAATAAAAAAAGAATATACACCTGTTTTAAGAAGTGGAATCTCTATGCACCATTAATTGTTTTATATGTGCCTGTATATGTTTCAATGGAAATTGAAAATTTTTATTATTAATAAGCTTTAAGAAGAAACATCCTTTCTGTTTTCTCTGCATTCGCCATTCTGAAGAAAAATAGACTTTAATAAAGAATAAAGAGTTTTATGTTCATATCCTGTTTCCTTCTTTTAACAAATGCTGTTCTGTCATTGTCTTTCCCTTCAATTAGCAATTTCTGAACTTTGCACTTGGTATTCTGAAGTTTATTTTATTTCCTGACTGGTTACGATTTTAAGATTAAGCTATCCTTTCATTCTCAACTTTGTTCCTCTGCCAAAGAATCTCAGAACAGGAAAATTAAACCTCAGCAAAAATGGTTCAAGTTGAGTCACAAGTTAAATGCTTGGTATAGACTTACTACTTGGTTTACAATGTGTAAATATAATCGAATAAATGTAATGAAGCATGAAATTTGTTTTTTTAATTTGGCAACGATAAGATTGGTTAAACCAATTTCAGTTGCTTGTTTTACATTTAAGTTTTCTGGGTTAAGCTATCATTTGGTACTGAGACTTCGGTAAAAATTTATTTTGTATTTACATCTTAAAATAAGAGTTATTCTCTGTAATATAATATCCTAATTTTCAAGATGTTCTGACGTGCTGTTACCGAGCTATCCACTGCATAGGTGAATGACTAGTTGTTTAATCAATTTTTAAAGCAGACAATTTCAAGGATTCAAGAATATAATTAGAAAAATCTAAACAAATAATTTGCACGCATTCCATTTATTCTAAAATTGCTAATAAACTCTGAGATATGACATCTATTATATTTTGTAATATAAATACAGGCAATTTTCGATAACAGACGCCTAAATTTGACTTAATTCTGTGGTCTTGCAATGTTTAAATGAATAGTGCAAGAACTACAACTTTCTAGTTAGTATTTTATGAACTTAAGACTCAAATTACTAACCCTTAGTCAGCTGGTGGTGGACGTACTATCTGTAAAAACATTTTACATACATAAACGTACAAAAGTCTTTCGAAACGCGCCTGTCACTTACGGGACTTGAGAAACTATAGTATTTGTGATAATAATTTTGGACGATTTTACATGTGGATAAGATCACTGAATACTTGTAGGTCGACTCAGGTTTAAATACGACTAACAAGCTCGATACAGAGTCATTATGTAGTTGGCTCATGGGTAATGTGAGTACTACGGTTATTCCTTTTTTTAGCATCATACGTCAGCAGGCATTAAGTACAAAAGTTTTAAGTTATGATCACGTGATGAAAATTGTTCTAAAAATTGTAAATTCTATTTGTGAGTGACCACTTCAGAGTAGATGGTACCAATTGATGAACGTATTGTTGCGTGCGTACGGGTTCGTTATGGATTGAATGCACAAGTCGTTAAAAAGTTAACAAAAATTTATTCTTTCCACAAGAAATACATCAAAATGCTGAAATATTTCTTCAGAGGTATTCGCACAATATCTCAAACGTTTAGCAAAACTCAATTCAAAACAGATAAAATAATTCTATCTCACAGTGAAATCGCTACAATCAATAAGAGCATTAAGTAAACAAAGAGCAGTTCGCTTTAAACAGTTTAAACTACAACAACAATTACTGAGGTGAGGTGTTTTAGTTCGGCTTTTATAAGCTTTTTAATTATCAGTAGAACAACCTCGCTTTTTCTAGATTTTTCTGGATGGCAACAGTAATTACTATATATTTATTTATCAAGCATTAAATGCACACGTTCTTCTATTTTGATTTATTTATTTTATTTTGATTTATTTATTTTATTTTATTTTATTTATTTATTTATTTATTTGACGGAGCTTTCTCTTCAAAAATCGTCTGCGTTGCACGGGGAAATAAAAAGGAATTTTAATTACAATTCTAAATAAAGAGCCAAATAAATGTGAAATTCGTAACATTGCCCCCTTCCCAAGGACTGCACGTCCCGAGCAGTACAATCCCTGGACAGGAAGCCAAACGTACAACTAAGGCATCAGCACTATAATAAACATTACTTTATAATACTTTATAATAACAAAATAAACAATAATTGCAATAAGTAACTAACCTGTCGTAATGAACTAACCTGTCGTAATGAACTAACCTGTCGTAATGAACGACTTTAGGTTTAGATTTCGATGACTTACGAATCCGAACCACGACGTCGTTCAGCCTGTTTAGGACTGTGTAAGGACCATCCCAAGGGGACTGTATTTTCGGGAAAAGTCCTTTTCG
Source organism: Stegodyphus mimosarum (assembly GCA_000611955.2). Classification (NCBI taxonomy): domain Eukaryota; kingdom Metazoa; phylum Arthropoda; class Arachnida; order Araneae; family Eresidae; genus Stegodyphus; species Stegodyphus mimosarum. The sequence goes on from KK119163.1 coordinate 379,976, forward strand.
ACGAGTCGGATTCCATAACCACACCTTGTCTCCTTCGTTGAAACGATGTCCAGTAGCTTTCGCGTCGTAGCCGGTCTTCATCTTCTCCGTCGCCAAGGTGACTCGCTCTCGTGCAAAGTTGTGCATCACTTCAAACCGAGCCTGGAGATCTTGAATGTATTCCTCAGGCGATGAAGGCGCATCCGGAGGGCGGTCAGATAAGAAATCACAAGGCAGACAAAGATCACGACCGATGAGTATCTGGGATGGAGAATTGCTGGTAGTTTTGGGTTTCTATTCAACCCTAGTGTAATTTCGGCAGCTTTCTGAGCAGGGTCTTTCTGGCAACACGTCGGCGTTTCGTGGTGAGGATCCTTTCTGAGGATCGACAGTCATGTCCTCAAATGCTGAAAGCAGTTTGTTGTTTTCTAAGGAAAAATTGTATTTCCTTAAAAAGTCCAATCCGAGTATAGAAAGGTCTGTAATATCCGCCACATATGCTGTGTGATAGAAGGTGGCACTTCCAAAGGCAATGTTCACGTTTAACTTTCCATCTATGTCAATTTTCTCGCCGGATGCAGTCTGGAGGGTAACACAGGATGCCGTCCAAATCAGTTTGTCCTTAAATTGCTGAGCTAAATCCTTCCGAATGATGGTAACATTAGCTCCTGTATCAACGATCATGCTGCAAGGATCTCCGTCGATATACCCATTAATGGATAGTCCGTTACTGTTGCCACTCGCTGCAGAAATCTTGAGTGCCTTAAAACAGGGTTTTTCACCATCGTTCAATCTCAGCTTCGCGTTATCATCATTAATTTGCTTCCTCCGTCGTTGCTGGAAAATGATCTTATTTGCCTTTCTCTGGGGTGTTCTGCAGTTCCTTTGTACGTGGCCTTCAGCTCACCTCATGGCGTTTAATTGCGTGTTTGCATCATTCGTCTTATTTTCCGTGCTCTGTGATGTTCGATTTGGTGTTGGACTGCAGAGACTTTTCCTGAGATTCGTTGCTCCACAGCAGAAACTCTTCCTTCTATTTGTTCTTTTGCAGAAGAAACTCTTCCTTCAATGTGTTCAACTTTATTTTCAACAGCGTCAATTCTGCCTTCCATAGTCTCGAATTTATTTTCTGTTACAGTGGTAGTTTCTCTTTTCATTTCTTCTTGACCTGCTTCAATCTTTCCTTGAACAGCCTTCATTTCTTCCTTAACAGATTCCTCCATCTTTTCTTGAACAGCCTTCATTTCTTCCTTAACGGATTCTTGACCAGCTTCCATCTTTTCTTTAACGGATTCTTGGCCAGCTTTACTTTCTTCTTTAAATGTACCAAATGCTGCTATAAACTGCCTTAATTATTCTTCCATTGCTCTAGTTAAAGGCATTCAACCCCACTCCTGACAGCAAAAATTGTTGCGTGCGAACGGGTTCCTTATGGATTGAATGCACAAGTCGTTAAAAAGTTAACAAAAATATATTATTTCCACAAGAAATAAATCAAAATGCTGAAATATTTCTTCAGAGGTATTCGCACAATATCACAATATCGCAAACGTTTAGCAAAACTCAATTCAAAACAGATAAAATAATTCTATCTCACAGCGAAATCGCTACAATCAATAAGAGCATTAAGTAAACAAACAATAGTTCGCTTTAAACAGCTTCAACTACAACAGCAACTACTGAAGTGAGGTGTTTCAGTTACTTTTTAATTATCAGTAGAACAATCTCGATTTTTCGGGATGGCAACAGTAATTACGAGATATTTACTTATTAAGCATTAAATGCACGCGTTCTTTTATTTTTATTTATTTATTTATTTTTTTTTTGACGTAGCTTTCTCTTCAAAAATCGTCTGCGTTGCATGGGGAAATAAAAAGAAATTTTAGTTACAATTCTAAATAAATAGCCTAATAAATGTGAAATTCGTAACAGTATAGAACTTTAATGCTACATTCTAAAATTAGATGGTTTAGTAAGGAAAAACTCTTGCAACGAGTTTTAGAGCTCCTACTAAAACTAAAACAGTTTTTAAAATCCAAAACGATGTTTACGAAAAGCTGAAAGATCATAGCTGGTTATCTGATTTAGCTTTTTTTACAGACATAACAACCAAAATGAATAAACTAAATCTTGAACATCAACGCAAAGAAAATTATAGAATTGATTTAATATACAGTGTAGTGTTGTGACCACGACTAGCTGTAAAGTTGTTAAACAAAACTGGTAAAATTTAACCCCGACAAACTTTAACAAAAGAATTTAATTACACACAAAAAATACATAAAGAAAGTTACACGACAAAACTAACAAGAAGTAACAGAAAGAAATATTACTCAAATGAAAATAAAAAGTACACGTTTATAGTTGTCTGCCGAAAATCGAACTAACTAGTTCGGGCGTAGGTGTTTTTGAATAGTGTCCGATAAGGTGGCGGTGCAATACATAGGGCTGTTTGCTAGCATTCGTTACTGACTTCTCCTCGGGCTCTGATGACGTCCCGGCAAAGAGTCCGTGTTGGATAGTTCAATTTTGCCAGGTCTGCCTCTTTTCCTTATGGGAGTCACAGGACCTTGGTCTTTCGATGGAGGCAGTTTATTTTGTCTTAGCATATTGGTATGATAAGTACCTAACACTTGATCAGGAGTAGCAGGATCTGCCATGTCATATGTTCTGGGAGATCTGTTAGTAATGACTAGATACGGACCTTTACGTTTAGGCATAAATTTTTTACTTTTGTTGTGTATGGATTTACTGACTGAATGTATAGTTGTCCATACTTTATCACCAGGCTGATAGTAAGTTTGTCTACGTCTTCTATCAAAGTATTCCCTTCTTTTGTCTTGTTTTTGTTCGACACGCTCCCTGATTTGAGGTGTCAAACGAGCGAATTCTTTCAGATACGGCGTAATTTCAGCAACAAAATTGTCGTTTTCAATAAGTGCTCTTAAATCGTGATTAACGTCATCCGTCATCCTAAGCTCTCTTCCGAACTGCAAATAAGCAGTGGTATGACCTGTTGTGTATTCATGGCAAAACGACATATTGCTGTATTCATGGCAAAGCGAATCATGGGCAGTTTTCTTCCCAAGTATCATGAGCATCACCGACTAGTATGGCTAGTTTGTGTTTTAAATCTCTGTTCTTTCGCTCGGAGGGATTCGGTTGAGGGTGATAAACAGGAATGAGTTCTTTTTAATACCAAGGAAGTTACAGGTTTGCTGCATTACTGCACTAACAAATTGTGTGCCATTATCACTAATCAACCATAAATAAACACCTCGAGATAAATGCGTGGAAAAAAGCACGTCATATCACATGCAAGGGGAAAAAACTATTATTGGGAACATGACATTTATATCTGTGCATGTTTACGTAGGAAGATGTCCAAAATATCCACCACACATATCGAGGCATGCTAGCGCGGGCCGAAAAATGACATCAAACATCATCATACTTAAAGGCTGCAGAGAGTATGCGCGTTGCTATATATCACGCCGTCCTCTCGATGCTAAAGTCATTCATAGGTTCGACGACAGACGGAGGAATATTGGAAGCGTCCACCCGATACACGATCTTCCATAATCCTCACGATGCTTATGTCTGCACAGGAAGATGCAATACTCCTGCGGGTGGAAGGAACTCTCAAGTTGCGCACACGCGCACCAGCTAGGGAGCTGAATGCGAGTAGTAGCAGTGTGCACAGGCTGTTACGGTCAAAGGGGCTATACTAATTCCACTGCAAGGTCTACATTGAGATGACTTTGAGAAACAGGTTGAGTTTTGTGAATGCCTATTGCAACAACATGAAATCGAAAATGCTTTATTTCATATGGACGGATGAAGCATGCTTCACATGTGATTGGGATCTTCAACAGTCACAACAGCCATATGTGGTCAGAGTCCATCCTCAAGCTATCCACCCGCAAACACATTAGGTCCACTGGTCTGCAAATGTATGGTCCAGCATGCTAGGAACTCGCATGATTGGACCATATCTGCTGCATGAATGACTCACGGGACATTCATACTTGGTATTTCTCCACGATATATTAAGTGATTTCCTAGATGATATTAGTAATAGGCATCCGCACGCAAATTATCTTGCAATTTAATGATTGTACTAGAGAATTCGCGCACAGCATTACGCTGCTCAAAATTCTGAGATCATTTGTACACTATTATGCTAGTATTGGTTTTGATTTGTCCACGTTTTGGCAGATAGTAAATTTCTCCGCTTCTGTGGTATACAATTCCATTAGAGTCACCTCTGTGGTTGGAAGCCATCTTGGTTGCGCACTCACTGACCCTTAGCGGCAATACGTGGCCTATGGTTCCAGCATGACGGAGGTCCGAAACATTTCAGCGCTCCTGTATGCGATTCGCTGGATATAGAATACATAGATTTCTGGATTGGACGTAAGGGTCGGGCTTTATAGCTGCCACGATCGCATCCACGATGACATCTTTGGATTTGTTCCTGTGGGTCCTTCTGAAGGAATTGGTATATAGAAAACTAGGTGCTATAGAAAATGACTCGCTCATGCTGGGTATACTTTGGTGGACACCACGCCGCTGCAACGTATGCAGTCAGCCCTTTCACAAAGCACTCATGCGTGCCTCGATATACGCGGAGGACATTTTGAACACTTTCTTATACTAATATATGCAAATTCTGATGCACATACTCCAAAACATTTTTTTTCTTGCATTTATCTCGAAAACTCTGAGTCGTAAAGATGCAGTTATTTTAGCATTTTTTATGAATTTTAAGCGGGAAATCTAGCTGCGTAGAGTTTGGGCGATGTTGATGGGACACCTTGTATAATTGCAACTCACCGAAACGTTTTAATTCTAAATTGGCTCCTTTCAAGTTAAAGGTTGGGCACCTGGTGTAGTCCATAAATAAGACTATAATCCATAATGTTAAAGTTCATAATGAAATATATTATTTGTCCATAAATATATAATTCATGGTTACAATTAATGGTAATATAATCCATAAATATGATTAATTTAAATACTATATTTTTATGTCCTACAATATTTTAATTTAATACATTTTTTATACCTGAAATAAACACTTTGTTACATTCCTGCAATTTAGAATCTAATAATACATATAATAATTTAATTACATGGATGTGTTTGTATAACAGTACAAATCCTTTATATCAATTACATGTATTTCATAATATTATAGAAAGTAAAGATCTGCTCTTGGTACCAGTTACCATACTGACTACAAGTGAATAAATATATAATTTAAAGTGGTTCGCTTTTGCTTGCAACATTAAAATATCAGTGTAATCCAATACAACTTGAATACGCTAATTATAAGAAGTTCTAACACTATATTATAATTTTAAGGTAAATCATAAATACTGGAAAGTACTGTGCATGGGTCCACACGTGCCACCACTCGAAAGGAAGGTAGCTGCATGTTTGTGGCGTTTGAAGAAGTATTTTTTTATAGCTTTATTGCACAATTCTTTTATAATTTTAAAATCTGTTTTTTATCAAGGAAAAGAGGCTTTTGAAAAATTTGCTTATTTTGTAATGTTTTGAAATTAAATTATAACTCCACCTAGATAATACTTATTTTACGACTTTTATCTTGAATTTTTTCGATTTTGCTATTTCATACGAAATAGAACAATATTTCTCCCTTTTTTGACTTCACATGTGCACTACAAAATAAATCTGCGTTATTCAAGTACATACATATATTCTTGCCCTTCAAAGTAGCCTACAGCTTAGGTAACGTAAAACATTCTCCAAATTTGATTCTGTAGAACTATCTCAATAATGGTCGCTTTTGAAATTGATATTTAAGAGAGAGCAATAGAAGAGTTATTCTAGGAACTCGAAAACTCTGCGAAGGATTTGATAATGTAGCAGCCATTACAAGATTCAAGATAATATTTTCCCTTACAAAAGACGTTAGGAATACCTTAGTGCTATGAGATACAAGACAAATCCTTTGTATAAGTATCATAGGATTGCTTTTAAAAAACTTTGTTGATATACGCCAAAAATAGCAGTTCTCACGAACTTACCCTCCTTCTATGAATATTTGAGTTCCTTACATTTGCATCCATATTTCCTTGTGTATACTCTTGACAATAGTTCTGTTTACTAGGAGATGGAATCCTTTTTTTTTCTGCAGGTCTAAGAAGATCAAGAATCGATTGCATCCAATTCCAGATAAAGAAAAAATCCAAAATATGTGGAAGATAATATGAAAGCAGAAACAAAACTCAGGAATTGTAGGTTCCAAGATGAAATAAAATTTTGGGATGTTGAAGACCCAGTGGAAAGAACTAGAAGAGAAATACACTGCCACAAAATCCTGAAAGTGTTTACAGAATGAAGTCTGGGAAGAGAAAAAAAAATGCGTTTAACTGAGTAATAGAACACAGAGCTTTAAAGCTATGATTTAAATGCGTAGCCTAGTTGAATTTTCGGAAGGAAACTTTTGGTCATAATGTAATTTAAGTATTACAAATTCCAGTCTTAAAATTCTATTTGAGGTATAGAAGCTAAAACATCATTGAGGCTCAGGATCAATTGTTATATTTCCTGCACAAGAATGATTTGCTAATGAGGTTTTCTTAACTCTCAGTTAAGTTATATTTTAATTTTATAACAGTTATTTTTAAGTACCTTTCCTGTCTTACTTTTTTCTTAAGACTTCATACCAGAATTAGTTTCTAGAATCGCATTAAATGCAAATGAGAAGGAGAATAGTACTAAAGTTAAGTTCAACTGACTTCTACAGAAAGAGTGAGAATTCTTAAGTAGCACGCGTTTGCCTTTTGGCTACGTTTGTCTAAGTTGTTACTACGCGCCTTTCTGTAGTTCGCTGGCTAATTTAATATTACGGGCCAACTAGTTTGGAACTGTGCTAGCTCCGGCTAAATTTCTTTAGTTGGCCATTAGTTAGTTCTTATGTCTTTGCGTTTAAGACCAAGTGGAGGTTTTGTTGTACGCCTAAAGGAAGGGGCCGACTATTAATCTTATTTGAGCAAATAAAGGGTAATTAACCCTTCTTGAGTTTACGTTTCAGTTCTTGGACTTAAGCGATTGTTAGCTAAGCAATTCATTAGGTTCCTCGTCACTTTATTTGACAGAATAAAAGTCAGGAACTCTACAAGTTTATTAGTGCAGTTTTATTAAAATAGTTAAAACGTTGAGTTAACAGAGGAATTATATCAAATTCGCGTCATATTTCCATATTCTTAGTTCTGATTAGTTTTTCTGCTCTTATTATATCAACAAGGTTGTAGGCTAAATGCTTACAACTTAGTTTAACCATAATTAAAATGTGCAAATAGTACTTTTTTCTAAATGCATAAGTTAAAAATAAATAAAGCAAGCGAATAGATTAACATTGTTCCACTCAATTACTAATAAGTTGCAGAAAATAAAAGCATGATTTTCAGCTTAATAAAAGGCGCTTGAATTTATCATATTCTATATAGAGATAGTAGGCTTTCGAAACAGGAAGTACAGATTAGAAAATGTGTTGCTCTAAAGTTATTAAACGTATTATGTGAATAAAATTATGCGAATTAAATGAATCATGTGTCTAAATTTAGCGAAACAATGTTAATTTGGGTAATAAGCAAGCTGTAAGGATATGAGTGAATATTTCATCATCTCCTAGATCGAGATTGCTAGATTAATTCAATCGAGGAAGTCTGAGGAAACGTTGCAAAATATTCAGTGTAGAGAAGTTGCAGTTAGTGAAGTTCTTTTCCAATGTAAACGACGATGCTATTCGAACTCTGAACATTTGCATTAAGAGCTCATGCCCTGTGAAGGCGTAAATGTTAAAAATGGTTTTGTATTTTTTTATATTCTCTTCGCATGCAGTCACAGAAAATGGCGATGTATATTAGATACCAAATGTAACATTGCTGTGCGATAATAAAAACTATATTTGATAAACGTGACGTATTTTATTGGAGTCATATTGAAGGGAGTGATTATTTCATTTTAAATTTTACGTTTAGTGGCTAAGGGCATGCACATGGAACTTCACGAAAACATTTTTGAATTCAGATGTAATATGAGTTGCGCTATAAACGAAGAAATAAAGAAAAGTGAGTGAATGATTTTCCGATATTTACAAACTGCCTGGATAAAACTGCGAAAGTAATGTTTTTTCATCCATCACTTTCAATTATAACTGAATGAGAAATATATCTCTAAACGAAATTCAAGGAAATAAGTTTAAATAAAATGCAGCAAAAAATGTGCATAATTCAGTAGGCCATAAGGAATTATGTGGTGTCCACATCAGATTTTTTTATTATGGTGTTACATGCCATTAGTGTTATTATGCTGTATTTTTATTATGGTTTTATTATAATACGTTCCTGAAGACTTTTCTACGTCATTTAGTATAACAGCAAAATGGGATTACGCATGATGTCATTATTGATGTCAGTCGCGATATGTTGAGCAAGAGCTTAAATTCAAGTTGATATCTGTCATGTCGTCAGAAATGCTCATAATAAGTACCTGTATAGTACATAAACACTTGGAAAGTATCTATATGTGCTGATATATGCACCTTTTCGTCAAATGGATTGCAGCTAATACATTATGAACTTTCAAACTAGTTATTTATTAACATATATAACAAACCAAAAAAGATTGGTTTGGTTTTTTTACAGGTAACGGGCAAAGCACACTAGGGCTATCTGCCCAAGGAGAAGGATGCCTTCCTGGAAGACTTTGTAAGGGAAATTGGCTCGTATCCACTTTACACATAAGGAAAACCACGGAAACGCCCATACAGCTATCCCGTTCTCCTCGAATCGAACCCAGGTGGGAACTACTAGTGTTCAGCAACTTTAACGCTTGGTCCCTGGTCGGCAAATTAAAGTTTAGAAAAAACTGATGAAAAGAAAGCATTTGCCAGATGACCAATAAAAGGATGTAATTAGGTTATACCAATGCTGTAATACGAAAAATATGCATTCGAACTCCGCATCTCCTGGATATGAATATAATGTGCATCCAATCACACCATGAAAGCATGCGGAAAGGAAGGAGAAAACATCGCATAAGAAAATTCAATGCGTTTAGTTTTAAAAAAATGTAACTTTTTGCTGATTTCTTAAAATAAACAAGAGTTTTATTATATCAGATTTTAAATTTTAGAGTAATATAACAAATAAGCCACAATATGGCAAGAAGAACAAATAATAAAACGCCTTTTCAAGTAACTGTCGAATGTTTCCGTTATTTAAACGCCTACCTTTGATTTTATATTCAAGTTGAGTTTCATATATATAAATAACAAATACGTATTAGAAATAAATTGATACTTAAGATAAAGCAAATATGTACTCTTGCAATTTTCTAAATATGCAAAGGTAAAATTGTGTAGTACCAGTACTGATTCGAAATAGTTTGTTTAAAAATAAACAACGAACACCTTACTCCTTAGAAGTTTTGGTAGCTGAAAAAACTACCAGGATCTCACTTTGAAATTTTTTATTTTTCTTTTTCAGTTGATCGAAGCTCAGTTGTGCTTATCCGCCTTTATCTTGTTTATCTATGCCTTTATCTTGTTTAGTCTACAGAATATCTTAAGATTTGTAATGCAGGAAATAATTATGAAAAAATAAAAATAATGCTATAATTATTTAACTATTAAAAAAAGGTAAAGTTCTTACCAATATTCCTTCATCGGTCCATGTAACACTAGAATTAATCAAGAAACAACTTCTCCCCAATTTCCTTTCTTTTCTTTTTTAAGGGCAAAGGGCGTTAGCCCAGAAGGGCTACTGATTTCGTTTTGGCATTTTGCGTTGATTCACTATAAACGGTGAATCACTTTTTAAACTGTTAAGGTATTAGAGCGTTGAGATATTCAAGTATTAGATCCCTGTATTATAGTTAAAGAAATTGAACAATGAAGAATCTACATAAATGTATATATGTTTCTCTCATTGTGATAAAACAACGGTAGCAAGAGCCATCAAATTTTGAATAACTCACGCTTCCACCTGAATATGGGCCTCTAGAAGCCCAAATTCGGAATTTGGAATTTATTTTATTACCTATTTGATATTTTGTAAAGCTTTTATGAGTTTTTGATTAAGAAACTCGACGATTTCAAAGCAAGCAATGACAAAACTATGCGAAAAAAAGCATTTTATCTCCAGCGCGCGAGATTGTGTATAGGAAATTCTAAAGATATGCTCTCTTAAATATTTTGTGATATTGCCGTTGAATTGAATTTTATGGTTAAAGTGCGAAGTCCATAATATTTAATAAATAAAGGTAACACACAAAACGTTAAAAAACGCTCCTTTGGGCGAAATATGAAATCTGAAATCTATTAATTTCAATCTGAAATCTATTAATTAATTAATTTCTGAAGGGCTATTAATTTCGTTTTGGTATTTTGCGTAGATTCACTTTTCAAACTGTTGCCACCAAATACAGCCCTGTATTAAAGAAATAAAATAATGAAGAATCTGCATGAATGTATGTATGTTTCTCGCACTGTGATAAAACAGCGGCACCTAAGACCATCAAATTTTGAATAACGTAATCCTCCACCGAATATGGGCATATGGAAGCCCTAATTTGGAATTTAGAATTTGTTTTATTATCTATTTCCTATTTTGTCAGACATTAAAGAATTTTCGATTAACAAACTCAAAGATTTCAAAGCGAGAAATGGCAACACTGTACGAAAAAAAAAACATTTTTATCTCCAGCGCGCGAGGCTGTGTATCGGATATTCTAAAGATATGCTCATTTTAAAATTATTTTGTGATATTGCTGTTGAACTGTACTTTGTAGTTTAAGGGCGAAGAACATGATATAAAATAAATAAGGTAACACAAAAAATGTTAAAAGTACGCCCCTTTGGGGCTAATGTAAAATCTGAAAGCTTTCAGTTTTTTTTTGTTGAATATGTAATTCAAATCCCAGTTTTATTATTATTTTTATTATTTTAAGTAACACACACTGTGGAATAACAATGAAAATACCTCAATAAATGAGTTTTAAAAAATGTAGATTATCTCATATTTGTTCCTCCTAAAAGAGTTTGTAAATAATGACGAAACTGGTTAAATTTATTATCATTATTTTTTTCGTTTTGAGAATAGTGAACATATGGCCTTTTCATCTGTATAGAATGCCATTTTATTGCATGAAAACTTAAGTATTCCCTCACTTCATCAGTCCCACTTGAGCCATCAGTGTAAATTATTGTATTGTAAATACATTATTGTGATGCATTATTTTTATGCCTCTGCCTTTATGGAAAAGATGGATACGAGACAACTTATTGACCTGTTCGTTTTCTTCTAGGAAATGTCACTCGTCACGATCACTCTTAACTCGAATTAAAAGTAAACCTTATTGCTTCATTTACTTGGGACCTTATCCACTATTGTGGAGCACAACATTTTCAATGCTTTGCATACTCTAATTATGTATCAAGAAATAATTATTCGATCAGACACTCACTGTACACCGCAGAATGCACGACGGATCGGAAACATATCGAATGACATTAACAACAACGTTTTACAGCTAACACATAATGCTAACTTAGTCGCTTTATGCTTATAAAGCAAAACAAACTCTATAAGGTTACTAACAGAAACAAAATTCAACTGCCTTTTATTGAAAAGCATTTGTCCAAAAAGTTTGTTTAGAAAAAATTGTCATGTTTATCAGTTGATTAATCTGAAAATATTGAATTTAAAATCAAATTTACGGAAATAAAAAAGAATACTGGAAAAATTATCTGCTGCCATTTGCAAGAATGTTTTTTCTTTATATTATGTGTGGCCCCCCTCTGACAAAAATGCAATCCTTACATCTTGATTTAGCGAACTTATCAAACTCTTTATGAAATCTTATGGAACTGCACGCCAATCTCCCGAAAGTGCACCTTTAAGATTCTGGAGACTCCGAGGAGGAATTTGGCAGGACGCAGTTTTGCCCCCTTAGCCATCCCATACATGCTCAATCGGACTGACGTCTGGGAATAAACTGCCAAACCATTTTTGGCAGCAGAGATACTTGATTCGGACGAGCATTGCCAACCCACTAGCAAAATATGTGGGCCAGCATCCCGAAACGGCCTTACACGGGGTTCTCAGACCTTTTCCTCATATTTGCGATCGGTTACAGAACGTTTGTCAAAGATACAATCTCGATGCTGCAAGTTTGATGATTCCACCCCAAAACATGAAAATGCTTCCCTAGAAACAGTATTTTTCATGAATAATGAAGGCAAGTGGCGTATGTCTTGCTCTTTGCAAATCAAATTGCGTCTAGAAACACAATTCACTTTGCATTTGAGCTTGTCAGTAAACATTCGTTTTGGCAACGGAGTTCCATTCTTCTTGGCTGCACTGAATATGATGGCAACATTTACTTAAACGGGCACTTTTGGAAAATGAAATTAGTGGAACAGAAAGCATTTTCTTTTCTTGCACGAAGTCTAACCTCGTAAAACCTGATTGCAGCAATACAACTGCTGCTGATTCGAGCTGTTGTTGTCGAATCTCTTATAATTAATCCTTTATAATTGATCAACTCTCTTATAATTGTTTTATGATTTTCTTGAACCACAATGACAAAAGAATGGTTTTCGTGTGTAGTTGTTGCTGCCGCCTGTTTTTGACCAGGCAACTTACTAACTGAATCACATTAAAACGGGATTCCAAGTTCTTAATATAATAATGTGAAGGATAATCAGTTCATGAGTGAATTCTATTTATGTTTTCTTTCCTTCCAATCTAGTAATTAACTGCAATTTTTTCCCTGCGATTAGATGATGCTTTTGAGTCATAATTAATGAAAATTGATTAGTCTTAGAAATCACATTGGCTTTAAATAACATTACACACTCGAATTCAAACATGCTCTTCTTGTGTGTGTTGTCATTCACCTAATTTGCAAATTTTATGCGTTTACCTACGCGCAGAAGTCCAGTTATGCATTAAGTTGGGGATAATTATCATATATAGTTACATCATAAATTACTGATTGAAATTTTTAACCACAGAATATATTTTTCCAAATAATATTTTAATTTTAACGAGCAGTGTAAAAGGAATATCTTTATTGAACGCTATTTAGATAGTGTAGATTAACTTTACTTTTGAAAGTGACCTGTATCTTCTATTAATTTCAGTCACTACTGTATGTAAAGTAAATTATATTAGGTTTTTAGTCATATAATAGATTATACGTTTTATTTTGTATTTTTCGGGATAGAGTTTAAAAGCTAGCTTTAAGTATTCCATTAAACTAAAATCTCTGCTCTTTACAACATACGTTTGTTTAAGGAGGGAGGAAGGTGAGTAGATCAAGTAAAAATTTTATTTTCGGCGTACCATATAAATTGCATTTAGCACTTCCTGAAACGCGTTTTTCACATCTCTTAACATTATAAAGAATCTCTGTATGCTCTACTTCCACATCTCTGAGATGGCTCTGCTTTAAGTACTCCATTTTATATAAAATACAAGTTCTTGACGATTTGGAGAACTTTCAGAGACAAACTTAGAAAAGTCGAAAAGAAAACGCCGAACGGATGAAGACTTTTTACAGAAGCCCGAAACACCAATATTCAATTTTGTTACGATGGCAATAGTTAACTCTTACTTTAGTTTGATCTTTTAAAACGGATTTAATTTCGAAATTTTGCATTCATAAATGACAATTTTTGCAGTGTTGTTTATTCAATTATATCTAAATAATTATTAATATTAAATCAATCTTTTCTTTTACAAGAAGGCTTTTATAGAAGTAAACAATCGTTTAAATATATGCATACATATATATATATCAAAGTTATATATATATAACTTTGATTTGTGTCTCTGTCGGTTCAGAAACAGGTTATTTTATATATTTACTTCTTTCATAGCACCGCCTGCTGATGAAGATGCAAATTTAAGATTTCATAGTCTCTTTTTGCTTTTGGCATATTCTGTCCTCTATTTTTTTCAGTTTGCCATTGTGTTTGAGGTTTTGTTTTTGGCATGTGAATTATTCCCAACTGAACATGAGATGAATTTTATATTATTTTTAACTTTCTTTCGCATTATTACCGGCACTTGTTGCTGTTATCAGCGCTCAAATGC
>KK119163.1:394175-408970 GCA_000611955.2 Stegodyphus mimosarum
GTGGTAAAGCTAACATATCATGTAAGCATAATATAACCAAATCATAATAATTGGTTAATTAACATACCACATAACCAAATCATAATAATAACTGGTTAATTAACATGAAATGCCTTAAAGGTCAATTGCTAGATTACTTAATTTAAAATGGTGATTTGTTCTCAACAATAAAGTAAAACACGTAGGTGAGGCGACCTGCCTTGGAATTTATATATATATATATATTATGACTGTATACAAAGACTGTATATTAATATATATAATATATATATTATGACTGTAAACGAAGGCTGCAGAAGATAACAATGCAATCTGACAAATCATAAAACTGGGATTTGAGTTATAAGAATGTGAATATCAAATGTAATTCCAATTTTAGAATCAAATGTTTTTGCCTGCGAAATATTCTAGGTAATAGTTCAAAGCAAATCAGATGAGATCCTTTGAACAGTTAAAATATGTAATGAAAGGTTCATAATGTAGTTAATAAATAGGTACAAGAAATAATTGCGCAATGTAATTCTATAATTGTCTAACCTTAATGCACTTGTACTATCAGAAAAGTGCGCTTCTGCGCGAAAAATATTTGTAGGGCAGTTTAGTTTGAAATTTAAAAATATTACATAGTCACTTTTAAAGTAACATACCTCGAAACATTGCCATTTGCTCCAACTCTCCTGACATTTTCGGGAAGTATTAGAAGAATGCCTCTTTTAGAGCCATCTCAGATTGATCTTCACATCATTTTTGATCGCTTGAATTGTCTGAAAAATTGATCCTGTAAAACCATGTTGATACGAGAGAAAAGCAGGATCAAAAGAGAGCAAAATATCACAAATAAAGGCGCTTCAACGTGACAGGCATCTGTCTCTTCTCAGTGAAACTAAAGCTTCTTTGTTCAGATATCCTCTCCTCAAAATACAAAGTCATACTCAGTGATCGACCTCCAACTCCACTTGTTCATACGACAAACTACTTTGTGTCGAAGATGTGATTAAATACATCTCTTTGTAGAAAATAAAATAACCATCAGTAACAGTTTAAATTCAAGTAATGCCAGTTTTACACTAGTGACAGATTACCTGCAAACTATTTAAGCAAAGCAATATACCGAGAATGCCTTGCTAAATGAAAAGGAAACTATCGAATTCAGTAAATTTCACAAAGCTAAGTTGTATGTTACTTCTTTGGATATCAAGCGAATAAATGTTAAGTTGTTGCTGGTGTGCAGTACAGCAATAAAATCTTTAATTTAGCGTCCTTGGAGGGTAAAACTTATATAGCAGGCAGACCTCTTTGGACAAAAAGAAGATCAAAAAAAGTTATTAAATTTTACAAAACGAATGCCTTCTTATTTGCTAGGAATTAAGGATCTATATAATACAATGATGTAATGCCTTAGCTAATGTTTTTGATGCCACCTAACTGTGTACTGAGTTTGATTATTGCTTTACCTGGCAAGCCCTTAAGACTAGAACCCTTAGGTCTTGTGCATTCTGGTGAGAGCTACGAAAGAAGTTAACATATCATGTAATCATAATATAACCAAATCATAATAATTGGTTGATTAACATAGCACATAACCAAATCATAATAACTGGTTAATTAACATAAAATGCCTTATATCTTAAAGGTGGATTGTTCGATTACTTAATTTAAAATGTTGGTTTGCTCTCAACAATAAAGTGAAACACGTAGACGAGGCGACGTGCCTTGGAATTTACAACTATCAAAATCAGATCCTTTCAAACAAGACACCTGGTTTTACTCTCAGTTTATCACTATAAATGGAATATTTGGCAACTTCGAATGGCAACTGGAAACGTATACAGTATTACGAGGGCCCTTTCTTAAAACATTGAGACACAGTTAACCATGCTGACTTTTGAACAATCTTTCAAGTACTTTTAATTTACATAACTTTTTGGTAAGAAAAAATGCATTGATGTGAATCCAAGAGAAAACAAAACAGTATGTAAGTTAAGTTTAATTGTGAGAAAAATTTAAAACAATGCATATATTAATCAATTTATTCAGTCAATCAGCTTGAATCAATTTATGGAAATGAATTTCAAGGAAGATCTTATTTGATTTAATTCAACGTAACGTTTCATTGTAGTAGGTTTACATATACGATTGCATTTGTGTTCTATCTTTGCCCCTGTGACGTCCAGAAGCTGAAACAGAAAATCATGGAAGGCATTCATCACAAAGTCACAAAGAAGGCATCAGATATAGCTACAAAGTAAGGATAGAGACATGTCAGCAAGAAATGGATTTCCATGCTAACATTAATTGAGTGGCGTACGATTTCCGCACGGAATGTTCGTAAAGAGAAACATGTTCAAATAAAATGCTTTCAGACGGCGGGGGTATGACTCTGAGATCTGTTCTTCTCTTCGCGAAAAACTTATTTAAGTGTTCTCATTATTTGTAAATACACAGCAAAACGTTAAACAAGCATGAGAAGCAAAGTAGAAGCACATTTCCAACTATGAAGGAATCCATAAGAGCTTCTGAAGTGTCCCAGTATGTACCTAGAGATTTCAAAGAGTGAATAAAACACCGTTCCCTCCTACCCTTCTTTTCGATACGCCGATGAATATTTGAAGGCTTATCATTTGCATACCTTTTTCCTCTGAACATCTTCTTCCTTTTATTTCCAACTGTTGCTCAGCGGAGGAGAAAGCCTTTTTGTAAGAGAGAGACGGAAAGAAGTTTTTCTATCGATTTCTCTTTCTTCCCCTTCCCTCTGCCCCGTAAAAACAAAGACATGGATACACTACTCTGAGAAATCAATCCGCCAGATCTTTTCCGAGAAGATAAACACGGTCCAAAACGGGATTGTGTGTTTGTGCTGCCTCTTAGATGGATTAAGCCGCCGGGGCTGGGCTCTCTTTTTAAATCCATAAACCGTACTCCTGCTCTTTCTCAAGAGTAGGAGGAGCATAGCGCTTTCTATATCAGAGGCAAGGACAAGAACAAGAAGCTGAAATAAATGAGTACATACAAGAAATGTCATTTTTATTACTTAAGTTCCGAATAGACTTTCCCCTATTATTTTTAAGGTGAGATCCAACTTTAAATTAATGAAATTATTAATTTTAAAATTTATGTTCCCATATACTGCACATGTGCAGTTTCGGAAGCTTATGCTGCCCATTCTACATAAAATTGTTGTAAACGTTTAAATTTCACAGTCATGAGAATTTAAAAGGAGTTTTAGTTATACAAAAGTGGAATTCATTAAAAGTTGGATCAAAGATGCATGACAGCTTCTGGATCGAATTCGTTAAATTAAAAACACACTTAAGTGGTCAAAAGGTAAATGTTTTTTTTTAAAAAAAGAGCTCGAAATATTGAATAAAATATGTTTTTTATATCTATCTAAATGCAGTTTAAGCTTGTTTCCTTCGTCTGCTAAAAGAAAAAGGAAATACAATAATCTTTAAAATCATATGATTTCGTATATACATCATAAAATTTAATTTTTCCTTTTTTTGCAGTAATATGAATTAATATTCGACTACTTAAATATTGTATGCTTATAAATGACTCTAAAACTTCAGACACTCATATTATCCATTGTTTTCTAGAATTTTTATGTTTTCAGGAGACAAATGAAATTATGAAAATTCTCATAGGCTGCTTTCTTCGTAATTTTAATTTCACGCAACGTTAGTGCGAATGACCTCATTTAAACTGTATTTGTTAAATCTGCCAATCCTCTAATGCAAAACTTACCCTCGTTATAAAAATAATTAAAAAACTAATTTTCTAATTTGTAAAATCTGAGTGCATGAAAAAAAATAATTTTTTTAAATCCATTTACATGATTGAAGAAATCGTCATTTACATTGATTTCCTTTTATTATGCATAAAGTTCTGAACCCAAAACTCTTTAAGTCTTATCCACTGAACTATCGGGAGTCGAATATCATTTTCTACTTAAGGATAAAAGCAGAAACTGCCAACTGATAACCCGGCATAGTTAGAAGTCAGTAGTTCTGAATCTTTTCGAAGCTGCCTCCTCATAAGGAGTGAACAATTTTTCAACGCCCCCCTTTGTGAAAATCCTGTAATTTAGGTATGGGAAAGGGGTATTCCTGAATTATAAAAGGCAAAAATTCTAAGATATGCTTTTCAGCAGACTTGCACATAATTTTTTTTTTATTTAACTCGATAGTTTTGTCTGGAAGGTAATTAATTACATTTGTTTTGTTAAAACTGAAATGTTTAATACCAGAAAAAATTGCTTAAGCGATGTTTTATGTTTAAAAATTCTTTATTCTTAATTAAAGAATAAAAAAGAACAGCAAAAATAAGTACACTAAAAGAGTAATATTAATGAAACAATCAAGTATGACAAGTGGAATGTCTGTGCTTAGTTGGTTCAGAGCCAATTTCTGAACGTTCGGTTCAAAATTTTTAGAAAGATGAAGGCTCAAGTCCCCTCTTTCCACGATTTAGAGTCGACTTCTCTTTTTCGTATCAAATCCTCGACCATGGTATGAGCTTTCTCCGATTTAACAATGAATTTTGATATATTATAAGAGGCTATCAAACCAGCGTTGCATTTGTTTTGATGAGGTTGCTAGTAACCCTGAGACTGACGGTGCCTTCAGAAACTTGTTCCTGGGAAAACCGACAAATATTTATTTTATTTGTCAGAATGAATTTTTGGAGATTCGTCTCACCATTCTTAGAATTGCATGAGGGGAGCCGTCGAGTAAGTTCGTTTTATTACTGAGATAAATGATATACATCGGATATTAATACATTTTTTGTGGATTTTTTAAATTAAATTCGAATATCAAAATATGCTTATCGCCCCCTACCGTCCAAAACATGCTCGCCGCCCCTGCCACCTAAAACAAGTTCATCGCCCCTCAGCATCCTTCCACTGCC
The DNA here is from genome assembly GCA_000611955.2 of Stegodyphus mimosarum. Taxonomy (NCBI): domain Eukaryota; kingdom Metazoa; phylum Arthropoda; class Arachnida; order Araneae; family Eresidae; genus Stegodyphus; species Stegodyphus mimosarum. The sequence goes on from KK119163.1 coordinate 399,084, forward strand.
CCCTGAAGGGGGTACCGCCTTCGTTGATGCTCCGTTCAATGCTCTAAGTAATTATCTGTTTAATCTGTTTGGATGTGACTTTCAAGCTTCTTCTTTTCCCTTTAAGGCGGGATATATCCCATTCAAGTACTGTAGAAAAAGGCGAATGAACTTACGCATACTTTTAATTTAATTAGATGTTACTGCACTGATCAAGATTTGTTTGGTATCGGACTCCAGAATCTTTTCTTCTTTATTGTAGTCAGGCTACTCTCCTCCTATATTAAAACAATTGCTATATATAAATCTAATATATATCCTAAGTCACGCTTTCGAGACATGAAAAACGCAATTTAAATTTCATCAATCGGCCCAGTAGAACAGGAGATATAGAACTGTCACATTTATTTATTTATTTGAAAAATTTCTTTAGTTTTAACAAATATCGACATTATATTGAAATAGCATTTTTTTTACAATTATTTTAATTACATTGCCAGACTTGAGGGAAGGGTTTTTAAATGCCGATGAGTGGCAAAATTTTTTTAAAAAACTTAAAAATATCGCGCTAATAGTTTAATCAATCCAGTAATGCGGAAATGTATAATTTCTCTCAACCGTATGGTCAAACTGATTATCATGAATATCGAATTCTCCTTGAGTGGAATTTTCCTGTATGAGGATGTAAAGAATTTTATATTAATTAACCAGTTATTAATTTCAGCCTTTACTATAATTCCTCCTTTCCGTATTTTTCACCAGAATGCTAATGAGCAGCCAGTATCTAAACTGAGGCTTTTGATTTTAAGCCAGAGCATGTTTCTGGCATCGCGCTCACGCTACGTGTTAGTTTCTGCTACATTGTAATTATTCGGCCTTGCGGTTCTATCGCTGTTGACACTTCAAATTCTGTAAAATATAAACTCTCATTATAAGATATCCAAATTTTGAAATCTTTCTTGGATTTTTTTTGTTTGCTTTCTGAGAGAGATGGAATGATTTAGTTTAGACAAGTTACATGAAGACCATATTTCTTAGTAAGGCTCAGTTTTGAGTTAAAACAGGTCAGAAAACTGAGAGCACATCGGAAGCACTTAGTGGCGTTTCCATTGCCATCAAGCTCTCGGGAGAATTTATGGCATCAATACATTTTATGTGCCCTATTTCGTTAGGAACATTACAGACACAAAGACACTTTTCTTGCCTGAGAACTAAGTTGAGCCCGAAAGTTTCCATAAACCGTTATAGCACAGGGTCCACTGAAAACGTCGCGGAAAAAAAACGTAAGGAGAAAATATTATCATACGTAGCATTACGATAGGAAACAAAGCAAAGAAAAAAATGTCACTGCTTTAAAATATCTTATTATAAAATATAGTGGTGGAAAAGAAAGTTTCAACAAAAATTTATTTTTTTAAAACATCGTTGTATAAAAAGTATCATGATGAAAAATATAGCATTTTAGTACTACCGTATATATTGTTAACATAGCAAGCATGCGTTTCGATATCTAAAACATCCAAATGTATTTTTGCCGTCTCATTTTGCAGTGCTTTATGAATACCAAAAATTAGATATAAGTTTAAACACATTATTTCGAATTTTTAGAATTAATCAGTGATCTTAACTGAAAAATTAAGAAACATTATTTCTTAAAAAACCAAAACCTGAAAAATGTGTAATTATTATAACCGCATATATTAGAAGTTAATGGGAATATTTAAATATAGAGAATAACCTAATTACTGATATTAATTAATATGTCCTTTTCATAAAAATATAAATTGTAATAAGGATTAAAAAAGAGAAGATTAACGGTTATGGTGACAAATATTGACAAATTATTTGATTAATTTTCAAATTATAAAATTGCAATAAAAATTAGAAAATAAATAAATTAGGATAAATATAAAATTTTATTAAAGATTAGGAAAAAGAAAATTAATCGATATGGTAACATATAATAAAACCATTTGATTAATTTTCAAATTACAAAATTTTTGTAATGTTTTATTGTTGTTTTGTAATGTTTTATTGTTTTGTTATTTATTGTTATACGTCTTATATTCTGGCAAAAAAAAATTACGCTTTATGTCGTTTCATATTACACATTTTCTTAACGTATAAATGCATTAAATTTTCATACAATGTAATGACTAAACATGTCAGGCTACATATATAGGGAATACATTTAAAAATCCGTCATCATATTCATGTTCTATATTGGGATGGCGAAATTTAAACTTATTTCTAAAAACTTAAAGGTACGTATTTTTCAGAATTAAAACAAAATTATTTAACTTCTACATCCAGGTATTGTTTTATTAAATATTTTACGAAGTATTATTTAATTTCTTCGGAAATATTTTATTTGAAAAAAAATTTGAATTATTTCTTGAGTTTTATTTTTATTTCTTGACCAGCGGCCGAGCGATAAAGTCGCTGAGTAGTTCGGTCCGAGGCTCGAATCCTGCGAACGGGTTGGCTGCATGAGAGCTTTCGTGGTTTTTTCCGTGTATAACGTGTATACGATCCCGTTTCCCTTAGAAAGTCCTCCACGAAAGCATCCCTCTCCTTAGGCAGATAGCTTTCGAGTGCTTTGTCGTAATCACATAGACCAAACCAAACTTGACCTTTTATGATTTTTGTACCTTAACTAGGTTTCTAATATTTATATACGTCTGAAAAGATTATGTAATATTTATATAAAGCTGCAAAACACTGGTAATTTCTACGCAAGTATTAGGAACCAGCCTCATGTGGCTTTACCGACACATAAAATAAATGCGAACCTATTTTCTAATCTTACTTACAGTTCATGCCTTCACAAAAACCTAAGGGTAAAGTTTCAAGAAAGAAAAGGTAAAAATAGATAAATTTTAAATTACTTATTTTTAATATTAAAAATTAAATTGAAAGAAGATTTAGTTTCAAGAAAAGCTAAAACATTTATGAAAAAAAAAGAGACTTAATTTTCCATAAGTCTTCATAAAAAGACTTAAGTAATGACCCTTAATAGATAACAATGTGAGTTTAAAATTCTGCTAATTACCGTTCTACATAATCATTATTTTTAATTATTTGCAGATTTGTTGCTTTCTTAAAATTTCAGCTAACAATTATTAGCGAGTTTAAAAAAATTGAAATAATATATGGATAAAAATATTCCTGCTTTTTTCTCGCGTTTGGAAGTCACTGCATAAATTTAAGACAGACATTACCTTCGAATGCTTTACCTTAATTAAAATAATCCCTGTATTTTTTCCCTGCTCCCTATAACGCTTTCCTTAATAATATTTCCCTACTCCTCTTGCGCTGATTTCTCAGCAAGATTTCTGGGCTGGAATAATTTCAGAGTTATCTTCATAAGCCATTTTGTAGGTGTTGTGCTTTTAGCCACGATGGTTTTCATGGTCATGTTTTAAAATTGCAAAGTTCTGAATTTCTTTTTTTTTCCAACAGGTTGTTTCATACTGTTATGTTTTCTCCTTGTTTCCTGTCGAGTGCTTTGCCTTGAATTAAACGATCATTGATTCTCCCCCCCCTACAATGATGATATTAGTTTAATGATATTTCCTCCTCGCGGTGGTTTCGCCATAGCATTTTTCTCTGCAATATTTTTATCTCGATGTTTTCATCCGTAATGCCACATGGTTATGGGCATACCATACGATTATGAATCACATATAAAACCTTCAGGGCAGTTGGCTTTTAGTACATTTTCGTACTGTTTCATTGGCTTTTATGTATACCACATACGTGCCCTGCAAACAAACATTTATTTTGTTTTTTGTTCGTATACAATATATACCCATACAAAGAAAAAAGAAACTAGATTAACAATCGTATAGGGAAGGGAGAAGATTTTATCATGCACTAGAAGCTTTCTTACTCCTTTAAATGTTTTTAGAAAACATGCAAAGCTAATCTGAAAAGAATGCCACATTAATGAAGAGAAATGTTTCCATCAATAATAATTTTAAAATTTGAACACGAAAAGACAGCCCCCTTGAATCGATTTTAAGGGGGAAAAATGAATAAATAAAAAATACGCTAAACAAATAAAAAAACGATGAATTCAGCCTGAAGCGACGTCTGTCCAAAACTTCCCAAGAAAATCTGAAACTCCAGATTCGTGTAAGCATTAATTGTTGTCCGGACTTCGGGAACAATGGTTTAAAGTTGAATTTTTTTCACACGCATACGCGTGTCTCTTTTTTAAAAAATGGCAAGCAGAAAGCTTTGTATTCAGAAGAAAAGGAACTCGTTAAACGCGCTTTCTGTAAAAGACAGCAACGGTTGAAAAAAAGAACTGAAAGCCAGCTCAGTGCCTTGTTACTTCACTGCATATTAGATAGGAACGGTAACTTTGTAAGTGGCTTGGTACGACCTCAGAATTTTGATCTTCTAAAGCATTCTTTTTCCTTCCTTTTTTCTGAATAGAATTACCTTTGTATGGGGAAAAGAAAATCTCAACTTCATTTATCTTTTTCTTGTCTAGAGATTCTTCAAGAGGAATATTAACTGAGGTTCTGCATAGGAGACGGATTGTACAAAATTTTGGTTTGAGGGCAACAAGAGAATTCGACTTCAGTGAATTTTTATCTGTTCTTTTCATGTACGACTTTACCCATAATGTGGAAAATCTACATTGTTCCCAGCTTTGTCATTGCAACAAAGAGAATGCCGGTAGAGTAAAGAAAAGCTTAAAAACGTATCGACAAGTTTAACTGACAATTTCAAGCGTACAAAGATTAATATAAAATCATAAAATTTTATAAAGAAATAGTAGTAAAGCATATAAGACAGTTATTGCACCAGTGAAAGAATTAAAGAAAAATTACGTTTTTTTTTCTCATTTTCTCTCGTTTGTCTTTCTCTCATCAGCTATCTCTCAGTATAAACGCATCATAAAAATTTGAATAATTTTTTAAATTGCTATGTTCATGATCTTTAATCCATTTCAGAACCTGTTGCTTCCTGACAATAGCATTGTTATTTTATATTATTAATTACTTTCATTGCATCAAATTATATTATTGATTACTTACATTAAGTAATATTTGTAGTGAGCTCATGTATAATCCATAGTTAAATGAAAGCAAAAAAGAAAAAAATAGTGAATCCATCTAGTATATCTAAATGCTGATATGAAAGCTATAGTAAGTACTTCTGAAGGGAAGTCTTTTAACGGTACCCAACTGAAAGTTAATTTCACCCGAAAATCCTATCTCCTTCTGTGACTATGAAGAAGAAACGTTATTGCTTTCTGAATTTTAGCTACACTGGCGTGCGTTTACAGTTTCAATCGGCTTTATTTTAAATTGAAAGCTTTTGTGCTGCCATCTTAACTAAAATAGCTGTGTGAGGAAAAAAACAGAATTAACTACTGTTGCTGTCATTATAATTATTTTGCTACATACAATTAACAATCAGTTTGATTAATCATTACAAACTATTCCTATGCTTCATGTTTGGTCGTAAGATGTACACAATTGTCTAAATCTTTTATTTGCTTTGCCTTGTGTGCTAAATAAATAGAATAAGTAAATAGAATGTGCAGCGTCAAATAAAATTATTGAGCGTCTAATCTTTGCATATAACATTTTTAACTTAAAATCATTACGATTGATCTTTCCTTCACAGAAAGGAAAAATAATAATTTAGAGGTACGGAAATCAATGAATTATTACCATACACACTGCAGTCTTAAAGTACCTTTCAGATTTAAATTCAATATATATATAAAAATATATATATATATATATCATGTATTTTATCTCTTATTAAATATGTGTTATGCATAATGTAAGGAGTTACTTGTCTGCAGTAAAACCCCACATATACTATTGGCCATCCAAAATGCAGCATGAAGAAGAGAAAAAGATATCAAAGCCAAATTTATTTTAGAGATTACGCTCAGTATGTTAATTGATTTGCAATAGAGCCTCCTTTAAGGAGAAGATAATGCGAAAATCGGTAGCGAGTGTTGCTTTCATGTTTGTTGAAAGCCACTACTATCACACGTCACAGCATTTAGTGAAAGAGGCTTTGAGTGTGTTATTGGAGAATGGTAGTCCATGCTGACTCCATATGTAGCTAAAGTTCATCTGGATTACCCGCGGGTGTGGCATGCTGGGCTAGGAGTTCTTCAAACATTCAGCAGACATGTTAGATGGACTACAGATCTGGAGAACGAGAAGCCAGGCTAAACCCGCAATATAATGGGCTAAGAAGAAAGCTCGAACATTGCGTGCAACGTGTGGTTACATACTGTGCTGTTGAAATGTGGCCGCAGGCTAGCCCTGAATATAAAGAAGGAGAAAAGGCTACAAAACACCGAAGATATAGCACTGGCTGGTAAGTGTGTCGAAAATGCATATTAAGGGAAATGAATCCATTATCACCATTACGTTATCCACACCAATATTATCCAATATTACTCAAATCCCAAATCATTACATTGGGTGCAGAACCAGCATGACGATGGATAACACAACAGTCGAGCAACACCTCTCCACGGTATCTCCAAACTCTAATCTGACCATCGTGATACTGCAGGAAGAAGAGAGATTCCTCCGAAAACGCAATGTCATGCCATTCGGATGTCCATATCCGTCGCTGAATGCACCAATGGAAATGCAGACACCTACGGTTTAAAAGTGGGCGAAGCAATGGAGGCCTAACGGACAGTTTAATGTATTGAAAACGACGTCGAATTGTTCGTGCAGATATGGAATGCATTGACTGTGATATGGCAAATGTGCTCTATCAGTGCCATGCACACAATATGCCAGTTTTGCCATAGAGTAATGTGACGAGGCAGTTGCAACTTCTTCTGTCCATCAATCGTTTTCTCCCGCATTCACTGATTTCATATTCGCATGACTATTGCTTGGCTACGAGCGACACGATGACCGATTTTCCGGAAGGAGAAACCGCAATCTCTGTATGCAACGATTCTTCCTCATTCGAACTCAGAAATGTACTCGAATGATGCTCGCGATTTTCTACGAGGCAAATTCAAGCTACATACACAAATAGAGTCCCGAGAGAACAAGTCTCGTTATTCAAAATAGCAATCGTCCCTCCTTTTACATACGAATTGAACAAAGTGTATATCTGTAGTGTAGAACTTAAAATAAGTAATTGCATGCAAATGTATTCAACGCTATGAATATAAAAGAGTCAATTCAGCAAGAAAAGATCAGTCTTTTACATTTCAAATGACTTGTTATTCAATAATTTGAATAACAGCTGAAAGACGATGCAGTTAATGATGTTTTACGCTAATTGTTTGATCCAGGAGAATTAGCAGAAAATTGAATTTTCTTTCCATGTGCTTAAACACTAAATTGGATTATTCATTTAAAGCAAATCACCGAGGAGAAGCCTATGCTATATCCTACCTGAAATACACCCCAGGAGTTAAGAATCCATTCTCTTCAGCTTCCACTGACCTTTAGAAAGGACTCTCATATCTATGGAATTTAAATGAATCCATTGAGCAAAAACACAACAGCCAGCTTTTTGTTATTAATACCTATTGCTCACGGCTTTAATTTTCAAACTTGCATGCATAAAGTACTTTCCATTCAAAATGCTGCACCATAAAGGAAAGATCCAAATAGCATGCAACTTGCGTCATGAGCATACCGCGATGGAATATGGAAATGGTTACGATTTCTAAAATTTTAATTTCCATTCATCACCTGAAATCTGAACTTAAGCCCATGCAGTGGGCTGTGAGCCTTCGTTAATTTCCGTATTGATGGGAGTGACGCATTAATTTTTATTTCGAATTAAGAAGTTATTTCATTGCATTGTCTAACTGAAAAAAAGTATGTCTAACAAAAAAAATTTGAAATATCTTTTTATCAATTTACAGTCGGTGCCTGAGTCTTGGAAGACCTGACGTTTTCGCAATCAAGAACGAGCTCTCAAGACTCTGGAATTAATTAATTGTGAATTAGTTTCTTCTGACTGAAATAAACTCACATAGCGACCGTAACAGAATAAAATTCTTTTATAATTACATATTCTTTCCTAATGAAATTCGGATTGTGTTATAATGACATCAAATTCCTTCAGCAAAAGAAACAGATTCTGATTCTCTAATACTAGATCGATACACTCCGGCACTATCAATCTCATCATCTTCCTACTAATGTTAGTTTAATTTCGTAGCTATGAAATGATCCATAGAGTAAACGGGACATTGACTAAATGTAAAATTAATTTAATATTAACGTTTTATGTTATTAACGTTTATTAGCTTTTCAAGGTTATTAAATTTCATGAATCTTATTTCTATCGACCTTTCTCTTAAGTTCTGTTAGCACTGAAAAAAGAACTTGAGAGATATTTCATCCATATTGTAGTATATAGGCATCATCATCATCATCATCATCATCGTCGTCATCGTCATAATCATCATCATGCTCATCATCATCTTCATCATGTATGCCATGAGGTATTACATACGTATTCGTCTTGAAGATGCTCTGAGGCTGGCATCTCTTTCGTTAGTCAAGAATTTTCTGATATTAAATAATCATTTGAAAAAGGTAAACAAAGCTAATAACTATATTTAAAATTGACATGGAGTTTTCGTTAACGGAACACGTGTAATATAATATTTTATTGCTGATACATTTAATTTTTTAGTAAGAAATTCTCCTTTTCCAGATTGGAGTGGTTATGGCAAAATACATATACGTTATATGCTTAAGGGATGGTAGGTCTTTATAAAGAACTTATATCCTTTTCATCATCATCTTCTTATAAGAAACTGATTCATATTCTTGTTATATAGAGGAAAAACTCAGAAGACACCCACGCAGCCAACGCATCGCGATGGGCGGGATTAGAGTCTTGATCGAACTATGAGGATTTATGTTTGATCCGCTAGGATACTTGTAGGAGTTCTCTTTTATAAAGTATATTTTTATTTATTATAGTAGGCAGATATACACACATTATATGGAATATTTATAACTGTTCTAAAAGTCAACTGAAAACATAAAGCAATATCTATTGAAGCGAAAATTTTTAGAATTTGAAATTGAATTGTTTGCTTTTAAGAAATGTCTCCATAATTTATTTCATCTAGATGCATTTTATATGTAGAAAAGAAATTTAAGCTTTAAAATAAATTTGTAATATTTTAAAAAACCTTATAAGGTATTTTCGCCCTCCTTTTCGCATGCCTTCCTGGTGTAATTGTAGCACATTCGGCGCGCATTCGTGAGATCTAAGTTCGACTACCGTTGAGCGCATTGCTCATTTTTCATGTTCCCTGCATTCAAAAATATCCTAATGACTCAACAAACTTTAAGCTGGTAAAGATAAAAACTAAAGCAATTAAGTGCTACAGATCCTGTTTCATTTGATGATGTTTTGAAATTAGAATTCACATTTGCTTAACTTTCACACTTTTTCATTACTAGCAAAATTTGCTTTCTGAGGCTGTTTAAAGTGCATTTTAAGAGTGAAAGAGAAATGATCAATGGATTTTACTGAGAAGGGCTCTAATGAAGGAGTATTTAGCTCCTCTTTGTAATAGCTGTATGCTTTTAATGATGAATATTAGTTTTTAGAAAGGCCGTGTAATGTAAATGAAATAATGGAAGATCATAAATCTAAGTTTATACTAAAAACTATTTTACAGTGTTTACACTAATGGCAGAAAGGAAACAAAACCCTACTTTATGTTCTTAACCTATTACTAGACTTTTCTATATCATCATTTAGTAAATCTCTTTTGAGTTTCCTCTTTATTCGAGGTAAGCGAACTTAATGAAATCATTTTCGAAGACTTTATCTAAAAAAATAAAATTTACGTAATTTTAAATCTGTTTTAAACTCTAAACTCTTAGAATAATGAATCTAATGTTTGAAATCCAATA
>KK119163.1:409085-422729 GCA_000611955.2 Stegodyphus mimosarum
TCCCAAGTTAACTACTGAGGAATTTTAAATTCATTTCAAAGCTATTTAGACTTATACTGTAGAAATTCAAAGTTAATTGTGCCGATTATAAAAATCCAGATTGTTTTAATAACTGGCTGAATTATTTTCTCATTATTGAGTTCTTTTTAAGAAACGAATTAATTTACTGTTCATTTGAGGATCAGTAATCTATTTCAGCATATCGTAAGAAATTGCTATCATTACAGAAAGTTTTGATTTATACAGTTGATGGAAGACATAAAATAAAAGGGATATCTAAACTGTTAAAATGAATTGATAAGAATTAGTGTTTGTTGCAGTACAGTTAAATATGTAACAAAAGAGAGTTGTTGGAATTTTACTCTAATAACAGATAAATCTGGATTTTTTATACGGACATCAAACTTTCTGAATCGTCTTGACATAGTAATGGCTATCGCTGGGTTCTTTACACAGATGACATACTTTTGGAATTCTTTTGGTTTTTCAGCGCGTAGTTCCTAACGGTATTTTCATAAAAACTGTAATGGTCTTTTATTTATTTAATTTTCCGAAAGCCAAATTTTGAAGGAAGCTTTTCCCTTTCTTGCATTGAGCGTTTTTTAGGTTAATTACTTCAATTCTATTGAAATGTTTTTCCTAAATTGAACACCTAATGAGCTTAATGACTTTGCCATTTCATTTTTTTTCATAGTATAATAATTACTCTAACTTAGTTCTCAAGGAATTTGTAATAGTAATATTTTCCTAATGATCAGATGTTCAAACACAGAAATGTAATACTGTAAATGGAAACAAACAAAAGTTGAAATTACAAAATGGAGGTCTTAATGTATTATGTTTCACATAAGAAAAACGGATGTTATATAAATGAGGTACTTTCCATACTAGCATGCAAAGCATTAAGCATGAACGTAATTTAAGAAAAGAAATAACAGGTTAAACGACAATACATAAATGTCCTCCAGAAAGCGGGCAACGCACGATGACAAGTATAGGGAGGTTGGAATTGTTATTAAACAATGTGCTGCAAGGTATTAGTTGTATCCATAATATAGTTAAAAAATAATATAAACGACTTTACATGTGGAGGGACGTTCGTTAAACTTGAAAAGGGGCAAAGCCCAGCTCAGAGTTTGGTATCCAAAAAACTACTTGGTTTGTCTTCCATAACATAGATACAGCTATGTGAAGTGTTGATGATGACCAATAAAAGCAAAGCCAATGAATGTGTAATATATCGTTGTGGAAGTGAAAACAGACCGACACCAGTTAGTAGTCAGCGTTGCTCAGTTGTTCAGTCAGTGTTACTCTGATAATCTTCGTGTACGACAATAGGATGGTAAGTGTTGCTGCAAACTATGGATAGATGTCTCCATAAAAGTAACTTATTCACCTACCATTTTGAACATTGCCTCCCATCGTCAAGGCCGTTTTTATTTGTGTAAAGATCACGAAAACTGTATGCAATCACTGGACTGGATTATCAGTTGGATTACATTTCCTTTTCAGATGTCAGTTATCTTGAACAATTGTAAGCATGACTAATATGGAGAAAATTGTATCAAAATTCTGTCCCAGTAACATTGGAAAAGTACAGTTACGATAGTTTGGGCGTGCCGATCTGGGAAAGAATTATACTGAATAGACACACTGATTTAAAAATTTCTTTATGGGTATACATTAAAGGAAGTCGCTGTTCTCAAAAAGAGCAAAGGGTGTTTACAAATGTTTAGAACTATTTCGATAAAGTATTAAGAAAAAAAGCATATGCTTTAGAATAAACATTTCTGGCAGCAACTTACAATTTGAAAACAGAAATATCGTAAACTATTTTAAAATTTATTCTTTTCAAAATGTCGCATATAAACAAGCTTTGGATTGAAGGATATGTTTTTGCTCTTTCCGAAGAGAAATGTTTCTATTCCATAACTGAAAAACATTGTGAAATGCATAATACTGAAATTTCGAGTGCAAAATAAGCAACATTGTTATTTGGAAAGAAAAAACAGCCAATCATTGCTTTTACATGGAAAGAAGACTTCAGATGAATACCCGAAAAAGGTACGTACTCTCTCTAATGTTTCTAAAGTTAAATCTTGGTAATAAGAGCGAATTTACTGACGCAGAAATCAAATGCAAAGTCTTTAAATACATCAGTGGCAGCAAAAAATAATAAATCAAGATTTAGAACTTAAAAAAGCTAAAAAACTTAATTTTCACCAGAGCTTTTACTTAGACATGGGGATCAAAGCAGAACAATTTGTAGATCCCTGTATGAAAACTATTTAGCAGGAGACAAATGGAAATATACTGTGACCCTTAGTGAAGTTTGGGTATACCTAAACGACTGCAATAAAATGTCTATTTATTCTTGAAACGAAGGGGAAAATATCCAAACCTGTTCATCAATGCAAAGAAAGTTTTAGTAAGAAGTTCATGACTGTCACAGGATGCCCTTAAAATGGGAAATTAAAAATAGTAGGGGTAGAAGAAAATATTAAAATTAATTCAACGTACTATGAAGAGAAAGTTTTACTTCTCGTATTTGCAAAAGAAGTTCCATTTCATCATCCCAATGAATTTCAGCTTGAAACTTGATCTAAGCAGCAACTCATACTTCGAAAAATGCAACTGCATTTCTTGAAAAAATATAGACTGATACAGGTATTTCATATATACCTTTTCAACGTAATACAGCAAAGCCCCCGACGCTTCGCCTATGAACTATTGCGCCTTTGGGCTCTTGGAAAGAACTCTTTATAGGGAAAACCCACAATGATTAATGGACTCTGAAAAATAGTGAAAGAGGAATGGAAACTAGTACTCCTGGAAATTTCACGAAAAGCTATTCTGTCATGCAAATCACAATGTAGACTTATAGTCCAGAAAAAGGCACATCAGATCAAATATTTAAAAATGATCTTTTTATTTTAAATGTTAATTAAAAAAGCCCCGAAATATTTCCAAAAGGTCTGTAAACACCCTCTGTAATTCTCCCTCAGGTGCATCTGCTTCGGCTTGCTGTTGGTGCTGACTTCAATTTTATGGGTAATAACACAAGACCACTTCAGACTCGCGCTGGGAGAAGCTGCTAGAAAGTGAGGCTATTACACGAAAGAATATTTCATCGTCATTTCCAGGTTTAAACGCCATAGAACATGTGTGGAATGTTAGTATATAGTAGTATATGGTGAGGGACAATATTATTCACCACTACGGCGGCAAAAATAACATTCTAGTTGAGCTTTAGTTAAAAGAACTATAAAGGTGGTTAAACTGAACACTTTCAAATTAGAATGAAAGGGCAGTTAAAAGAAACTCAGAGAGTTTTTGAAACAGCTTCATGACTTAAATTTCGGTTGAAAATTCCATTATGGTTTTTAAAACGCATAACCTTTTTTGTTCCTCTTCAAATGCATGTTAATGTGTTAAATAAATATCTTCATATTATTTGGGGTATAAATTTTCGATTACCGAAGACCAAAAGAAGACTTTGTTAAGGTATTGTACTATCGACAAGGTATTAAATTCTTTTTTTAATATTCCATTAATTGTTGAATAAATATTTATTTCATAGGAGGCTTTTCCGTACGACCAAATCCGTTAGCGAACACCAGCAACTGAAACAGATCTCAAAAAGGAATAGGTATCCTTACCTCAATAGTTGTTCTATAGTCTGGCACTAAGTATTGAATGACAGTTCCATGTAATTATTGCAGTCATGGAATTCATGTCGTTTGCCAGAGGGCTTCGCTTGTTATTCTCCCTTTTGAACAGACAATCATTTTTTCTACACCATTCATTCTAGAAAGCTCTTTTTTTAATACGAAATACTGTGTCTATATTCTGATTACAATGTCTACCAGATGATTCCTTGCGAAACTACTAAGAAAAACCAAAAGCGTAGTTGAATTTTGTGTGTTAGCAGTTTTTAAATTATAGTAGTTCAACGACGTTGTTAAGTACCATTTTATTCCAATAATATAAAAATAGTTTTAAGAGACAGAAATAAAACTCAAAACGCAGCTCCATTTTCTTAACCCTTCGCTCAAGCATTATTTTTAATGGATGAAAAACATGTGTTATTATAAATGAAATACTATATTCCAGTTTTTAAATTGCTTCCGCGACATTGCCAAGCAACATTTTGGCGTAAAAAACCAACAAAATCACAAAGATAGCAAACGAAATTCTAAAATCGAACTAGATAAGAATTTGATGCGGCAAAAATTCATAAGCTAAATTCATTTGGCTGCTCGTTAGCGAGGGAGAATATAAAAGAAACCGATTATTATTTTATTCCAATTCATGACGATAGACATAAAGATTCATATGCAACCAACGAACTCGGATCTGATCTAAAGCCTGTAATTTAAGATGTTACAAGAAAATATAGCAAAGGATCATTATGTTATTTTTGCATTATTGTCAATTGAATGCTAAAAAATACACTAGCATTTATGAATTTATTGTTAGCCAATGAAGTTGGAGTTGTTTATTGTAGATGTTATAATCAATGGCTGCTTCCAAAAATTAGAAATTTCTCATTAAATTCATCGTTCGTATGTAAAAATGCAAATGCAAGACATGTGTCAACATGAATTAACAGATCAGTTTGTATACTGTATAAGGCATTTTCCCAGCCTTCTGCGCAAGCCTTCGTTTTGTAGGGGTCAGCACGCTTGACGTGTAACCGAAAGGTTCGTGGTTCGATTCCCGGCCAGGGCATTTCTTAGTTTTCGTCTCTCCTGCTTCTAAATAACCTAATGACTCTACAAGTGGCGCCCGAACTAAAAGGTGGTTTATGATGATTCACCAACACCACGATTTGGCGATTGGGGCTCCTAATCTCTAGTCGCCCTTTAAAAGGGGAGTATATAAGGTATTTCTCCCGCCTTCTTCGCATGTCTTCTTGGCGTATTGGTCAGCAAGCTCGACGCGTAACCGGGAGGTCCATGGTTCGATTCCCGGCGAGGGCATTGCTCATTTTTCATCTCTTTTGCTTCTAAATAACTCAATGATTCTACAACTGATAACCAAAAGAGCTACTGGTCGTAATTACTGAGAACAAATAAATCACTGATAAAATAAGATGCACACACACAAAAAATATTTCTTAGAAAACCGGAAAAAGTTTTCTGTTATTTATTTTTCTTTAATTTTTCCCCACATATTTTTTTTTCGAGTTCGTGCGGAAAAGAATGGTTATCCACCCAGTTTGGATCTTTGAGTTCGGTAAACGGATCCTTTTTAAAATATTATCCAAAAGTCATTAAAGAAAGTTTAGCTTACGCACAAAAATACGAGAGCTGTTCCCAAAGTTTGTAGACTAATAACACCACGTTGATCATGTAATTATCACCCGCAAAACTTATGCCATGCTGTGATATGAATAAAGATATTGCGGAGTCGTCTGTACACTTGTTATAAAAGCTGAAGTGCAGATTATATTGTAATGCTGGATGTGACAGATACTCTGTTAATAACCAGATCCAGGTTCCCTTTTAAATTTTTTTCCCCTATCTTTACGCTGTAGTGATTAGTGCGATAATCCCCGTAGTTTTCCTTAATGAACGGAGAGGGAGTTCAGAATAGAGAGATAGATAAAGTGAGGAGTGACGAAGCGACGAAAATATTTTAAGGAAGGCAAAAGCTGTGTCCAGGATGAGTGGAGAAATGGAAACGTATCAACATTTGTGAGCGACGTTCTTAAAACAGACACATTGTTGAAAAAAGATAGACCTTCATTCGTTAATTATCAACTAAGTTTAAAGCTGGTGTAGCAAAATATCACACTTTCTGGAAATATCTGAAAATATCTTGCGCTTGTGCGAAGTGTTTGCCATGTTTATCGAGTGTGAAACATAAGCTCCATTGTATTCAGTACTGTCCAGTATTTCAATGAGCAGCAAAAGACCCCGAGGTTTTGACAAAGATAATCACCACTCAAGAGCAGTAGATTAGTCATGATTTTAAATCAAAGCGACAGTTCAGCACGAGGAAACACAACTAACCATCTGCCACCAAAACTTAGTTTCTGATTTCTCAAAAACGTTAATAATAATTTTGCTTTCTGATATTAGTAGAATCAGATATTATAGAATTATTTACAAAAAAAAGAGTATACAAGTGGAGATTATTATATAAATGTTTCTCACATTCATCATCAAAGAAAAACTGAACTACTGAATGGTGAATTACTGAATGGCATGAAAAATGGATGGTTTTGTCTTCAGGATAACGCTAGGTCACATATAACATCAAAGGCCACAGAAGATTTGGGAGAAATTTATGAGCGTATTTAGATTCTAGACGATGTAGAGTCTATACGTCTTACGAGGGTGAGCTGTACGAAACTAGACCCTTCTCCATACAATCCATCTTCATAAGAGTTAGGATGAAAGCTTAGTACGAACATGAAAGTTAAAGTTAGCTCATTTGCTATCTTACACCGATTCTTAAATATGGTCTGAAACGTCTGTTTGAGAATCTAATGCATCTATGGAATTGGTCCATAGAGCACGAAGAGTATTATTTTGAAAAAGAAACCCACATCAAACCTCTTGACGTTGAACTGCGAAGAGTCATATTTATCCTCGAACTTTCAGAACAGCTATTCGAAGAAGAACGTTGATTAATAACTAATTGTTCAATAAAGCATTTCGTTTAAAAAGGAATTCAAAGTATGAGAAATTAATTTGCGGTTAAATAATAGATCTGAAATGAAGATGATGTGAACAAAAATTTCTTTTCCAGTTTAAAACACTCATGCTTCTTTCAAGGTCTAACATAAACAGTTTCAATTTGGCTAATGAGAATATAATTTAGGTTGTTGAAAATAAATGCAGCTACAAAACGTGGATTTCAAGAACAAATAATACGGGGACAAATGAAAAAAAAATCAACTAAGCTTCGAAACTTGGGCACGCAGATAATTACGAAATGTAATATGATTGAACTCGTGAAAAAAAAAAGAAAAATGATTCATTCTTCAGAACACGATGGCTTCCCAGGATTTGATCAATTTGCATTTTTTGCAGTGAAAATATAAATGGAATTCGAACTGTTACGTTGATCGTTTTAAAGAATAAAGTTATGCCACAAGGAAGAATATGTTTGCCGTTAAAAACATCATTAATATATCTTCTCTAAGATTTATTAATGATGTGTTGAAACTAAAGAAAGGTCTACTGAAAGGTCGTTATTTTACTTTACGTTAGGCTAACATGCCATTTGTTATCTACATGACCTAGCATATGCAGCATTACATCTCCCACGAGTCTTGCGAAAGAGCCATTTTCCGCACTGTAGCCATAGCCATTTTACCATACATCAGATATTTAGTTTTCAAAGCGTTGTTATAATTCTTAACAAACTGACAGATTTGAAAGCAGTTAAGGCTTTAAATAATGTTTTAAATTTTATATTTTGTTCTTCAATAATACGTCTCATTATAATTTAAAGTACATCTGATTTATAATATATCCAGTTAATATTTATGAATACCAAAGGCATAATTATGGTTGATGAAATATATTTCTAATCTCATATATAATGACTTCAAATTTTATAAAATATGAAACAATCCTATTCCAGTATAACTTCTTTTTTAAAACATTTTATTATTCATTATTATTTTTGATGAAATACTGAATGATGATCTTGTGTGAGTAAAATATGTTTTAAATATCAGTTTCTTCTTTAAAACGAACTTACTTTTGTCATTATATGAAAAGCAGCTAAAACTATACTTTAATGGACCTTTTAATGTTTTTTTTATTAGCTCAAAAAGGGATGTAAGTTTTGACCGGGATATTAGCCTCGAAATGGCATTTTGTGTTGAAATCACTATAAAGGTCTCATCACTTTTCAAATTGTTGCCACCAAATATTATCATCCGGGATTATATTTAAAGAAATTAAATACTAAAGTATCTGTCTGAATGTGTGCATATTTCTCGCACTGTGAAAGATCAACGGTACCAGAGGCGTTGAATTTGAATAACTTAGTCCTCCATCCGAACATAGACATTTGGAAGCTCACATTTTGACTTTCGAATTTTTTTATTATTTATTTTATGTTTTGTAAAACTTTCACGAATTTTGATTACAGACTCAATGATTTCAAAGCGAACATTGGCAACACTGTAAGGAAAAATATTTTTATATCTAGCGTACGAGACTGTCTATCGAAATTCTAAATATATGCTACTATAAAATATTTTGTGATTTTGCTGTTGAATCGAATTTTATGTGGCGTAAGCACCAAGAACATGATATATAATAATAAAGTAAATACTGAAAAAGTTAATAATAAAAAAAGGGAAAAAAATTGTAAAGCCATCTTAGTAAGTAAACGGAGCATTGATGTAATGAATTGGTATGACCTGAAAAGTTGTTTTACATTTTGTTTACACATTTTGGTTATTTCATGCAATACAATGCGTATTTTCGTTCCAAAACAATATATTAGTATGTGCGACTGTTATTTATAAGATTTCAGACACGTCTTGCTATAGAACTGTTAATTCCACCGGCATGATAAACTTTTACCGCTTCCTCCGAAATAATTTCTCTAAGCATGAAAAAGTAATCAGTTCGTTTTCTCACTTTATAAGTTAAAACCGTAATTGTTTTCAGAGTCAAACTAATTATCGAAACTTTTGATCCCTACGCCATCAGATAGATTGAAATCATCCGATCAGAAATTGAATCCATCGGGTAGTTCGAATCCTTCAAATGAAGTTTTTTCAGCATTTTTAAAGCAATTTTCCAAATTTAAGAGGTTTAAAAAATGCGTAAAGCCATTGTCTAAACGTTCTTGGAATTGATCTCTAATTCAATTCCAAGAACGTTTAGACAACGCTAAAGGCTAGAGAGAAGTTTTGACATATTTATGTAGCCGTTCTGTGTAATATTGTTTATTCCGATTTAGCAGTTTTGTAGTATTGTTTTGGAACTACGGAAGATGCAAAGAGCAATCACTTTTTCTTGTTTGTTTATAGAGTTTTATTTTGATTTAGTTGTTTATTTATATGTTATTACTTGTTTGTTTATAACAAGTGAAAACTTCAGAAATTGCTTGAAGTTTGCGAGCAGTATTCTGTTCCCACATTGGGAAAACACGTCTACAGGGTGTTTAGCTTGAGTGTTTTAACTATGATATAAATACGTGGGCTGAGAAGACATCGAAAAATTAGGTTTTCGTTGGGATAAGTGTATTTAATTAACCGGGGATTATATTTGTAGAGTTCACTTTAAACTTCTAACCAGTTATTTATGTTAATTTTCTGTCCTATCGCCCTCATTTCCATCTCCCTGCCAGAATGTAAATTTATAGTTTGCGTGATATTCAAATGCGGTAAAAAGAAAGAGACTATTTAAAGAAAGCTTTTAGAGGGTAGAATCAGAGCGTGTTCTGCCTGCTTGAAGACCAGGTTCCTAATTTGATTCTCTTGCGAATAATATTCTGCGGAGTTGAGCTATTTTCGCTATTAGGCTTGTTACGTCGACCTTAGATCAGGGCCAACTCGCTCGTTATTCTAATTGTGCAGTCGTTTTGGCTAACTTACTTTCTTAGTTTTAGTTAATCCAATATCCTTGAGTTAAGCCATAACTGTTGGATTCTGAAGTTTATGCACCGTTCCTATCCATTTTAGCGTCAGCTTACAATTTCCTACCAGAATGTGTTTTCAGAAACGCGGTTAATACAAATGAGTAAGAGTAGTATTTAAGTCGATATTTCACAGACTTCGTTAGAGAGCCTGAGTTCCTGACTAGCGGGCGTTTGCCTTTGGCTACGTCTCTCTAAGCTATTGCTACGCTCGGCCGTACTTTAGGCCCATGATTGGCTTCGTCGACTTATAAGATTTAGGGGCCAACTACTTAGAATTTTGATAGCTTCGGCTATATCTTTCAATTAGCTTTAGTTAAGTTTAATTTCGTATTCATTTAAAATCAAGCCCAAGGTGGAGGCTTTGTTGTACGTTCCGAGTTAGGAGCTGATTGTGTCATATTTATTTTGAGAAATAAAGGGTAGTTAACCCTTCTTGAGTCTTTCGTCTCTGTTCACACACTATAGCGATTATTCGCTTACCAGTGTTTGGGGTTTTCAAGGACTGAACTGTGAATTAAGAAGGTAAAAGAAACCCTACAAGTTCTTTACATCCTTTCTCTGACTCTGTGGTATTTACAAGATATAATGAAAATTCTCTTAACGTTTTATAGAGTTTTAGTCTAGTTTATGCTACTTAAGAAGACCAAACTCTATAAATTGAAAAACTGCTTTGTTATATTGATGAAAATTGACAAATAAAAAAAAGTTATTCCTAAATTTCTATACCTTCAGAAACATCTCTAATAGTTAAATTTTTCAGCTACATTGAGCAGCTAACAATGATGAGATTTTAAATCAAATATCTAATCAGTCATTGTTGCATCCTCATAGCTTAAATTTTTAGTGAGGTAGGATGTTTAGAATGAACTAGAAATTTATGTGATTTGAATGTATATTATGCTGGATTGTAGAGAATGATTTCCTACATTTAGAAGCAGTGGTTTTGTTTCTTTTTTATATTGCACATATTGTAAATCAAAAAGTATAAATAAAATATGCTAAACGTTTCTCAAATTACACCGCTTTAGTTATATGCACTAAAAACCAAAGGAAAAAAGGAAATTTTTATTTGACTTAATATTCTTGGTCATATGAAACCAAACAAAAAATCATGGAGCTATAACAAATGAATTGTATTAGGACATTAACATAAATTTTAGAACAAAAGAAGTAGTAGTAAATAAATTAAAATTTAACATATACATAAGAACTATTGAACTCAGTTCCTATAAGTTCGTCTTTGACAATTTTTCTCTTAAAAGCAGGCATTGTTGGAAGATCCATAACTTATTTTTAGTCACAGGTAATAAGCGTATAAGCATGAAGGCATATAAGCATCCGTTTTTAGATTCGCCATTGTCTACTGCAAACGTGTATTTCATGTGTGGAAGAAAGCCCAAAGACTGCACTAGAAGACAACTTGCCAGCTCGTTGAAAACCTTTAAACGATGCGAGTATCGGTGCAAAACGTTGTCAGTGGCTGGCAGAATATACGGTGTCCAAGGAGTTTAAGACACCACGTGTTATAGAGAAATTATACCTCACGCTCGGAATATAACAGTCGAGAAATTTTCCATGCCGTAAGTTTACCTCATTGAGCAGTGTGGCGCACACTACGAGCCAAACAATTAAATTCTAGTAATGAGAAAAGGGATGCAAATCTTGGTATTTGCAAATTATTAGCTTCGTATCGATTTTGCACTTTAGCTTCTTGAGCAAACTGCAGAGCCTCCTGATTTCCTACACATAATCAAATTCACTGGAGGATGCACGTGAGGGAATTTTTAATTTTGATAATTCTCCTGCATAGGCAAGCATTAATAAACACTGACTTTTTAAAATTTTCCTATTCTATTACTTGAAAAGCATCATTTACGATAACCTCATGATTTCCAATGACAGCCTCGCTTTGCTGCCGATTTTGTATTAATTCTGTCACTCTTTCAGAAATGCCTAGTGTTTTCGCTATATATGCCGATCACTCTTTTGAAGGTGTGAAGTTTACACTTTTGTTGGCGGTCACTCTTTTGAATAACTTTTGTCATATCTGCTAACCTTTATCGCGTCATCGTATGAATTATGCCAAAACATTGTAGACGAAAAATGCTTGTTTAGATATGCTATATCACCTCTTTAAGTCTTGACAAGAGTTTTAAATCACCCTATATATATATACCTGAATTGCATCCATTTTTGCTTAACAATACTATGTTTGTTTATTTATTATTACTTGAACTGTAGAAAGTAGTTACCATGGGTTATACGAAAAACAAAATTATCTAGAACAGTTTCATATCATTCAGTTTGGTAAACGAGATTCAATTGCATAGCTTAAACGCATACCATAAAATTCAACATTTTCACCATGCGAAGAATTCAGCAGAAGCTCCGTCAGATTAAATTAATAAATATGCTTTATGTGTATATGTGTACTTATCTTCTTCAATTATATTACATATGTATATATGTATGCCTAGGCCGTATATTATATATTTCTAGCCTGGGAGAAATGAGATAAAGGGGTTGCACCAGTAAACGGTGAATTATGATGAATGTTTTCCGTGACTGGTAAGCTATGAAGCCATAGTTTCCTTTTAAATGAGATTTTTTAATATTTACTCACGGACATTTTCTTGGGTTTGTTAATTTATTATTATGAGGTTAACCTAAGGCACAGGGATTGCTGGTGCTTGTCCTTATTTATCAATGTGCATTGCGTAGAAGAACAAAACTATGTTGCATGTTGCAAAATACTATTGTTATGGTTGGTGATATCTGTCGACAGATCGTGGCATGAACAAAGGTGCAAGTGCATTGTTGCTCTGGTAGTATGATGCGAATATCCGGGAAACTCGCAAGCCTCTAAACGCCTCCAAAAATCAAGCTAGAAGGACACTTTCGAGATGAGGCTTTGAAATAGCTATGTCTTTTACGACAAACGACGTCGCTGCAAATCTTTCCAATTTCGCGAAGGAAATTGGGCCTAATAATTTGGCTTTTTTGATCCTGGCAGTTTTTTATATTCTCACGATTTCCTCATAATATGAGATTATTCTCATAATTTCAAAAAAGCTATACCAAGTTTCGGAAATAATTATAAAAATTCGGAAAGCTGAGGGCACTAGCATTTATAAGAAGAGAAAAAATTTTACGTAATAGTGTCTATATTATGCAGTTAGACTAATGAATCTGCATATACAAAATCCAATGAAACCCATTTATGTAAAATCTTTAGATCCCAATTTTTCTGAAGTTTCTTCCTCCGTTCTAGACAAAATACGTTACCTAAACATTGCTGTACCTGGCTTTCTCGGAACTTCTTTTCACTAGCACTTTTTGTTCATTCAAACTCGCATCATTATCTGTAGTACTCATATATATAGATGCATGCATCTTTATCCAGGAAATTTCAAATTCAAAAATCGAATTAAATTCGCACCATAAGCTATATGGAAAGCTTTTTGTTTTACTGTAAACGAATCTCTTTTTTTGCTGTTCTGTGAAAAGGGTCATTTTTAATTTTGTGCTTCATTTGAAAAATTACGATATCTTATTACTTACTTCATTTTTGATCTTCGAGAATTATTAAAACAGAGGTTTCGAACCATTGCGCCCGCTGGAGGTATTACATGTGTCCGCTGATGTGCGACCACAAAAAAAAAGTTATTTAAGTTTTCAATAAAATGTTATGCAAAATATTTTATAGCTAGTCATTAATTTGAGAAATATAAGGGTATTCGTTTAAAAAAATTTGTTTATACTTATATGCTTATCATCTTAAATGAGCTTGCTAGACGTCCTGGTTTGACCAGGATTACCCCAATTTAAAGGTATGATCCTGGCATTTTATTTCAGTTATTTGATAAAAATTTTAAAATGTCAAATATACAAGCATTAAATATAATTTTTGATGCCTCTCTGTACTGTTGTACTGCCGCCTAACCGGTATAGTTGTTAGTGACACCGGCTGCCATGTCCAGGTTTGAATCCTGGAGAAGGCATGGATGTTCGTAAACGTATAGTGTC
>KK119163.1:422741-485147 GCA_000611955.2 Stegodyphus mimosarum
CACTTAATATACACGGTGATCTAAAAGTCCTCGGCAGAGGTTGATCCTAAGGTGTGAGAGACCCTCAGAAGGTCCCCAGAGTGTTCTCTTTTCTGCTGTACATCCTTCATATATGAATTTCATATACTCTCAGGACTTCCTACTTTGGATCTAACAGTTGAAAGAGAGGCAGAAATAGCTCAAGTCATTAGACTCCAGAAGAACTGCTCTGAGGAAGTTACATCATAACAAGTGATTTTAAAGGTAATTCAACTAATTTATTAGGCCACCCAGCACTAATAGACTTTACAGACGGCATTAGCGTAGAATTTGCGTCCATAAGGCTTAGTGAAATTTGTATTTCTACAGCTGGATACAAGACTGAAAAGGGCATGAGCTGTGATTCGTAAAGGAACAAAACTACTTATAATACTAGGGCATGAGGATTAACTGATAACAATACTGTATTTGAAGCAGAGATAGCAGCTATCAGAGAAGCTATACCTTGTAGTAAAATACACCTTCCTCCTAACACTAAGATTTTTAGTGACTCAGCATCAAATCTCCAAGTTATCACAGGTAATACTTGAAAATATGGGACATTCTTCTAAATGTCTCTAAGATTACAATAACTTTTCTGCTGGGTCGATGCAGCAGCAAAGTCATCCTCTTGGAAACAGGTAAAGAGCTATCCGTTTCCCACTTAAGGCATCAAACAAGGTAAAAAATATGTTGGATTTATGGTAAAAAAGTAGGAATCCTATACACAAGAGGGAGGACTTTCCGAAAGTTAGTCTGGAGCTCAAGATGACAGATACTAGTACCACTCAGTATTTTATTGGTCACGGTATTCCACATCTACTTAAAACGTTTCAAACTCCGGAAGTCAGACAGTTGCAAATGGGGGGAGGGGGCGGAACAAGCAGTCCAGATCACTTTTTATTCCCCAATCTTCTCACATCAACATATCAATTAAAGAAACCTAATGTTCACATCTGGAATGCATAAATAACAGTTATAATCAAAAACAGACACTCAAGAAACAAACTTTGTCATACGTGTCTGTGCAAAAGAATTTGCAAACCAATAACTACACCCAGATTTAGCTTTATAATTTTGTTTTAGTCCATCTTACCAACTTCGTAACAGTTCTGGCCTCTGTATCACACAGAATCTGTACTGCACTTTAAATACTGTAAATTTTGAATAGATAAGTTGTTTTGCATTGTATCATCAAGACAATATAGTATCACGAGTCATTTGCAATATACTTTTGAATTATAGTGGCTGCCCTGTATTGTTAGCGTAGTACGTAACTGCATTAAACATAGTGAGAAGAAGCATAATATACTTATGTATAATCCTAATTAGAAGTGCACAGCAAAACTGTATTTCGTACATTCTTTTGAAAGCCCAGTTCAGTGTTTTAGCACTGGATTGCATAGTGATGAATATCTAATAATCTACATCTTTAATTAGTATTTAAATGGCAAATATCTCAATTTTTTTCAGCTTTGAAAGGGGACGCGTACTATATTTTGTATCTGTGATCAGAACTGGACCAGAATTGACACTGTATTTCTTTACCTGTATTCAGTATTGTATACTTGTTTCGTTAGCCAGGATTTCGTATCGATTTATAGTGTTATAACAATATACAGTATTCTAAATAACAAGTGCTTCATACAGAGAATTTCCTGTCATGCATTTGTGCATATGCAACATTACCGTGCACTCATTAGTAGATTTCTAATGGCTTTGCAACAGAAAGTTTTGGTATTGCCTTTCTAAATGCAACTTTATTTAGTTCTTATAGGTGTATAGGTAAATGTATTTTTGTGCTAAAAATGTGCACTAGTGTTGCAGTTTATCTTTGTACTAATATTCAGTAATGCATTTTTATATATATATTCAGTATTCAATATATTGCATTTATATTCAGTGTTGCATAACTAGTCAGAAATTAATGGCAAGTGTTTCATATAGACTATGACCTATCATGTACTTCCTTGTACCTGTGTAGCATTATCAGAGAAAAACCTCTCTTGCATCATAATATATTCTTGTTTAATATTTCTTTTACTTTATTGGAGGGTAATTTTAATATGTTAACTAAAAACGTGTCTGAGAAATGTATATAAGTGTCTTATATAGAATTTTAAACGCATTTTAGTTTTGTACTCGCAGATGGCGCCATATGCAGAGCGTAATTATTTATTCTGATGCCATCTCCAAAAGGAAATCCTTTAAATACCAAGATATACTTATTGCTAATTATATATTATAATTATTTAGTATATAATTATATATATAAACCAAGATATATTTATTGCTCATATTTTTCGCGTAGGTGTCTCCTACTTTTATTGTGTCTTCTACGTCATCGTCTTTGTATACATTGTAATTTTAATCTCAATATGAGTGACTCAAGTAAAGTCCTACTCTGGAAAAAAGCATACTGTGTCGTCATTTTTCAAGATAAAAGCGGTGGCCTGTCGCGTGGTAGTAGCTTTGCAAGGCTTCTTTTAAAATTTTTCACATCTTTGCGAAGAAGAAAAACCTTTCCAGGGTGAGAAATTATTAAGAGAAGCATTTTTAACTAGCGCCAATTCTTATTTGTATGATTTATAATAAATGTAAGATTATTTTGTTAGTAATACAAGACTTGTAGTTGTCAGATTTACCAGAAGACTTCGTGCCAATTCAAAAGATATGCAAACTCATTTAAAGCATGACTTGGAAATATACGCGGTTATAATTGGTACTTGGTATAATTGGTTCTCATTATAATTTGGCGAGTAAGCAGATATATCAAACACTGCAGTGTTAGCACTTCCAGTGAGAAAGATATTTGATAATTTGACTGTAAAAGGAGATCTACTGAAAATATAATCCATGAAAAGACGAACAAGAGATAATCTACCATGTCATATTTACAATATATACGAAGTCGATAGTTATTGCTCTGCCCAAGCTGTCGGCTATAATCATTGATGGGGCGACAGCATCGGCTGGTAATATTAATAGATTTATTGCCCTCGGAAAGAAAACCAAATCATTTCCGAACATTATGTCGTATCATTGTATCATCCACTATAAAGCTTTGTGATGCAGAATATTGCTCTTTGGAAAAACACGCCATGAAAATAGTTACAGAATATAGTAAATTTTATGAGCAACCCCTTTGCAAAACTATTTTCTCAAGGCTCTACTATAAAATCCTAATCTCATTCTATATAGAGGAATACGTTGGCTCAGTATAAGCAAAGTTCTTGCAAAATTCGCAAATTTAATTGTCGAAATAAAAAGTACCTCGATATCAAAAATAAAACTTTTGCTGAACTAATGGACTTTTGCTGGCTGATGGATTTATGTTTCCTCACATACATAATTGAGAAATTGAATTATTTAAACTTGGAAGTGCAGGGAAAAGACAAACGTGTAGCTTTAATGGCAGGGTCTGTTAGGTCATTTAAAGCTAAAATGATTTTGAGGATATTACACCCGCAGGTCAAGTTATAAGGTATTTCCCTCGCCTTCTTCGCATGCCTTTGTGGTGTAGTGGTCTGCATGCTCGACGCGTAACTGAGAGGTCCGTGGTTCGATTCCCGACGAAGGCGTTGCTCATTTCTTCACTTTCCTGCTTCAGAAATCCTCTACACTGGCACCCGAACTAAAAAGGTGGTGGATAGTGATTCTCCACCACCGGAATTTGGCGATTGGGCCCCCAAAACCTCAGTCGCCCTTTAAAAGGGGGAGTATGTAGGATATTTCTCCCACCTTCTTTGCATGGCTTCGTGGTGTAGTGGTCAGCACGCTCGACGCGTAACCGAGAGGTCCGTGGTTCGATTCCCGACCGTGGTTCGATTCCCGCCGAAGGCGTTGCTAATTTTTCCTGTCTTCTGCTTCGAAATAACCTAATGTCTCTACAAAGTCACTTGAGCATTGCTAAAAAAAAAAAAAAAAAAAAAACGACTTGTTCTCCTTTGTTATCAAGTTTCAGTTCAAGAGGAGTTGGAAAAACGATTTCAGCTGTTTAATATTATCAGGCAAATGGTTTCATCAAACATTTTATTTGCTAAGTAAATGTTACCGAAATAGTTGCATACATTGCAGAGTTTATTCAAGCAAGAACAAAAGAACTGTACTTGAAGTTTTGATTCTTCAAAGTGACATTTGATGAGATGAGAGCTTGGAATATAGGCGACAGATACGAACTTCAGTTCTTGAAAAAATTGTCAAAGAAGATAAAACCGGTTTGGGGTTCTACATATTTGGGTGAATCGTTATGAATATCACAAAGTACAGATCTCGACTTACAGACGAACATTTTACTGATTGCTTAAGAAGCAGGGATATCATCATACCGTCCTAATGTTGAAGCAATGGTCAATGGAATTCAACGGGAAATATCACATTCATTTTAAAAATTTCATTTTTTATGAAGAATTTTTATACCAACGAAATCTAAACAAAAGAATTTGTAAATTTTAGTCTTTATTATTTAAAGATCGTTTATTTTTATATGAGAATATTGTGTGAGAACACTGTAGAGTTAGAACTTTTTGAGCTTGAGGCGTGAAAAATGTGCAGAGTGCTCGCCGGAACTCGAACCTTGGACTTCTGGAATACGCGTCGAGTATGTTTGCAATTACACTACGAAGGCATGCGGAAAAGAGGGAGAAAATACCTTATAATACTCCTCCTTTTTAAGGGCGATTGGGAATTAGGGGAACTAGTTGCCAGATCCTGGTGTTGACGATTTATCGCCCCATGCTTTTATAGTTCGAGTTCTATTTGTAGAGTCATTAGGTTATTTTGAAGCAGGAAACGTGAGAAATGTGCAGTGCCCTCGCCTGGATTCGAACCCTGGACCTCTCGAACACGCGTCGAGTATGCTTCCATTTACACCACGAAGGCATGCGAAAGGAAAGAGACATACATCTTATAATACAATCAATGATTTCTTTGTCTTAGGAATTTTTTTTACATATTATCAGTATATCAGCCTATAAATTTACAGCGAAGAAATAAATGTGTGCGCCTCCCCATCAGTATTCTAGACTGGAATTCTCTAAGGTGCAATAGGGCTGGGGATCCCTGTATTATAATTTCATTACATTACAAAACGAATTTAAGATAATTCGTTTTTTTCTAAGGTATATTTTGTCTGCCGAGAATTAAACATCATCTATAGCATTATTCGGTTAATTCTGGGATTATGTGCTGTTTATACATTATTATCAGTTGCAATTATTTGCTTTCTTCAGATGCATTTTTATAAAAATAAAAGAAAGAAATGAGAGCATAGTTCAGATAATGACAAAGCTTTTTTCTAGCAGATAAATAAATAAATAAAAGAATTAAAAAGGTACATATATTTTGACTCTTCTAATGTTTATTTGAATGATCTAATTTAACAGTTATTTATAACTAGAGATCTAGAATAGATCTGATTTGAAGGGAGTAAAACCTTACCTCTGTCTTTTTTTCTTCATCTCTTGTAATCGATCCAAATACCAGGAACGATTTCGGACGTTTATTTTGTGGATGCTCCCGTTTACCGCAGGTTGCGGATAATTATCGCGATTAAAAACGACTTTTCCTTCATTTCCCCTCCACTTTCCCTTACTTTTTGCGGGAGGCGTCGTTTTTCTGCCGTCGACGTCAGATTCAGGTGGCGAACGCAACAGCTCCTACCCCCTTCTCTTTTTCTCCCTCCCTCCGGGTGATGTATTCGAAGCCACTCTTCGTGTCTTTTGTTGTTCCTTTTTGTTGTCGGAAAGGCATTGTTGCCCTTTTTTTCTAAATCTAAAGT
Source organism: Stegodyphus mimosarum (assembly GCA_000611955.2). Lineage (NCBI taxonomy): Eukaryota > Metazoa > Arthropoda > Arachnida > Araneae > Eresidae > Stegodyphus > Stegodyphus mimosarum. Next base: position 428,539 of record KK119163.1, read on the forward strand.
CCTTTTATTTGTCCGAAGATTCTTGTCTTAGTTATTTTATGTATTAATTTTTATCAAGAACCACCCAAAAAGCAGAATATTGAAAGCTGTGTAGATCAAGATAGAAAACTTCATTATGAAATTATTTCGAAATTTATTCTGTATTTGTTAAGAGTGCACGATCAAATAAATTTTCATGAAAACCGGTCAAGTATTCATTGTTTTTCATAGCATAAAATGACAAAATAGCTATTATCATTTGTAATTTATTCTTTATAAAAGGTAATGCAATAAGAGTACCAGGCGAAGGGAAAGCATCATTGCGTAAAGATCGCAGAAGGGAGGAGGGAGAGAAAACAAAATACACTGCAAAAAATAGAGGGCTTCAAAATTTCATCGCACAAAATGTCAGGAATAAACAAAGCAGGAACATCATATGATAAGCATATCACAGAAGTATATAAATTTATGCTTCTGAGAAGCACAAAGTTCTGCCGATTAAGTTTTTGAGCGTAGCACTGTCTTGATTTTTTTTAATGGAAATGGAAAAGAAAACTGTATAGGATAGTTATTTTTCATTTTCCAGTCTGGATTTTAGGCTTTGTTTAACGTGTATCTTGCAATTATTCATTAATATTTTTTTATTCCCCTTTTTTTGTGGTATAATCAATCAGATGTTTTACCGCATGCTTTTTATTTACTTAAACAATTTTACTATACCTTTATAAGTAATAAAAAAAATAACAGTTCAGTAAATTATAGAAAATTTATTGCTACCTTTCTAAGAAAATTTGTTGGAACATTACACAATGATAAACAAAACTGAATATTGTGAAAATTTGCTCAGTTCAAAGGAGAAAAGTAACAAGACATATGTTCTAGGGAACGTGCATATTTATAGTTAACATTGGGAGTTATTCTCTTAAAACGCAGGTAAAACAGCTACCGAAATAATACATTTACGTAGAAGAAGTCTGATAAGATCTGCGAGCTATGTTTTAGATATCGGTGAAAGAAGATATTAAGTCATTTATGGAATATGTGTAAACAGTGTTTTGTGTGTGTTTGTGCAAAAACTGCCAATGGTCTTAAAGTAAGTATTAGAGGAACTGTAAAAACTGTGACAGTTGTAAAGAAAAATGTACTGACATGCTAAGATCAATCGAATATAGAAAAATACAGCAAATTCTAAGAAAATTCTAACTGAAAACTGCAGATAAGGAAAATCTAACAGCAAATAATTTATGAGGCTGAAAATGCAGTGAAATAAAACAATTCTGCAAGCAGGTAATTGTAAAAAATATTTTGTTTTAAATTATTAAAAATAGATTTCAGAACTGCATAAGTATTTTAATTTTAGCATCAAGTTTTAATTGTTATTTTAGGATTAACTATAGGATTTATTTATTGGTTATTATTTTACAACTTTAAAACTGATTATTATAATGTGCAATACACAAATTATTATCTAATAAACTTGCCACTTAGTAGATTGAAATACGGATCGGAAATGATTTTAATAAATTGCGGGTATTAAGTGTATACATCGAGGAGCCATTACATTATGACCACCCAGTTAATAACATGTAGGACCACCTTTATCCCTCAAAACTGCTAGCACCCGGGGTAGCATTGACTCCGTAAGGTGATGTAGTCTGAGGTATTTGGCACGAAACGCTAACCAACTGGTCCTGCAATTCCTGCACATTGCGAGGGGGTAACGTGGCAACACAAATTTGGTTTTTCAGGTTGGACCACAAATGCTCTATTGGATTAATGTCAGGTGAATCTGGAGGCCAAGACATGACTTGAAAGCCACTGGAATGTTCCTCGAACCACTCCCTGACGATTCAATCCTTATGACATGGTGCATTACTGTGTTGGTAAACACCGTCCCCCGCAGGACAACGACAAATACAATACAAGGCATAACTTCACAACGATAGTTCGTAGTTTTGGTTAACATTTAATTTCTGCTAATTAATAGGAAATGTGTAAACGAAAAACACTGCCGTTTTATTGAATGCTTCTCATGTAAAATATCCAAAATGCAACCTTCACTGTTTATATTACAGCAATTACTTTACTGAAGAAGATACTATAATGCAATCAATATTTTTCCATATCTCTTATTGCTTGCACATAGGATTTTACAGTTTAATTTCTGGACACAATTCTACTTGCATTTCCCGAAGGTATCCTTATAAGGTATTTCTCCCGCCCTCTTCGCATACCTTCGTGGTGTAGTGGTCCGCACGCTCGACTCATAACCGAGAGGTCCGTGGTTCGATTCCCGGCGAAGGCGGTGCTCATTTTTCATGTCTCCTGCTTTGAAATAACCTAATGTCTCTACATCTTTTTATGAATTATCCTTTTGAGTAAATTTAACTTGCGTTAAACGTTTTGAGCACATAGTGTGAACAAGCATACACGGTTCTTTCATTACTTGCTGTGGTTTCCTTACTTAGTTTTTATCTTTATTTTATAAAGATTGGTTTCACTTAACTCGTATTTTACGTAAACAAACTTTATCTTGTTAGGGTTAATTATCACCGTCATAAATGAACTAAATATAAGTTTTGAATTTACGTTAAAATTAAAAAAAGCACAAAGCTAAAACTAAATTAAATATTTATTGCTTCAATTATACCTCAAAATTAACAAAAGATGCCCACCACTATTTTAAAGGACTGGATTGGAACAAACTATTTAAATGACTTGTACGCAGATTCAATTGCCTATAAAGCGTTAACAGCTCTCTTTTGCCTTTTCCTAAACTTTAACGGATAAATAAATCACGCACCAACTGCCCCCAGCATGGCAGCTTTCTAACCATGGTTATCTACGACAGATTGCATTCTACCATGAATATATCGTAAAAATGTAAGAATTTAAATCAGAAAGATACAACTTTAGAAATCAAGTTGGACTTTTCATTATTAAAATCATTGTAATGCGTTTGCAAATGCAAACAAGTAAGTGTTGCACAAACTTTTATTTTCTTATTCTGTTTTTATTGTGTTATTAATACCTCCGTCGATTAGTGAAACTTAAGCTGAAACGGATGTTGAGGAAGGGTGGTGGACAGGAGAGGGAGAAGAAAGAACCCATTTATGAGCAAAGTCTTTAGGTGCAAAACATACACTATTACGCCAGGTTTTCAATTGTATAAGATTAAAAAGAATATATCCAAATTTGAAGCACACCATGTACAAAGATCTAATCAAACAGGCAAATTTCACAAAATAAATTTTAATAACAGCTCATACATGTTTTATTTCTTTAGAATCTTTTTAAATCGAAGCAAACGTATAGGCGTATATAAAGAAAAGCAAGAGCGATTGATCTCCATTTAATGTGAACTTTTGAAGAACCCTTAAAAGCTAAACTCAGTGGTGCAACAACTCTAGTGGACCACGACCTGTAGTGCCCTTCTTCTGCTTTCTTGGGCCTCGGAGTGTATCAGCATATGCCCTGGGCAAGTGATCAGCTTGTCACAGGACTCCCGGAGTTTAGTCATTTTATCGACCCACTTAAGGGATGAAAAGCTGAGTTAGCCTTGCCCAGCCGGGGGATCGAGCCCCGGATCTGTGGCTACCGTGCTAGCCACTTTGCCACCGGGCGGTCGAGAACCCCTTATTTTATGTATATTTGCTACTTTCCAAATATCCGTTTTTTATTTAAGAGTCTTTGGAATGCGAAGGTTCTCAGAATTGGGACTTGTAAGACCCCATAAATTCATTTCTGGAGAGGATTAATTTAAGAATTAACATAGATAAACATTAAATTCTCTCCAGAAAATTAAAAGAGTGACAGAACTACAGTAACAGAATACTGATGACCAGAGTCCAGTGATGTTGCAGTAATCCTATTTTATTTGTAATGAACATCTTTTTGGATGTCAATAAAACGTTTCGAAGTTCAGAGAAATTTTTATGTTAAGATTCTGCACAATGAAAAATCGCATCTGGGATCTTCAGATCACTCAGATCTTCTAATCTCTAATCTTTTGCGAGATTCGGAGCATTTGAAAATTCAAATCTTGCTACCTAATTTCTGTGCATATGCTTGTATCTTTTTAATTTTCATTATTTTTTATTTAAGTCATCAATTTCTTCTTCTTCTGTTCACGTGTAATGTATTATACCTGACATACATACTACCTGATCTTGCAACATAACAAAACGTCCCGACTTTTAAAGCGTTTAAAAGCATCATGGCTATTTTATAGTGCTCAAAGTAGCATGGTTGTTTCTTGTTATTCAAAATATCTTGGACGTAGGGTTTCTAATATACTCACTGTGTAACTTTATGGACCATTTTAGAGGAAACAGGCGAGATTGCTGCTAACTAAAGCAAGACAAGCAAAGAACACGAGATTTTGGAGAAAATCTTTATGACAGAATTTTTAAAAGACATTAATTCTTATCACTCTTCCAAATGAGAGAAGAAAACATGAAAATGCTAATTTAAACAGTCTATTTCTTTGCTAACTCCAAACGAAATTGCCAAAATTCCTAACATTTGGCCAGTAGGCCCCTAATAAATATGCAAACTCAGAAACAGCAACGGCATTTAATATGCTTTATCAACTAAAATGATTTTATCGTTTTCTGTTTGCTAGCATTTCTTCATAAAATTCAGCACTTTTATAGCTATGAAATCTAACGCGAAAGACTTGGTAATTCCACTTGATATGAGGCATGCAAATGTTTGCAACTAAATTGTGTACGAATGATATGCATCTTCTCCCAGATAGTCATATATACCAAAGCGCGGTTAAGAATTCGTAACTATATGGGCATATGTAGAAAACAAAATAAGTTTAAGCGAAAAAAGTTAAGCAAAATTAGTTTGAATACGTACTAAAATGATTTTTTTATTAAATTTTAGGATTATTTAATATCCAGCATAAGAAGATTTCTTAAATTTGGTTACCTGTGATTGATATAAAGCAAATTAACTTACTGAGCACGGTAAGATCTTTTTATAATTTATAACGTAAGGTATTTTCTCCCTCCTTACTGTGTGCTTTCGTTGTGTAATTTAAAGAGCGTCTAGCTAGCAATCATGAGGTTCGGATTTTGAATCCCGGTGAGGACATTGCGGATTTCTTTGCTTTCCTGGTTTCGAAATAATTCTAAATGACTCTACAAGGGACGCTCGACCTAAGATGGTCGCGGTTCGAAGCCAGAAAGATTTGTTCTCACAGAGTTGGCGAATGGGTACCTTCCTCCTCTTTAAATGGGGGAGAATGCAATGTTTTGTCCTTCCTTACCGCGTGTCTTCGTAGTGTAAGTGGAAAGCATGTCCGTTGGCAGTTTGAGTGCGGGGAGGACATTGCACATTTTTCGCGTCTTTTGCTAAAAAAATTCCTAATAGTCATACAATGGCAGGCAACACAGTTTTTGAAGAGTTATTAGAATAATTTTTAGTTAAGTATTCATTGCATGAACACACTGGTTTTATCTTCAAGAAAAACATCGGTGACTTTATATCTCTAATTCTGTACAGTCGTCTGCTCAGAAAGCTTTCCAGTCCTGTTAGTAGCAGTTTACCTAAGTAGTCAGCAGAGTGCACACGATTTACCCTGTGTTCCATATGCAAAGAATTCTCTTTTCTGCAAGGAACTGTAGACCATTACTACCTATTATAATCAATATTCTTAAAATACATACTTACGCAAACTTGCTCAGATGGGAATTATTTCGTTATACAATGGACAATGCGTAATTTTACGATCTGTAAGTACACCAGACCTTCAAATGTGTAGCAAAATACTATTAACTCTAATCTCTTATTTTATTCAGTTCAAGCGTTAAATACAAACTCTTGACACAAAGCACTTAAAATGAAGATTTAAATAACAAGGAAACTCCTTCTTTTATTTCTGAATGCAAGACCGAAAATTTGTCTAAGAATAGATTTCTTTTTTAATTTGTGGAACATGGTTTTATAAGCAGAGTAATTTCTTTCCAGATTAAAGCAGTCGTTCTTTATTCTGTAGCGGAATAATGTTAACCCAAGAGAGCTATTATCCGAGACTTATTGAGTTGTATCTTTATTCTATATGTCTAAGAATGAGAAAACTTAACAATTCCAGGGAAAAAATACCTTGTTAAATAAAGTAACAAAAGTGTAGTTGTTAAAGAAATTTGATTAACATCGTCGTATTTTATTCCCACTCACGAAGAGAATTTTCAGAAGAGAAGATGGAAATTTATGGACTTATAAAATACATTTAGCAATACATGCACGCATAATATATTAACATTGCTTACTGATAAGAAACTTCTAAATCAAACTGATTTTTACTTCGTTTAATTAATTGGAAAAGCATACATTTTAGAGAAGTCATTACCTATTTCTTCCATTACACAAGCAATTTCAGATTCCAAATGTGGTATTTAATGGCTGGATTTTGCTTTTTTCAGTCCTGAGTTCATAAATTTATTCATTAATCAAGTCATGAAATCCTTGACATCTTAATCATTATGGTATGTCTGATCAAAATCATTCTGTAATGAATTTAAGTAATTACTCATGCAGAATGTTTGGAGAAGGTAGTTACAGGTTTTATTTCCTTAAATTTTGGCCCCAGAAATACAGTTCCAATTGTAAAGGGTTGTAAGGTTTATAATGAGTTTTCTAACAGTTATTTTAAGTTTTGTATCTCTCCTATCTTATTCTAATTTCAGCTTACAATTTCCTACCAGAATCTGAATTCAGAAACTCAGAGAATGCAAATGAGAATGAGCACTATTTAAGTCGTGACTTAACCGACTTCAACGGAGAGAGAGTCTGATTTCCTGACTAGCGCGCGTTTGCCTTCTGGCCACATCTCTCTTAGCTGTTACTACGCTCGGCCATATCTAGGCCCTTGTTAGGCTTTGCCGATTCAATTAATAATTAGAGGCCAACTAGTTAGATTGTGATAGCTTCGGCTATATTATTTAAGAGCTTTAGTTAAGCTAGTTTTAGTTCAAATTATTAGTATTTAAGTTCAAGCCCGAGTGGTGGCTTTATTGTAAAGATCCAAGCCGGAACTGATTGTAAATATACTGAATAATAAAGGGTTTTAAACACTTCTCAAGTCTCACTTGTTCTGTTCACACTTAAGTGATTATTCGCTTGTAAAGTGTTCATGGGGTTCTAAGTAAGAACTTAAGATTTAAAGAGTTGAACCCTAGAGGGTCATAAAATAAGGTGCAAAATTTCATAAAAATGTACCAATATTAAGAAGGAAAGGATCCTTAAAAAATGTTTGATTTTCTATGTAATAAACACATTTGACAGATTCAAACTTCCTTTTAGATTTTACTATGCTTTAATTAAGCTTTATTATGCTTATTAATGCTTAATTATGCTTTAATTAATTAAAAATAAAGCATTTGCAGACAGAAGTCCATTAAAATAAAATATCGGTTTCTAGTGAAATACCGCAAATATCATCTGCTCAAACAGTTCACGTTGGCTTATTTATTCATATTTTGAAAAATGATTTTTGGCATTTGAAAGAAAGAGACTTCTTTAAAACACTGTTTCGTGAAATTTGTAAGAAAATATTTTTATCATTAAGTACAAGGTGCCTGAGATGGAATATTTATACGTTGCCAGATTAGAAACATCATTTACTTCCAGTTCTGTTGCAAAAAGTCAGCTACAGAATGCCATCAAATCATGTATACAGCTGTAGGTACTAATGGTGCTTCACATGACACTGCAAACGTTTGGTATCGAAAGTTTAAAAATAAGGACTATAACATTTAAGAAGTAGAGCGTTTTAACCGGCCTAACTGATATTGATGAGGCCCGCCTGTGAGAATTTGTGAAGAAGATCAGTGTGCAATCACTCCAGAGCTTGCTAACGAGTTAGATGTTTGTGACATGTTCATTAGTAGCGCTATGCCTCGCATAAACTTGAAGTAGAAGTTCAACCGCTGGGTGCCGCGTGAGTTGACTCAAAGGACAGACGTGTTCGAGCCTGCATTAATCTGCCCGAGTATCAAAGCAAGGACGAAATTCTGGATCGGATCCTTGTGAGGAAAAGTGGATTTACTTCAACAACATAGGCTGAAAAAAGTGTTGGTTTGCACCCAGTGAACCCGCCGGCAGCGACTCAAAGCGCAATTAGACTACAAAATGTTCATGTTTTGTATTTCGTGGGATTGCCGCAGTATTACTCACAAAGAGTGTCTGGGAAAAAGTAAAAGCCTCGATAGTAAGATGTGCAGCGAGATGCTAATCCGTGCTAACGCTGCTATCAAGGAAAAACTTTCGAACTGAGTTCTGGGGAAAAAAGGTAATGCTCCATCAAGATAATGCAAGACTACATGTGTCTGCATTCTCATTTTTCAGGACGGAAACAAAATAGTGACAATTAATAATTCCTTAAAAAATTTATAGTAATTACCCAGAGAGATATGAAAGAATTTCTAATGATGCCCGAAAAACAGTAAATATTGCAAACATTTGTAATATAGACATACTATACTTAAATACAAGTAAGAATTTACGAGCATGGTTTTAGAATATTAGACTGAGAGTTTATAAATTCAGATCATTTGGAGTAGAAAATGACATTGCGTGCAATTTATGTCACAGACTGACTGATTTGTTTGGTAGATACTTTTAAAGGTAAGTGATTGTAATATCTGCATAACCAAATGCGTTTAATTATCTGTTTCCAAACTGTTTTAAGCAACCAAATTTTCTCAATGTGTCCTTATTGCGGAATGTTTTTCAAGTCTCCATAAATACCTCTCGAACCTGTAACAGCGATCACTATAAGGTAATCATACTCACATGCGGACTATGTTATAGATGGAATACTTCTCTCACAATCTACTGTTTATTGATTACAAGTAAAAAAGGTAACTGTGTGTCGTATTTCAGTAAATATATAATGACTTTGCTTTCATGGTGTTGCGCATAAAAAAGGTAATAGGTTGTAACGTTTTATTATGTTAGTTAACCAGTTATTATGATACAGACCTTTATTATCATTTCTTCCATTTCCATCCGAGAATACAACTTAGGTCACGTGTATTTAAAGTGAGGTTTTCAGATTGTAAGATAGAGTTGCTCTACGACTCGAGGCCACTTTACTAAGTTGCGGGTAACTTAGATAAGATCTGTAGTCTTCAACCTTGCATCATAATTGCTGATATTTGGAATCATTACGGTTAGCTTTGTGAGCCAACTTCGCTTTAAAATGATTTATATACCCTTGGATACTAGTAAACCTAAATTTAGATTTATATTCAATTGTTCATTGAAATTATCTTCCCATAAATGCTAGCTGAGCTGTAAGTGATGTGCCTTATGTTTTTCAGAGTTTGAAGTAAAAGGGTCTTTTACACCCTTCTTAAGTTCACCTGTTATTTTAGACTTTTAGACTTAGCGATTATTCTATGTCAGTCTATGTAAAGTTAGGTTACTATTTCTGATAACAAACAAAACTAAATATTATAAAGTAAGATGGCTACATGCAGTGTGTGTCTGAAGGGAAAATAAATTTCCTGCACCTCGCTTAATTAGTTCCAGCTAGAGGAAAGCGAAGCATCGCAATGAAAGGGACATTCCTTAGCTTATGCAGCGTACGTTACATTACCTGTCTTATAACGTATATTAAATTTTCCCCCATAAGACTGCTAGTTAGAAGATCATATACAAGTTCTGCGGCAAATTAATATATTAATATTGTAAATTAGATATCATTTGAGGTCCTCAAATTGTAAGAGAAAAGAACTTTTCATGCTTGCTAAAGAAATAACACAAAATATTGATAATATTATGACTTTTGCATAAGGTAACATGAGCAATCTGAAGAGAGAGCCAAAATCTGCCGAAAAAATAAGATAACAGAGACAAGTTTATTTAACATTGGGGTAAATAGCTATCTCCCTAAATTGGCAAAATATCGTCAAGCTGGCGATATTTTGTCGAAAAATCGCCGACGTCGCCAAATTTGGAGATTATTTGGCGGCTGCTATTAATATTTCGGTACAGTCTTGTATAACTGTAATTGGTATTACAACAGAATAACTGTAATTGATCACTACATGTAACTGTAACAGTATCCAGGAGTTAGATGCAACTTTAACTGTATGTGCCTTTCAGTAATTTCGAGAAAGGGAAGGTAGGTACAAGAAATTTCTCGGTGGGTGGATAAAGATTATATAAGACCGTAGAGAACATCTGCTCTCAGTTTTTAGTTTAGAGCTGAATTAAGAGTACTGAGAGATCGTGCGAGCTTCGCTCTTTGGATGCGCTTTGCATTGTGTTGTGTTAAATATCTATCATTATTAGTTTGAAGTAGTAACCACTGATTGTGATCTGTGATACTGTAAAAAACTGTACGATTACTTTTGTGGAAAGTTCCAGAGCTGTAAAGTATTTCTTTTGGAAAAAAGATATTATACTAATCTATCATCGGTTCTGTGGGCATTCAGTCCATTAGGAACCCGTACGCAAGCAGAACATTTTGATGATAGGAGTGGAGTTGAATGCCGGCGACAAGAGTGATGACTGAGCAACTAAGACAGCTAGTGACAGCTTTTGCTGCATTCCAAGGAAAGATGGAAGAGGCCATCTAGTCCGTTAAAGAAGATATGAAAGAGGACCAAGAACCCATTGAGAAAGAGACGAAATTTGTTCAAGAAAAGATAGAAGGAGCCGTCAAGGAATTTGTCTCCATAATATGAAACAAATCCGGGGCTATGGAAGCAGAATAGACACAGTTGAAAAAAGTCGGAGAAATTAAAGAAAGAGGTTCTGCTGTCAAACAACAAATTGGAGAAAGAATATCTGCCGTCGATCAAGAAATCTGTGACAGAGTTTCCGCTGTTGCCAAGGAGGTCGAATGCTTAGAAATCCATAACTACATTTGGAGCAATTCTGCCGCCTTTAAATTTTTATTCATGTCTTCTCTTCTCTGAGGCTATAAACTTATGATGGAAAGACCTCCTGGCAGCTGTACAAGACACAGTTCTCTGCAGTAGCTGAAGCAAAAGGATGGAATTCTGAAACTAAGGCCTGTCATCTTCTCGCTTCTCTGAGAGCAGGCGCATCGGATATTCTCCAAACTCTACCCGAAAATCAAAGGCTAAACTTCAAAGCTCTAACCGGCCTGCTAGAGCTGCGCTTTGGCAAGACGTATTTAAAACACTATAGCAGTCTTCAGTTAAAATTTCAGCAACAGAAGCCCACGGAAATTCTTCAGTAGCTGGCAGCAGACGCCGACCTTCATCTCGGTGAGCCTTGCCAAAGTAAGTGATAAGGCGAAGGCCATTACAAAAGGCGAAGTGCTTGCAGCATGTACTCCAGTGACCTGAATCAAATGAACCACATGGTGCGTCTTCGGAGAAGCTAACATCGGAGTTATTGCAGAATACACATCTAAGCGATGAAGAAGAGCAATTTCGAACAAGTTATTCAAAAAATTCAAGTTGTTTTGCCCCTCACATGTGACTGTGTTCTAACGTAGGTCCAACCAGTTTGGCTCAGTGTAGAATCGATAAGCGAGATTATCCCCCAACCAAGGAAAATCCAAGACGCTTACCGATTGCTATGGATCTCTCTTATCGTCCTGGTCCGAAACAAGAGATATTCGACTAGGTTTTGTGTTAAGTATCATCAGTTGAACGAGCTCACGAAGGTAGACAGCTGCCATCTTCCTAGAGTTGACGGCATTCTGGACCTCTTTCTGGAAGCAAGTGGCTTTCGACGCTTGATTTAATGAGTGGATATTGTCAGGTAGAGATATACTCTGATGGCCGAGAAAAAGAAGAATTTGACTGCCTTTACTACCGGACTAGGACTTTGGAATTTCAAAGGGATATCTTTTGGATTGTATAACGCGCCGGCAGTATTTGAACGCCTCATGCAGACCGCTTTGCGAGGTCCCAACGAAACCTGTCTCATATACTGGGAATCATGATCATCGTCGGAAAAAGCTTTGAACAGCATTTAGAACATATTTACGAAGGTGCTTCAGAAACTGAAGCAAGCCAGTTTTAAAACTTCGAGTTCTGCGAAATGTAATGATTCGTATCCTGAACGAATTGTATCCTGATAGATAATCGTATCCTGACCAAGATTCTCTCGCGGTAGCAAAGTTAATGATACAGCATTGGATTTTCAAGTTTGAAGTTGCTCTTGAGTCACATTCCGATGAAGGAAGGAGTTTCATCTTGGCTGCTATTAAAGAAATCTGTGAACTACCTGGCAAAGATAAATACCAAATGACTCCTTTACATTCGCAGTCAAACGGCATGACACAGAGATTTAGTGGAACCATTCTTAACAATCTCTCGTTGGTTTCTAAAAACCAACAGGACTGGGACAAGAAGTTGTCTCTATTCTTACTGGCCTGTCGCAGTGCTGTCCACTAGACAACCGGCTATTCCCCATCCAATATGCTCTTTGGTCGTCACCTTCATCTGCTTTGTGATCTCTTGCTTTGAACTTCCGAAAGGGTCTTGTGAGGAGTACATTCAGGATATCCAGGCAAGATTTGAAGTGATGCACTATTTGGAATGACAGCGAGTCAACCTGACAAAGGAGAAGAGGAAGACACATTACGTTGTAAGAGCTAAGAACTCTACTACGTCATTCTGGTTAGTATTACGCAGTCCTAAACAGGCTGAACGACGTCATAGTTCGGAACCGCAAGGTTATGAAATTATAAGGTGAAAGCTGTTAATTACTACAGGTTAGCCCCTTACTGTGCCTCAAGTGTGACCCTTACTGTGTTTAGGACCTCATAGTATATAAATGTAAAAAGTATTCTAAGACCCCGTTCTTATGTATACAAATTTTTAAATTTATGCATTTATTTATTGATTTGTTGAATATTATTTACTGACGCTATTATTCTAGCATTGCATTGATTTTCTTTAATTGTACGTATGGTTTCCCGTACAGTGTTCGTACTGTCAGGGACGTTCAGTCCTTGGGAAGGGGGCAAAGTTATGAATTTTGCATAATGTTAAATGAAAAGTCTGAAGAAGAGCCAAGCTCTGCTGGAAAAATAAGATTGCAAGAACAAGTCTATTTAACATTCAGGTAAATTGGCGAGGTTTCGCCAAGCTGGTGATTGTTTTGATGACTAAGTTTTGGCAGCAAATTTGGCGAGAAATTGGCCAAAGTCGCCAAACATGTGGACCCTTTGGCCGCATTTGGTTTCGGTCCCTGTATAACTATAATTGGTGCTGTAACTGAATAACTGAAACTGTTTCCTGTAGGTAACTGTAACTGTATACGGCCATTAGATGTAACTTTCACCGTATATGCCTCACCGTATATGCCTTTCAGTAATTTCGAGAAATGGAAGGTAGGAACTAGAAATTTCTCGGTGGCCGGGTGAAGACTATATAAGACCAGAGAGAACATCTACTCTCAGTTCAGAACTGAATTCGGAGTACTGAGAGTTGGATGCCATTTGCATTTTGTTGTGTTCAACCTTATTAGTAGTTTGAAGTGGTAACTATGATTGTGCTCTGTTAAACTGAGAAGAACTGTAGAAGAATTTTTGCGGAAAGTTCCAGAACTGTAAGATGTTTCTTTTGGGAAAACAAACTTTAGTAATCTATCATCGGTTCTGTGTGCATTCTCTCCATCATAAATCCGTACGCACTCATGAGTATGCATTTTTTACAATATAGAAAACCTTCCATTGCCTTAGGAAGCTATAATACCTAGATAATGGATTTAATCTTTGAATTTCCTTCTGAAGTTTGCTCTCGTCCCCCAATTAGCGTGATTTTAAATTTCTATGCCCTAATTATCTCTCCTAATTTCAATGCCTCTTTTTGTTTGAAAGAGTTCCTAAATGATACAACTAGGCATTTTGATTTATTTAATTTTAGCTCAGATTAGGTAGATTTCAGTAGTTTCATTTACCTAATTAAACGGTTGCAAAATTTATCTTCTGTCCTTCCGAATCTTAATCTTTTTTAATTTTGAGCTTAATAATGGATTTAATTTTTTCCGCCATGCCTTGTAAATCTTGGAAAATTTAGTTAATGAGATAATCCAAACAGTTGCATTTAAAAATATTGAAAAATTGTTTAGGAGTAAGTTGTCCAAGCAAGTTCCAATAACTAATAATGTAACAATCATTTGTAATAATATGTAAGGGGTAACAACTAATATGAAACAATAACATGTATGAATCAATTAATATGCAACATTACACAATATTTATCTCGAATTATGCAACATTGAACAAGTGTAACTGATTTACCATACACAAAGTAAATAAATCTAGGGAAAGCTTAGAAATGCTTTAAAATAAACAGCGGTGGTTTCATCGGAATTCTGCATTTAAACTACAGCATTTTCAACAAAGTCCTATATTGTTCCAACTAGTGTGATATATTATACAAGTGTTTTTAGAAGAATCCAGAAAAAGCTTAATGCTAATATTCCACCTTTTCTGCAGCACTTTATGTGAGTGGGAAGAAAGTGCACTCATACGCTGTTTGGAGTAAAAATGTTGGACAGGAATCGCGACGCAATCGGTGAGAGCATGAATAAGTAATTACGGCCAGCCGCGAATTAGCCATGCTTCCATCACCCATTCCATTACGATTTAGCGTCATCGTAAAGGGAACTGCCAAAAATACAAATTCGGTAATTTTAGATCCATTTCTAGTTCTCGAAAAGTTTTCCATAATGATAGGTTGCATTGTTTCATTCAGTTTTTGAACTTTAAAAGAAATAAGCTATTTTTGTTGATTTAATATGAGATGCATTACAGGTGAATTTAATTAGCAAACTAATTATGACACATTTTCATCTGTAATAATAAGTTTAAAAAAATATTTTTTGGCTTAGTTTATTTGAATATAGAAAGCACACAAGGGTTATTTGCTTAAAGGAAAAGATGCCTTCGTGAAATCTTTTCTGAAGGGAACTGGCTGGTATTCTCAGGTGCAAGTAGAAGCTAAGTCAGTACTTCCGTAGTAGCACATATGACTGTGGTATTACTGAAACCTAGCTAACTGCTAAGCTCCCGCTCCGATTTTGAGGGAGAGCACCCCAAGGGGCGATCCGAGAGTTTCCCACTTCACTTTCTCCCCCATTAAACCCTTGAAAAGATTTTCGGCCCGCCGACTCATGGGGAAAAAAATGATAACTAATCATGCAGCTAATCTGTTTTCTGGTTTCAAATCCGAAGGTAAACCAGAAAACGGTCAATATTTAGCGCCCACCACCGGCGGCGCGGATACACACTGTGACTTCGATACCAGTGTGTATCGAAGTCGATACACACTGGTAGTTCGGACCTGAGCTCGAAACCCGACGAACGGGTAGCTGCATGGGCGCTTTTATGGCTCTCCCTACGTGCAAAACAGGTACATGAGCCACTTCCCTTTAGAAAGTCCTCCGAGAAGGCATCCCTACCCTTAGGCAGATTACCCTCCTGTGCTTTGCCGTAATCAAATAAACCAAACGAAACCAAAACGGACTATCAATACTTAGCAGATTTTAACGCTCATTCACTGGTACGGCCATTTTTTCATATACTTTAACCAAATACTGATATTTACTTTACCAAAAGTATTCTTCAAATTTTAAACTATGCATAAATATATACTTTACCAAAAATATTTTTCAAATTTTAGAGCGTTTCAAGTTTTAATAAACATTTTAAGAAATGAAAATTTTGGAAAAATTGGAAAATTTGCTTTCTTTAAAGTAATTCTAATTTAAGAAAGTTAAAAATTTAATTGCATTTCCGTTGCATGTTAACATTTATGATAATGGGCAAATACGTATAAGTATAATAGTAACACAGAATTTATAAGAATAAATGACTACCATCCATGTAATACCAGAAAAGGCTTTTAACTAAATAAACTGTTAAATATTAACTAAATAAAACGGTGACAAATTTCAGTAAGATATATGAAGTTCTGTTCGATCAAAACGTTCTAAATGACGTTTTCCACATATAATTTTTTAAACTTCATCACTTTGCAATAAATTTTAAATGAAGGTTTATTCCATATATGATTGCTTGGTTCTTTAAATTTACCATTTTTTTTGGAAATCCTACTTCTCTCCTTTCCAACCACTGTGCCTGTAATATCATTTTAACGTCCTCATCGTAATCATTCTTGAAGCTCTAGAGAAGTTAGTGAAGCAATTTTAAATTTCTCAGTCGTATTTGTACCTTACAGGATTTTTATTGACCTATATCACTAGGTTTAATGCGTAAAATCTGAACTTTTCAATTCGGCTTTGTTATTCGTATTTAGATTGCCTAATTTACTGTTCTCTGGAATAAGTTGTTAATGTGTCGATTAATAATAAAGAAGAGAAATATGAATACATTAAGGAATTCATTAGTGAAACTCGAAGCCAAAGAGATATCGAAGATATTGGGAAGCAAGTTTTGATTCTACTAGTGTAAGTTTTGTTTTATAAGCTCATGAATATTTTCCTCGGGATTAATCTAAGTAATCAATATGTTTAAATTCCTAACTCACTAATGCATATTAAATGCTTGGATTATTTTTCAATCTGCAGTATACTGCATGCATTAGTGTCTAGGAAAGAAATCTTAACGTTGTCCAAATGTAGTTCTTTCAGTCGTCTTTGAGCCTTCCAAGCATTTAAATTTTTGATTCATCGATGCAAATTTGTTAGGTGTCTTGAAGGGAGTAACCGTCTGTGCTAGACAAGCTTAATTCGTTTACATAAAATGAATTTCGTCAGCACCAAATAACATTAGATTATCATTCTATTTTCTTTACTTAATTAAATTTTGAAATTTTATAGCACTGTTTAGCTGAATGCATTTTTAGAGAGAAATAAAATTGAATATTTGATTTTTTTCCAAATAATAAAGATCTTTTTGCCAGCCAAGGGGCATTTTGAAATGAATTTAAGTTCTTTTTCATACATTTTATCAATAAAGAACTAAGCTTAGAGATATAAATAAATTGCAGAGACTCCAGCTAGTTATTTCATTCTTCAATGGCCTTTGTTCTTGACAGAGCAAGATTTTATGGGATTTCCAAACAAATGTTTAGTCTTATTTTATTACAGCTGCCTATTTAAGCATTTCATGCCGCTTCATTTGGAGAAAATACTCGCAATTAATTTCGTTGATTAAAAAAGTTCTCAGAATTTCAGTTCAAATTGATGGATTTGTTTTTCCGGACTAAATTCGTAGTTTTAATTAACCGCGATTTAATTTATTTCGGAAAACCCAGAAATGAGCAATATACGAAGTATGTAGGTTACAAACTGTACGATAAGTTTTAATGTAATATAACATGCATGAAATACAGCAAATTATGCTCACCCAGAACTGTTCTTGCACATTTATGGCTCAGTAGAAATATGTATGCAGTTTGGTATTTCACTGATTATGCAGTGATTTCAAAGAAATCATGAATTTTCAATGTTTTGTCATGCCTCGAAGATAAACAGGATAAAATGTCAATACAGGCTACAGAGAGAATAAGGCTTTTCAAAGCCAAAAGACATGAAAATTCTAATAGTGCTTTTGGAGAGATTCAGTCTACAGTTCTTGACTTTGCTAGCTCAACATGTCAACCACATAATCTATGACCCTCAGTGAGATAACTCCTTAGATCCTATAATAATGTTGCGTTCTACGGGTTCGTGAATTTGGAGTAATTGTTGAAACACCTGATGAAGAATCAAAACACAATTTATTCGTCAGTATGACACAGGACAGTTTCAAAGACACATATACAATCGTTGAAAAGCTACGATAAACACGCTGAAACAATCAGCAACGCAGCCTTCATGCTATAACTGTAAAGACAGCTTCACTGCAAAGCATTGAAGCACAGCTCACGAGTCGGTGGATCGCTCTAGAGGTAATCTCTGAATTCAAGACACGACTTTCTCCCCGTATATTTAGGATATATATAGTTTTAACCTACCTTCGAGAATATTCCCGTAAAAACCGCTAAAAGTGCGTTCTAGAATGTTCGCGGTCCGTCTATGGCAGATCGCCAATTTGGTCGCCAAATTTCACTAAATGAGGAATTTCGCTCCAAATCTGGAAACCCTGTCTTTTTATGCTACTTTCTGGCAACCCTAATACTGCTTTGCAGGGAAGCTATCTCACTGCTTAGCCGCTGGGCATTTCGCAACAATATTTTTTTAGCATAATGAATTTCAACTATTCGAGAGAGAGAAAGAACGGAAAAAGAGAAAAACATTGCAGATGCAAAGGGTACTATTTATATTACTTTTCTTTCATTACTATTCTTTTATATAATGGCATATTACTATTCTTTTATATAATGGTGATAATATTTTGCTTTGCGAAGTTTATAGTTTTTACCGTATATACGTCGGCTATAAGCATCCTGTTGTTATACAGCAAGTCTTAAAATATATATTACCAGTGAGTAAGAAGACAATATTCTATTTTTTAATCGTTCTAGGCAAAATAGCATGTACACAAGAGTGTCTCTTACCGTAAAATGACTATTCGAATTACAGCCGCATCCAAATGTAGTCAAGCGAGATTAAAAAAAAAAAAAAAACTATGTCACAATAGGAAAAACTGGAAAATAAATTAAAGCAACTGTTAATGAAACAGTCGGCTTGAAATTTATTTTTAAAATTTTACTTCTAATTTTGTAACAGTTTACAACTTTAAAAGCTTTTTTATATTTCATAAATGCGCATGTTTTTTGCTTTAAAAACACTTGCATACACAGTTTTTGGGTACTTCTGACAGCTGCGAAGTAGTGTTTTTAAAAATAAATGTAATATTTTCCAGCGCTCTTCTAACCTTTTCGAGTTTTATTTAATACTTTAAGCGTTTCAAAGAATTTAATCTGATCAGTAAAAATTTTAATCGCATATGGCCATCTTAAAACAGAAAAACTATTTTTGTGCGTAATATCAATGAAAACACATATGCAACTAGCTTTTCGAATTTACCCATTTAAATCCAATTATTTTTCACTGCGTTTGGTTTCATATTCTTCCTTTAATTACAGTTTGAATTAATAAGCAAACAATTACTATGAGGAAGCAAAATTTAAAAATAAAAGTAAAAAGAAAAGAACAAAGATTCTAAATTTATATTAAACAACACAGGAAATAAATCACTCACATATGAGTAATGACCTTAATAAAGATTGGTAGGTAAATCAATCATCTGTGTGATAATGAAATAATAAAGACCTGAGTTTTGAATTTATTACCATTATTGTTATATTTTTTTGAAATAAAGAAGAAATAGAAATTTCTCTTTTACGAACACGTGAAATATTCGCTGGACGAATATTTATTTGGTGCAGAAAGTTATTTATCCACTACAGTATTAAGTTACTGTATTATGTTCTTCACCGATTGACATATGGAAGATTCTAACCAAAAGTGCGCAAAAGTATACATGGTCACAGGGAACAGATAGTTCATGCCAAGTTTGGTTCTCTGCTGCAAGGGATTATCGTGATTTTTTCTGTGTGTAGCTTGATTACGAGACAATTTTCATGAGAAAGTTCTTCACAAAAGATAAATAATGAAATATAAACTTAACTAATCATCTAGCCACAAAAGGTTATGAATTTATGATAAACGTTATTTATTACAACAAACTTAAACAGATGTAATATTACAGATGTGTTATTGTCATCGATGTCCAGTATCAATTCAGACTATAAATAGCTTCACAAATAATCTTAGACACATTAGAGCTTGAGCTTGTTATTTGCCTTGAGCAACAATGGTGGCAGTATATTTTTTACAGTTCCAACTAGTTTCCGATAAAGAACATCTCACAAGCTAAATCCGGTGGCTTTTTGTCTGATGAAAAGCTCTTCTAAGAACTTTCGAACCTGCACTTTTAAGTTATTCCACATTGTAAGGACACTACTATAATCAAATGTCTCCTGCCTATCTCAAATTCCATTGCATTAGGTAGACTTTAAAGGTTTCCATTTGTAAAACCTTTAAACTCAAGCAAAGAGAATCATAAATTACACTATATGATAAATAACCTTTAGAAGACAGAGAATACTTTTTGAAAAATTAGCTGTCTTTCTGTAACTTAAAATTTCTTTTCCACCTGTGAAAAATGATCGCCAGCAGAAAAGCGGTTAAGTCGCTAAAAGCTGGTAGTTCCACCTCAGCTCAATTTCCGGCACACGGTTTGACTGCAGGAGGTGTTTTGTAGTTTTTCTATATGTAACGTGGATACGAACCGATTTCCCTTACAAAGTTATTGTTAAAGTTGGCATATTCGTTACAAGCCATAATAACGCCAAATGTGGATTACGCACTTCGTTAAAATTATTTGAAATTAATGAACTTTTTTCCTCTCGTATACAATAAAAAAAAGGAACGGAAAATAGGTTTCTATAAATTAAGGAGTTCGCCAAGTGCAAACTGAAAAAAATGTGCCAAGATAAATGTTTAAATTTTTCCGTAAATTTCGCACCAAATTTTACAAAATTTAATATCTGTTCATAATTTCAGTCTTAGAATCGAATTATGGAAAAAACATTTCATGTCATTTCAGAAAAAGTGAGATTTTGTGTCAAAATACCTATATTAAAATAGTTGCTATATACAAATCTAATATATATCCTAAGTCGCGCTATCGAGACATGAAAAATGCAATTTGAATTTCGTCAGTCGGCCCAGTAGAACAGGAAATATCGAACTGCATTTTTTTTTTGTGCAGTGTACGTTTCGTCACCAGTTATGATTTTAGAAATAGTGCTGCGATCGCAGTCTTTAAGTAATTTAATGGTTTCTTTGCTCATTCTGACACGCTCCTCTTTTTTAATGCTCAATTAAATTATGGGGAACTCAACAGTAAACTAGTTTTTTCATATGCAATTCTTCATGAATAATTTTATGTATGGCGGCGGATCCATGGCAGATACATTATTCTGGATGATTGCTGACAATAGTCTTTCTGTGTGTCTTTATCCTGAAGAGAGTTGGGACCTCTCTGAAATTCTGTAAACCATTTGAATACGGAAGCACGAGCTTGATCTCCGTTTTCAAATGCTAGTTATAGACATTGAATGCATCTTTCTTGATTTAATCGCACTTCAATATCATAGATAATCATAGCTCATTAATATTCTCACGTCAACTCCATTTTTCTTTAAGCCTAAAGTTTATTCCACCCTAAATTACTTGCGACTGGCCAGTAAAAAATCGTCTGCTAAGCTAAAATAGTTCATATTTTCAAATATAATCGTTAATTTTTTTCTGCTATTTATCGCCTGCGCGAATCTAAAAAAATTCAGAGAAACCTCCACACCTTAAAATATTACAAACAATATGGAAAAATAAATGGTACAGAGAATAATACTTTGTGGAAAGCTAGTTACCTTTTTAGAACTTTAAAAAAAGATTTCATCTGCACCTGTAAGAAGTATTACAATTCTTCCAAACTGTAAGTTTATTTTGTTTTTTTTCAGTCTTTTAACTGTAGTGAAGTTTAAATTAAAATCACATACGTCAATACAATATTAGATTCATATAAAGAAACGATTGTAATTTAATCAAAGATTTCTTACAAATAATCAGAACTGTAAAACAACCATGAATTCTTTGAACGCTGAACTTGATGTAATCAGAGTTTTTAGTTTAAGTATTTGCTTTTTAAATATCAAATACCTCAGAAAGTTTTGAGATTATATATCGCATTATTTTTGTTTTTGATTTCTACCTTTGTTACATTTATGCTCTTTAGCTTTCCCTTCCTGGAATAAAAAGGTATTAATCCGTATAAAATTTAATAAATGTTAGAGGTTCCATGAATCTGTGTTCAATGAAACGAAAGTATGTTATTTTTATACAAAATTTAATATTTTAATTTGAAACTTTTCTTATTTCTTTTACACTAAACGAAAATTCCTGACTTTCATTTTAAATAAATGGAATTTAAATTACTTTTCCCTCTTTACAAGATATTAAAAATTTTGTGTTTCATTGCTCATTATTGAATGGGAGAAAGGGCAAACTGCTTTTAATTGCAAAAGTGCTTAAAACTACACTCACGTACATAAATTAAGGATAATTAGGAGTCACGCGGAAATCGAACTCTAAAATAAATATATCATCTGTAAAATCACTACACACATCTTCAAGAATCACATGCAAATTTCAGGAAGTAACCAGATGACACCGATGGTACGTCACAATGACGAGAGTGTAAGAGAGTGATATATAAGGAATACAGGCAAAGAAGTAAAATTGTTCGCAGGCGCTTTATAAGCATTTCAATGCAATAACCGAATAGTTATGACACAAAGGACGCATTTGGACGATTTTTTACGTGGTAGAATTATCGGCCGTCTAGAATGTGGGCGTACCCAACTGGAAGTATCAGACGAACTTGGAATTGCCCAGAGTGTCATCTCCAGGCTTTGGCAACGATTCCAAGATGATGGTAATATGAGTAGACGTTACAGCACAGGTCGCCCCAGAGTTACAACGCCGAATGAGGACCGGTATTTGGCAGTTACTGCCAAAAGAAACAGGCGGAGCACAGCCTCAGACCTGTCTCGTCAGCTCTCTTCAGCCACTGGTACGACAATTTCAAGGCAGACCGTGTACAGACGCTTAGGGCAGATTGGTCTATATGCTCGTAGACCTGTCAGATGCGTTCCACTTACTGCAACTCACTGTCGCCTGCGGTTAGCCTGGAGTAGAGAGCATGCATTGTGGACACCGCAACAGTGGGCTTGTGTGATGTTTTCCGACGAGTCCAGGTTTAGCTTGCAGTCTGATTCTCGCCGGACTTTCATATGGAGAGCTCCAGGTACCCGTTACCACCAAGAAAACATCATTGAACGACACCGTTACGGTGGTGCAGGAGTGCTCGTTTGGGGTGGAATTATTCTGGGTTCCAGAACTGACCTGCATGTTCAAATTGGAACCATGACAAGCCAAATCTATCGGGACGTCATTCTGGAACAACATGTACGTTTGTTTCGGGGCGCCATGGGCGCACAATTTGTGTTTATGGATGACAACGCCCGTCCTCACCGTGCAAACATCGTAAGCGAATGCCTTCAATCGGAGGATATCACCCGTATGGACTGGCCAGCATTCTCACCGGACTTGAATCCAGTAGAGCACGTGTGGGACATGCTTGGCCGACGAGTTGCAGCCCGTCAACCTCCTCCTACATGTCTACCGGAACTTCGGAGAGCATTGCTTTTTGAGTGGTGTAATATCCCCCAAGATCAGATCGATAATTTGATAATCAGCATGCCTAGGCATGTATTGCATCGTCTGTTAGACATACAATGCATTAATAATCATACCAACCATGTAATATTGGTTTTTTGTAAATGGGTTGTTTTTATAATTTGCTCCAGGGAGAAAAAATCTCTAATTTTTTTAATAATATCAAACATATAGCATCCTTTTTTGCACTTTACCTCTTGTATAATAAATAAGCTTTACAAATAAGTCAAATTTGTTTTCCTTCTAACTCTTCCTTTGCCTGATTTTGCATTATCCTTAATTTATGGACATGAGTGTAAAAGAGTGGTATTCTTAATACTCCTTTACTTAATATGCTAAGATGTATGATTAATATCGATTTTCCTTTAGTATAAATTTATCATGTAAGCACTAAACAGTTTAAGTATAATAGAGTTTATTTCCAATTTATCTAAAATAATGTATTTCCATTCATTAATTAAAGCTTATGTTTCTCTGAACTATCTCAAAAGAACAGGTTTGTTAACCCAAAGGGGCATTATCCCAGAAGGACTATTAGTCTCAAAGTCTCGAAATGGCATTTTGCGTTCAATCACTAAAAACGTTGCATCACTTCACAAATTACTGCCATTAAATATCATCGCCGTGGATTATATTTGAGGAAATTAAATGATAAAGAATCTGCATCATGTTTCTCATATTGTGAAAAAACAACTGTATGCAAAAGCATCAAATTTTGAAAAACGTAGTCCTCCACCCGAATATGAGCACCTGGAAGTCCGAATTTCGAATTTATTGTATTTCATAGTTTGTAAAACCTTAACGAATTTTTGATTAACAAAGTCAACGATTTCAAAGCGAGCAATGGCACACTGTATGGAAAAAATGTTTTTATCTCCATCGCACGAGTGTCTTTTGGAAATTCTAAAGATACACTGCTTTTAAATATTTTTAGCCCAAAGGACATAAGCCCAAATGCTCTCGAAACGTGTATGTGTGTGTGAATGAAAAAAACATCAATTTCAGTGTAGTATAAAAATCTGATAGCTCTCAGACTTTTCTTTTCTTTTGTTATTTTTTTTCTTTTTCCGCCGTGTTTCGCATAAAACATTCTTTATTTTTGTACTTAAATGTTTGCACGTTTATCAACATTTCTTTCTAAAGCTTTTCTATTTCTATCAACATATAGCGTTTTTATTTCTAATATTTCCTCTATGTAACTAGTAAGTTATACTATTATATAAAGTACTTGTTATATTGCTTGGAAATTTTAAAGAAGCTTACTTGCTATATTTTCAGAACAAGTTAATAGAGCGTCTACTGTAAATTATCAACGAGATCATCAAAATTATATCTAAAAAAGTGGTTTAATATTATAATTTAATATAATAAATGATTTATGAGTGTATTGATTCGAAATTTTTTGTTTCAGCCATGGAGGAATAATGGTGCTTCTCTTGCTTATTATGCTAATAACATCTTTGTTTGAGGTTGTGTAGTTAATTTTCTGAAATTTCCATTTTTAATTGCGAATTTAATAGCCTCAGAGTACACTTAAGTACGGCTTAG
The DNA here is from genome assembly GCA_000611955.2 of Stegodyphus mimosarum. Taxonomy (NCBI): domain Eukaryota; kingdom Metazoa; phylum Arthropoda; class Arachnida; order Araneae; family Eresidae; genus Stegodyphus; species Stegodyphus mimosarum. Next base: position 453,289 of record KK119163.1, read on the forward strand.
TACGAAAGAGAAAATGTTGTAAAAGGGAAGCTTACTGAATAGTTAATTAAAAATGTGATTTAAATATGAAAGATAGTTCTGTCTGTAGATGAATCCCGAATTCATTCTTCTTTTCATTTGAGAATATATTTTGAGTGAAAATTAAGAATAATTTAAAACAGGTAAAGCTTCTTTTTTTTTTCTTTCTCATCGGAGTAATCACAAAATTTTAATACTTTCTTTAATAGATACAATAAAGAATGTGGTATGTACATAAAAGATTTTATAAATTCCTCGTCAAACAATGTGATAAAAGCAGACGAGCAAAAATAAGTTTTCCACATGAACCATTTTTATGTACTGGAAAATAAGATAGTGACGAAATGATTGTGTAGACATGCTTCAATTTTCAGCTCATTCTTCATTAGATGTTTTATTTCTCATAATTCATTACTTTTCAGATGAAAAGAGTTATTTTGACGATTGTTCTGCTGAGGTTATTACGCTACCAGTCAAACCTCAAAACATCTTGTTATATCTACGTTATGAAAAATAAAAAGAGAACGATGATGTGTCTGCTACAACAATGTGTCTATTGTAATGTTTTCAAGCATGTATTTTCTTTGTTCTCACGAAGGAATGCCACCGCAACAATGCATACAAAATAAGTTTTGTTTTAACTATCATAAATGCAACACTGTTACGCAATACCTCAAATAATCATGGTACGTATAATTAGGCCATAGGAATTGAAAAACAAGCATTGTATCTACAATACAAAATAGCCGTAGAGAAACACATTTCATTTTATCCTCTCGTTAGACAATAGAAGATAAAAAAGAAAAAAAAAGGATGAATATTTTTACTTAAAGGAATCAACTTACTTATCTAATACACATATTACTTGAAGAAAAGAAATTATTTGTAAAGTGTCTCGTATTTAATATAATACCTTCCTCTTGAACGTAATAATTTGAAAAAGCGTAGAAATTACTTTCAATTCGCAGAATAAAATTCCACGAATGCTAAACGAAAAGAAACTTTGCCTGAAATTCGAAAATTAGTTATTAATTTGCCTATTGAACGTGGAAAATCTCATTAGAGAAACTGCTGAAACAGTTAACTTGAGTCATTCAACAGTTTTCAATATCATTAAACGATATAAAAAGAATCATATGATTCAGGATAAAAGAAGACCTGGCCGACCATCAAAGCTATCCAATGGAATAAGCGAATTATCGTTCAAAATATTAAAAAAAATCTAAGAATGAGTGTTCCTAAAGTTGCTGCTGATTTACAAGCATTATATGGAGTAATTGTTAATCCTGAGACTATTAGAAGAGTAATTCGATCTACTGGATATCACGGTAGAGCAGCCAGGAAAAAATTCTTCGTAAGTGAAAAGAATAGAAAACTCAGAATGGCTTTCGCAAAATCCAACATAAATAAGAATTCTGATTACTGGAATGAAGTTATATTTGCTGATGAGAGTAAATTTAATATATTTAGTTCTGACGGTAGAATCTTGGTGTGGATAAAACCCAGGGAAGAATTTCGCAAACAGAACTTGGTGCCAACAGTAAAACATGGTGGAGGAGGAGTTATGGTATGGGGGTGTATGTCGTCCGCTGGAGATGGTAATCTTGTTTTTATTGACAGTATAATGGTACAAGTATATTGGCATATTAAATCAAAATTTGAAATCTTCAGCACGAAAACTGAACCTTCATAACGATTTTAAATTCTACCGGGACAATGACCCCAAGCACACTGCTTTGAACGTTAGACTCTGGCTGCTGTATAACTGTCCTGAAATAATAAAAACACCACCACAATCTCCAGACTTAAATCCCATAGAGAATATTTGGCAGGAATTGGAATCAAGAATTCACAAACACACCATTTCTTCAAAACAACAATTAAAATCGATGCTTCAAGAAGAATGGGGTAAAATCACTCCAGAAATCACAAAAAAATTAGTCGAATCCATCCCAAGAAGATTAAATCGTGTTTTAAAAGTAAAAGGAAATCCAACAAAATATTAAAACCTTTCAAAAAGTAAAATTTTTGGGTAAATATTTGGTGGAAAAGTAAGTGTCCCATCACTTATGTTAGCCATGTTTTGCTCCGTTCTAAACAATTGTATTTTTATTAAATTAATATTGTAATATTTTGAGAAAATGTATGTTATGTAATAATTGTTACTAAATTTAAGTATGAAACACACCCACAAAATATTTTACATGTTTTTTTAAATTTATTTTACTACAGTTTCCTTTTGTAAAGCACAAGTGTCCCATAACTTTTGTGAGACACTGTAATAATTTATAACATATCATATTTAAATAATTACTCTTAAAATGATGACTAAGACATCAAAAGGAATGAAATAGTTTGGCAAAATATATTAACGGCAAAATAAGGAAGTGCAGCTTGTACACTAAAAATATTCATAATTATGTATATTAATATGCACACTTGGGGTCTGCTACCGTTGCAACAGTTATACTACATATATATATAAAGGTGGAGATGCTCAAAATGAGACGGTACCAAAAATTCACCAATTTTTGTTCCAAAGAGGGTGTCACGGAAAGGAAAATATATAAGCATAAATGAGAAACGTTTGAATTAGTATGTATAATCTAAGTTCACATCTTCTAAGAAAGAAAAGCGCTTTAGAATCTGCAGTATTGATCTGGGATATTTTCTTAACAATTGCACTTTACAAAGAATAACACAATGCAAAAATTTGCATAAATAAAAACAGCTTAAAATTTTACCCGCGAAAGAGACACAAAGGCTACTGATGATGTCGAAATTCATATCTTAGTAGTTATATGCATGTACGGAAGTTATAAGGTATTTCTCCCTCCTTCTTCGCATGACTTCGTGGTACTTAGTGGTCAGCACGCTGAGCGCGCATTCCAGAGGTCCGTGGTTCGAGTCCTGACGAAGCCGTTGCTCATTTTTCAATACTCCTGCTTCAAGAATATCTAATGCCTCTACAGCGGCGCCCGAACTAAAAGGTGGTGGATGATCATTCTCCTCCATCAGGATTTGGCGATTGGGTCCGCAAAACCCCAGTCGTCCTTTAAAAGCGGGAGCATGTAAGGTATTTATCCCGCCTTCTTCGCATGCCTTCGTGGTGTAGTGGTCAGCACGCTGGGCGCGTATTCCAGAGGTCCGTGGTTCGAGTCTCGGCGAAGGCATTGCTCATTTTTCAATATTCCTGCTTCAAAAATATCTAATGTCTCTACAAAGTAAGGAAAATAAAGTGTTATTTTAATGTGTATTTCAGAATTTTAGTACGTGCGTGTGTTTGGTTGTCCTCTAATAACTCAGTCACTACTCTAGCTCTCGTCACCAAACTTTCTACAATTCTCTTCTGGGTCCTGGAAAAGGTCGACGTCCACTTCCCCGCAAAAAACAATAGCTAAAATCAGACATATTTATTAAAAACTCGGAAAAACGATCATTTTTGCCCTCAGTTTTCCGAGTGGCAACAGTCTCGCAAGCTGGAGATGAAAATCTACTTTATTTTGAAAGTTGTTGCCACTGCTCGCTTTCAAATTGCAGAGTTTGTTAATAAAAATTTCTAAGTTTTACGATGAAATAAAAGCAGCATTGCTCAAACATTAAATACATTATTCCCGATTCAAAAATTCGTGGGGAACAATTTCGACTATTTCCATCTTCGTACAATTTTAATCAATCGGAATATTAATTAAAAACTCTGAAAGAGCTAATCTTCGCACTCATTTTGCCGAGTGGCAACAGTGTCGCGCGTTGCAGATAAAAATACTTTTTTTCGAAAAGTGTTACTACTGCTCGCTTTCAAATCGTAGAGTTTGTAAATCAAAAAGTTGTTAAGTTTTACAAAATCTAACCTACGTAAAAAAGAATGTTTGTTCGCGTTATTGATTTGTGATCAATTGTGATCAATTTTTTGCTACATTTAATCGACTAAAATTGAATATATGTGAAATATTGGATGGAACTTGAGCTTTTACGATCATTTGATTAGAAAGATGAAAATGATTAAAAACTGCGTGCCATTATTGCTGATATAATTAGCTTATTTTTGTATCGAAATTTTTTATGTGGGTTGCGTATCGCATCAAACTGAAAAATGTATGACTACGAATCGTATTTTGTGCATCGTTATTAGAGAAGGATTGCAGCGGTACCGTTCTCTGTGTTGTCAGAGGCATTACTCTCAATCTAACTTAACTGGCATCTGGTACTTCCGCTGGTACATTATAAAATGCACTAAAAAGAATGAAAGTTCAGAAAATTGCATCTATGATTGGTAACTACAAGAAATAATGCTAACTACCAGCATTTCCTTTTGATGCATTCAAGGATATGTGTTAACAGGGTAAATAAAGATTCAAGGTTAATAAGTGACTGCATCAAAACAATGAATGGAAAAGATACCAGCAATTAGTATGAGAATTTATATGCAAAGTCACATAACAACTACACTAAATGCTCCCTAGTTCTGACAAAACACAAGGTCCAAGTTATAGGATGTCTTCATCCAATATCAGGCTGTTAAGGAGAGATTCCTCCAACATTAAAATAATACAGGTCGCACACTCAAATTCCGTGGTCAAAGAGACGCTGTTTGAGTATCCAGCAGTCTAAATCATATAGATAGGTTCTCATAGTTAAGGTACTTTCTGGACGACTGTAATACTTACTATTCACTGCTAATTAAATTAAGACTTCTGATTAACATTTAGAAAGGATAATCAGCTTTGCCTATGAGTTGTAATCTTTAATTTGTTGCTTTTTGGTCTTTCCTCTTTCATCACGATTTCCCTGAAAGGTTCGGAAAAAGCAGGTGATAGCTTGGGAAATATTAAAATAACACAGGAGGATAAATACCTTTACTTTTGGAATCTTCCTGTACATTTGTAAATTCTGAATAGCGACATTTCATTCTTTGTACATGTAACAGTATCTCATAAAGTTTAATTTGTATTCAGGAAGTTTTAAAATGCTTTCAGCTGCGATCCACATGTGACTAAATGTTATGGTAACTCCACAGGAAGGGACACATTTTAGGCCATGGGTCACAAAAGCAAATGATTACGCCCAAAGGAATTTACAGATTCTCAATAATATGCAAAGCGTTCGCAGTACATTATTTCAATGCCACACCAAAATACGATTTTCCTCATTTAAAATTATAAAGAACATTATTCTATTAGATGATGTTGCCATTCGGTACAAATTACTTTAATATGGCTCAAGAGCATAGACATAAATTGAATAGAATAGAGGAATAAGCTTAATAACCCATTTTAGGCAATTTTCGTTTTCTGTGACATATTAAGTATACTATACTCCTTATTATATTGACAGATACATAACATATATATAATTGATATATATATATGTTAAGTATACTATGCTCTTTATTATATTTATTTATATATTAAAATTCATTTCAGTTGATGAAGAATCTTTAAGAATATTTTGTTATACAAGATTTAGTCCAAAAGCTTTAATCAACTTTGTAAATTCTGTTCCTCAGAAGTCTTCAAACACAAGATACATTCTTGAATTACATATTTTTCTAGTGTTTTTGAAAATGTTTTTGCATTATAAAATCATAAATTATAAAGAAAAATTAATGTTTATACAATAAGAGTATTTTAAATAGTTATTTTATTTAAATGTTGTTGAACAGGTTTGAAAGCAACGCACTTTACTTTTCTTTTTCTTTTCCTTTTTTTTTTTGCAAAATAATATTATCAAACCGCAGATTAAATAATTCTACACTATTTGACTTAAGGTTTTGAAGAAAATTATTTCCGAAATATATATTTGGGTAAATTTAAGTTGCTAATTAGTTTTGCGGTAAATTTAGAAAATCTATTATACTATATTTTCTTGATTTTTCCTTTTGTTGTTTTTGTTATTTTGAGCAATGGATTTTGAAAAATGAGAAATCATTTGCTTAGAATGATAAAAGACATTTTTAATAAGTTATTTGTAGTATTACCGAATCATCTGCTGGATTTAAGCCAATTAAGATCTAATATTAGAATAGATGGACAATTTCACTAGCGAAGTATTATTTTTGCACCTTTTGCATCATCTCGAGAGGTAGGATGATAGGATGAAATCGTGATGCGATTTACATTATTTGAATAGTCATTTAAATCTTCTTTTTTCCATGTCATGATCGCAAAAACCTACTCTAAGATTACTTACGAAAGAGTTTTTTGATAAATTGTTTGATGTAATACGGTATTACTTGAAAGCTTTTAAATCAAATATTGAACCTATGCCGGTGGATTAGTAAGGTATTTCATGTTGTGGTTCTTGGAGCTTAAAGAAAAAGATACTGATAAAGATGAAAATTTCATTAAATACATTTTAACATTCAAATATGTGATTTGTGTGAATTAAAACACGAATTCACAAAGCTTAGTGCTGAATCTATGTAGTATCCATTAGTTTATCCATGTAGGTATATTGTAAAAAGTTACACATCATGCTCCTCACTTTATATATCAGTGCATTTATGATTCAAATAATTGATTAATTATCTGGCTAATTAACATGATTCACAATCACGTGTTACTTAGGCAGCAGTGATTAATCATATATGTCACCGTAGAGGCAAACTGTTCGCCATCGTTTAATCCAGGCTTTCGGCTTTAATCGGATTCAGATACCATCCAAATTATAATTGGCTCAGAAGGCTTACCCAAGTTCGCACTCTTGGTAAGATAAGAAAGAACGAGATCAGTTAAGGAACATTCACATCGAGATGAAAAGAAAGCTATTTTACTTCTAATAAAGCTAGAAATTAATGTTCCCATAGAACAGGGAGAAATTCCTAATTTGCGATTTGTCAAACTGGCCTTGAAGCTACGCTAATTTCATATTAATAACAAAACTGAGTTGGAAATTCAATTAATTATTAAGTGTTCTGTACATGTAAACGTTTTCTGTTTACAAGTACAGAACACAACGTATCAAGTACACTGTTTACAGTGTTTCTTGATAAGCTTTCTGTTCTTGTGTAAAATTATATTCAGATATAAAGTGTTCATTAAAGCTATTTTTTAAAGCTTCCCAATTCGGAATTTTTAAATTGCTCACTCTTGAAGATGCACCGTAGTATAAATTGATTGGCCAATTTGTAATTAAGGAGGATAATTCAATAATGTTCACAGTTTTTTGTGAAATGAGATCAAAATCTTAATATAAGGGTTTTTAATTTTAAATTACGTTTAAACTTTTGGAATTTCTGCCCTTGCAATTGCTTGTTTTTAGATTAGAAAGCGAAGTGTGAGCTGATAATAATACTGCTTCATTTTCATTATCAAATAATTAAACTTTTCAAAGGGGACCAAGTCAGTTTTTGCCAAAGAATTCTAAAAATGGGTTTGCCTTCAAGCTGTTATTAGACGTTAATTTTTGAGCTGAGTTGATGTTATCGCGTTTTGGGCATATTTTCTACCATTTTGTTAAAGCTAAGAAAACTACTGTTGACTGGACCACAAAAATTCGAATGGCAACAATATTATTTCTTCCGAACGAAATGCACAAATATTGTTATAATTACAACTTTAGGAATGCATTACATAATATCCGAAAGCTCGGAGGTTTGCCAAGATATTCAGTCAGCTATACTGGGTACACCACTACAGTGTATTAGGTCATAAAACTGGTTCATTATATTGCAAGAGAAATAATAGCCTTAGTAAAATAATTCAGTAATCCTCATCACAACAACTTTTATTTTTACCAAAAACAATTACAAGGAAGGCACACTGCGCAAAAAAAAGGGCACAGTTCTACACTGCTGGCCACCGTAAATGCAACATCCTGAAGGAAGCATGCAAATAACATGAAATTTACAACATGCGTTAGCGGAGGTGATATATGCAAATGATTAAAATTTCAGCGCAGATGCACATCACGCGCGCCTGTGGCGCCACTTCAAAGCGCTATTTAAGGCTTGGAGTTTTCGACGATTTCAAGTTCCGAGTATCAAGTATCCGAGTTCCACAGAGGAAGGATAGTGGCCTACCGAGAGTGTGGATTATCTTTCAGGAAAATCGGTAGTCGTGTAAACTGTAATGTGAATATGTGTTCGTTGGATGCAGGAGGGTAGGATGGTTCGACGTGTTCGATCGCATCCACCTCAGTGCACCACTTCACGTGATGACAGGAAGATTGTGCGCATGGCAGTGACGGATGGCTCAGTCACATCACGAATCATAGCACAGCACACTCAGTCTGTAATGCTTCATCCAGTGTCTGTGTATACCATTCGACGCCGTTTACAGCAGACTGGCCTGTCCGCAAGACCTCCATTGCTTCGTCTACCCTTGACGCAGAACCACAGACGTCTCCGCCGCCAATGGTGCGATGAAAGGAGGATGTGGACGACAGAATGGGATGAAGTTGTACTGACGAGTCGCGCTTCTGTCCGCAACTCCACGATGGTCGAATTCGAGTCTGGAGGCACAGTGGAGAGAGGATGCTGAACAGCTGCGTTATGCACCGCACACTGGTCCTGCACCGGGTATTGTTATATGGGGAGGTATTGGATATCACTCTCGTACTTCTCTAGTATGTATTGCCGGTACTTTAAACAGCCAGCGCTACATCTCCAAGGTCTTGGAGCCAGTTGTCCTTCCTTCCCTTCAGGGCTTGCCCATAGCCATATTTCAACAGGATAATGCGCGACCACACGTGGCACGCATTGTCCAAGGGTTCTTTGTCAATCGCGAGATTGAATTGTCTCCCTGGCGGGCTCGCTCTCCGGATCTTTCACCAATAGAAAACATGTGGTCCATGGTTGCTTAACGACCGACCCAGATTACATCCCAAGCTGCCACACCAGATCAACTTTGAAAACGTGTGGAAGCTGTTTGGTCTGCTGTACCCCAAGAACACATCCAAAGTCTATTTGAATCAATGCGAGGCGTGTAACAGAGGTGATCTCCAACAATGGCGGTTGCTCTGGCTACTAATTCTAGAAGGAACCACACTTCACAGAAGTCTATAAATTTAATCATTTGATACTTGGTCAACATGTTATCTACTAAATAAATTTTATGACATCTCTTGTCTTTCTTGGTGTCGCAATTTCGGTGACCAGCAGTGTATATATCTCGCGTTTTACTGGGCCGATTGACGAAATTTAACTTCCGTTTTTCATGTCTCGAAAGCGAGACTTAGGATATGTATTAGATTTACATATAGCGTTTTTCTAATATAGGAATTTTGATATAAAATAGGACTTTTTCTGAATTGACATGCCAATTTTTTTCCATATTTCGATCCTAGGACTCAAATTATGACAAACTGCGAAGTTTTGTAAAAATCGCACGAATAGTTTTTAAAAAACTAGTTCTAAAATTTTAGCTCCTCAGTATTAATTGAATTTGGTACATATTTGTTAATATCTCTTTTTTCATAAAACTTATTTGATTCTTCCTTTAACATTTCGAAATTTAGTTGATTCCAAATTAAACTGGCCCATTTTTTGTGACTTATTTCAAATAATTTTTATAAATTAAAAAAAAAGTTTGAATTATAACCTATAAAATTTTTAACATCACCTTGAAGTAGATGCACCTGGAAAAAATTACCGTTTTTGTTCAAACGTTTCTGAGATATACCTAGATCTACATATTAGAGCACCTTGAAATGAGAAAAATTTGTTTTAAGCGATAATAACGCCAAAGGCGAATTGCGTACTTTTTATTTGAAAGTATGAACGATGACTATTTTTTTCTACTCTTCTGGAATGAAAAAAATCTGATGTGTACACTACATGAGTTCCTTGCACGGAATATTAAATTATACGCATTTTGCAATTCATTAAAACTTATTGGATTGAATTAAATCTACTTCGTTGATAGCTTATAAACCACAATAGAATAAATGCATTCAAAATTCACTATATTTGTTTACCATAGCGACACTCTGGCGCTAAGTTCATATAACAGCGTTACATTTCAATCATTTTATAACTCAGGATGCACAAAAATTACGTATATCATCTGAAGAATTACCTAATCGTTGTCGCATGTTATATTCAAACACTATAATAAATCTAAAACGATGCGTAAAAGAGATTAAACAAACAAAGAAACAAGAAAAAAAAGAAAAAACAGTTTTTCACAGACGATTTAGTATTCTCATACAATTAATTCAATTATCATTTCGCAACAAGACAAAAACATATAAAAAGTCAAAATATCTATGTTAAAAATTACGAAGTAAATCTTAAACACTTATTTTCTCGTATATATTCCAGAATGGATTAAGCATGATTTCCTTCGTAATAATAAAAAAAGGCGTTATCTTTGTTGTTACTAAGCTTAGTTTTTCTACATTGGCAACAAATCCACTAAGTTTCAAATGTAAACAAATATGGCTGCTATATGGCCAAAACAATTAGGCTTAGTCGCATTTAAAAAACTTCTAAAGTGTTGATAATTCTACAACTAGAACATGTGTGTTAACTAAAGGTATAAAAAGGTTAAACGGAAGATAATAACAACATAATTCAGTCATTTTTATAGAAAAAATGCAGAATTAACAAACATATAAGAATAAAGAAACTGAATTCACTGAGCCGAGTAACAGAATGTATATATGCATATTCACATACTTTTGGCGCGGCCGATTGCAACCAACATAGGAGGTGCACATCTACATGTTACAGCAGTCCTATATACAAAATTTCAAATGTTCTGGCCCTACTCGTTTTTGAGTTATGCGAGATAAATACATACGTACGTACGTACAGATGTCAAGAAACAATTTCTTCAGAATCCATTTTAAATTCTTTTTATAATTTTTTTTGGGAGAGAAGAGTCCTTTATTCTGTCCTTACGTACAGATGTCACGCAAAAACTTAGTTAAATTGCTTTTGATATCGAACAAAATGGATATTTTCGTTGAAATATGATACCCAAAGTTTTTCCCGATTACAATACTTCCTTTTTACTTCCTTGTACGAAGTAAAAAGGAAGTATTGTAATCGCGTATCGAAGTATCGTAAAAAGAAAATAGGTTGTCATAAATTAAGATGTTAGCAAACTGAAAAAAATGCGAAGATAAATTTTGGAATTTCTCCGTAAATGTTTCACCAAATTTTACAAAATTTAATGTTTAGCATATTTTGAGTCGAAGAACCGAAATATGGAAAAAAAAATTAGTATGTCTTTTCAGAAAAAGTCCGATTTTATGTGAAAATATCTATATTAGAGCAATTCTATATATAAATATAATATATATCCTAAGTTGCTCTGTCGAGACATGAAAAACGCAATTTGAATTTCGTCAATCGGCTCAATAGAACGAGAGATAGAACTATTTAATTTTTTTTGTGTAGTGTACATGCTGTGCAAGTAAGCATGAGGAGAAATTGGCAGACAGACGTAGAAGACAGATGTCTTTTTTGCACACTCTAAGTATATCTGCCCACAGAGCAAAAAATCAAGCTTATGTGCGAAGGAGAAACAAGTAGAAAAAAGACAGTTTTATTTGAGAAAAAAGTAATTTCGGAGCATTTGATACGAAATTTTTAAAGCCAGATAAAAATGTGGGTTAAAAAGAAGAAAAAAGAAATATGGCCTGGGCAATATTTAAAAAAAATAATTATGGACCTGAGCGAAATAAAGAAAATGAAAGAGAAGCGACAGGGAACCTAATAAGGAATGCTTGCTAAAATTCAACGAATAACGTGATAAATAATGAAGTCCATACGGCCTATCACTTAAAAACAATGCCCTTAATTTTGTGTTAAAAATATCTAGTATGTTGAGGGAGATGCTGGAAATATTAATCTAGTGTGAAAGATAAAGAAAAGAAACGGATGCTTCATTCTAGTAACTGAGCACACTTTATAAGGTATTTCTCCAGCCTTCTTCGCATGCCTTCGTGGTGTAGTGGTCTGCATGCTCGACGCGTAACAGAGAGGTCCGTGGTTCGATTCCCGGCAAAGGCGTTTCTTACTTTTCACCTCTCCTGCTTCGTAATAACCTAATGTCTCTACAACTTGAACATTGGTTTCTTAACGGAGGAAAAGCGAAAGCTAGAAAACTTCTGATCAGGAGCGTGGCGCTTTGAAAATTCCTTAAAATGAAAGTGCCAGCAGAGTCAAAGAAGAAAAAAACTCTAGGGTCCAGTTTGATAACAGTTTAAAATCGAGTTTGGAAGGCAAGTCCAAATATGGAATACAAGACAATATGCTTGCTTCCACCATGAGACATAAGGAAGACAATAACAGATAAAAGTAGATTTTCATGCATTTTTTCGACCGCATCAACAGGCAAAAGTAGATATCCGTAAACAATTTGACACGACATCAGCAATCAAAAGAGAGAAATAAAAACACAATTGCGTGCGAAACAAATAGCAACAAGTTACAACGCACAGTGAAACTTTAAATAAATGTACTAAATATTTTGAGCAAAATAACCAGCAATACGAAATAATCAAACAATCTTAAATATCGGAATCTTTATAGCCACAAAAATTTTTAGGAGTGAAAGTAACAAAATAATGAGATTTGCATGATATGATCAATAAAAATCAGATGAAATGCTACCACGTGACTTCAACAATCATACAGGAAATATATAAATAAAAATTCTTGGAGCTAAACAAAGTATGCTCAAGTAAAACTTGAGAAACGCTCTTATTACGGAGTTAAAAATCATTCCTGCGAGGAGGGAGAAAGCAAGTGAAAGCAGTGAAATTATTATAATAAAAATACAAGAATCTGTAAAAGAAAGAAATTCCATTATATTCGCACGCTTTCGTAATTTCAAGGAGCAAATATTTCTCCGTTTTCGCTCTCCTGCAAGACATACTGAAAGGACAGCACAAATATCTCTCCTCCATTCTTCAAGAGGGTGAGTGTAAGAAGAACATGTAAACAAAGCTCCGTGCGCTAGCGTTGGTACGGACGTTATGCAGACACGAACACTATGCATACAAAAAGTACAAAATGTATTAAGATCATAATGAATGAGCAGAAAAGCTAATATAAATGAAGAATAAAGAAGGAAAACATCCATCCTACCTTGAACATGGGCTTCTGATTATATTCAAAAAGAAATAATTTAAATTCTTGGGAGGGAACAAAAACATAAACAAACGATTTTCTTCTTCTACTAATAATAAAGAACAGTAATGCTTGGCAATGTTGATAAAACAACTAAATAAATAAATTAAAAAAACTTCGAACTTTCTCCTCTTCCGAATACGAAAGTTAAGAAAAGGCAAATTGAGGAAGAACTCCAAAAAACAAGCGTACCCTTCTTTCCGCCCAGCATCTTCGTAACCACTACTAACTCGTACAACTACGGTTACAGTTACATGCATCCAGTTTTTTTACGGTTAGAGTTTTAAGTATATGAAATAATGCAATTAAATAAACAGTTAGAAAACAAGTAAGAGTTAGAAAATACAGTTACGGTTAAACCGTCACAAATCTATAACACTTTTGCAATGAAATGAAAACTTGCAAATTCTTAATAGAATTTAAAATGAAATAAAACACATTTTAAGGTAGCTTTTCTTGTGCAAATATAAATGTTATTAAATAGGTTCTATGCACCTCGAAAAATAAAAAGAGACGTTAAACATATATTGTTTTAATTTTCTGATACTAATTAAAGCATATAATGAACTTTGATATTAGTTGTACCTATGTTAAATGCCTAAGTAAAGGACTTTTTAAAGCAGAAGTGGCAATGACTTAATCTTCGAAAGCCTTGAAAGTGTTTAGAGAAATTCCTTCTTTTTATGTAATAGCTTTTCGACTACTATGTAAAGATTCATATTTATTGAATTATTGCATACTAATAATTTAGAAGTTCATAATATTAAGCTGAAATAACGTTCTGCTTATTATATAGTTATACTATAATAATGTACATATGCGTGTATTTACCCAGTAATTGGCTAATGAAGACCGTTCTCGATTATTAGTAATACGAAGTGTTAGTTTCCTCTATGGACCTAAATCAGACTGTTTAAAAGGTTGCCTGGAACAGCATGAGATAACCTTTTCGTTTTCTAGTTTGAAGCAAAAGAGGTGTAATAAGCCCTGCTTATACATTTTGCTGTAGATTCCTAAAATAATGTTTAAAACAACAGCTATTATTTTATCCCCGATTGCTTTGATTATAACTTTATTGCATAAAGTATGCCAACAGGAATAGTTTTTATACATATATATTTTGAAAAGCAATTCATAGTTGGTGAATTAATGTCAATCAGGTTACGTCGTTAAGATCGTATCAGCCGAATCTCATCCAAAAATAGAAATAATTCGCAATCAGTTCTCATTTGTATGCTATGCTTATTAAAAGCGTGCTAGTTCATTTGTATACTATTGAAAATGTGCTAATTCATTTGTATATTATTGAAAATGTGCTAGTTCATTTATATACTATAGAAAATGTGCTAGTTCATTTATATACTATTGAAAATGTGCTAGGTCATTTGTATACTATTGAAAATGTGCTAGTCCATTTGCATGCAAACACATTTTTCAGTTTACTTAAAAACTATTATTGTGTCCTTTAGCAAAGCTGCAAAAATAGATTCGTTCCTAACTACCGAATTTTCTGTATTTGGTTCTAACATCCTAAGCCCAATTTTACATAACCTTCTAAATGAATAATATCTGTATAGCGTTATTTCCTTGAATTATTTAAATTTCCATTGCACTCAAAAACGGGTAATCTGAAACAATAGATTATAACCGAATAAAACACCATTCTACAGAAGATTGACGTAAACATAAGTACTCAACACATTTTTTACATATGTAGTTAATTCGATTTATACAGGAACTTCAAAAATTATCTCTGTAAAGGCCAATTAGTTTTATCTATAAGTTATCAGATTCAATATTATCAATAAAATGACGAGGAAAACGTATTTTTAGAGTGAATTACTATTTCTATTAAAAAACTAACATTTTACTGATTCCTGAACCTTGCATTTAAAAAATTATTCATTAGTTTATATTTCCCATTCACAGTTCAAAAAAATTCCAGTGAAGAAAGAAATTTTAAAAAATTCAGCGTTTTCCTAATTATATATCTAAATAATGCAAGTAAAAGTGACATTTAAAATTATCCAAAAAAAGGCAACCTTAGCTTGGCGCGGTAGTTTCGTATACCCCATTAAATATTCTATTCTATTGCATTCTATTAAATTCCCTATTGAATCCGAGAACGATGAGATATGGGCGCTTCTTCTTCAGGAGCAAAAATACTTTTGCGAAATTAGTTTCACAAGTTCAACAAGCTAGTTTGAATGCAACCTATTTCGCAACAAAGGGACTCTCTCTTGCAGTGCTACGAAAAAGTATCGTGACGAGAAGAACTAAATTTCATGTGAGTTGGAAGTGTGAAGTTGTGTAACCACGATGATTGGGAACAGAAATAGCGGAGTTATTTGAAACGTCTTTAAAAAATTCCTTTATGTTGATTAACCAGTTGTTAATCAACCAATTAAGGTTAGGGTTTTGGTTGCTAGACAGAACGTGTTCTGGCTCTCAAGGCCACGTTACTAAGTTGCTACATGAGGTAAGATTTGCAGTTTTTGGCCTCGCATTATAATTGCCGATAGAGAATATCTACGCCGGTTAAGTTTTGAACTTCGCGTTAACTGAAGTTGGCTCAAACTTTGGTTATTTGTTTATCCCAATTTAAATTTTAGATTTTAAATTACTGTTATTTTAAGTTATCTCTCTACAAGTGAATGGCTGAGTAGTAAGCATAAAGTGTACCTTCTGTTCTTATTTAGTTTTAAATCACTGTTCTCAACGGGGGCGGTGGAAGGATGTTGAGGGGTGATGAACTTGTTTTGGGCGACAGGGGGAAGGCGGGCATGTTTTGGGAGGTAGGGGGCTATGAGCATGTTTTCTCATTCGAACTTCATTTCAAAACTCCCCCAGAAAGGTATTAAATCGATTTATCCGATTTACACTATTTGTAACAGCAATAAAACGAACTTACTCGACGGCTCCCCTCATGCAGTTTTAAGAATGGTGAGACGAGTATACAAAAAATTCATCCTGATAAACAAAATAAAGATTTGTCGTTTTCCCCGAACATCAGAGCCAAGTTTCTGAAGACACCGTCTGTCTCAGGGTTACTAGCAATCTCATAAAAAAAAGTGCGACGACGGTTTGATAGCCTCTTACAATATATCAAAATTATTTGCTACATGGGGAAAAGCTCATACCATGAGTGAAAAGTTGATACAAAAAAGAGAAATCGACTTCAAATCGTGGAAACAGGGGCCTTGCGCCTTCACCTCTCTAAAAATATTGAACCGAACGTTCAAAAATTGGCTCTGACTCATTAAGCACAGACATCCCACTGATAATACTTCACTATTTCATTGATATTACTCTTTTAGTGCCTTTTTTGCTGCAGTTTTTTAATTATTTAATTAAGAATAAATAATTTTTAAACATAAAGCATCGCTTAAACAATTTTTTCTGGCTTTAGGCATTTCAATTTCAACAAAAGAATGTAATTAACTTCCGGGCAAAACTATCGAGTTAAATAAAAAAATTACTTAGAATTTTTGCCTTTTATAATTTAGGAACTTCCCCTTTCCCATGCCTAAAGTACAGGATTTTCACAAAAGGGGTCATTGTTGAAAATGTTTTCGCTCCTTAGGGGGGTGGCAGCTTCGAATAGGTTGAGAATCCCTGTTTTAAATAAAGGGTCTTTTATACCCTTCTAAGGTTTCAGTTGTTTCCTTAGCGATAATGCGCTTAACGTCAACTAAGAGTCTGGACACTATGGATGACTGAAAAATACACCAGACCTAACAGTATCTATCATTAGTTATGATATGTTGGGTTTCAAACTCACTTGGAGCATTATTAAGTTTTCTTTCAACGTGTTATCAAGCTGGTTTAGACGTAAGCCAAGTCATAAGAACTGAGAGTGAAATGCCGATCGAAAAAGTGATGTCATTATGGGTAACCACGAAAATCTAAAGTTCAGCAGAACTTCGGAAGTTTGAAGGCTATGATAACTCTTTTGTGGAATAGTGGTGGATGTTTTCAGACGAATAATGTTCCTCAAAAACAGACCGTCAGTGTGCGGTATGAGAGTCTTAGAACTTACAAAAACTCTTTTTTTTTAGAAAACCTACAAAGCATCTTCTAAAAGAAAAGGTAACATTTTCTTTGCAATCCCCTACAAAATTATCAGAATAATACTGTGTGTGTAGCTCAGTTTAAAGCTGATTCGCTCGTTCGATTGGGCTGAGATGTACTGTTGCATCCACATAAACTACCGATCTTAAACCGTTATGGTAATAGCTTGATTCTCAAGCTGAAGAAAGGACTTCACTGCATTCAAATCTGAAAATGTTCCAGAAATCCTTCAAGCAATAGATAGCTTCATGTTAATTGTCTGAAGAACAGGCATTGATGCATTTCGACTTTCACATCACTGGCAGTGGCTTGTAAGCAACGCTGGTGAGTACATTGAATTACATTGTTTAAGACAGTTGAAACCGAGTAGTTATCACTATTTAAGTTCAAACCTCGTATTAAGTCACAAATTTTATGGAATTTGTAGAAGTAATGATTTAGATGTATTATTTTTACTCCAGTTCATTTGATTTTATTTCACAATTGATGGCACATATAACTATTCTTAACACAACATTCATATAGAACAGCCATTCTCAACCATTTGACAATTGCTTATCACATAAACAAAAACTGAAAAACTTTAGTACCACCACTACATTTTACAATGATTATTTTTAAATTTCTCAATAGAAATATTAAAAAAATATACTTTGCCATTTGCACAACTATTGCCTATTTGTATTAAATATGCACACATAAAATTATTAGATTAATAATTGGTTATCATTTTAATTATCAAAATTTAAATTATAATTTTTTAATTCTAAAATTTAGTGTAAGATTTCGATCTGTTTAAGAGAGATCGATTTATTTACATCTGGTTTTATTTCACTTAGTTGCAATCGTAAATTAGGATCCACTTTTAATTTTGTTTTGTATTTATTTTTCAAATGTAACATGGAAGAAAATCCTCGTTCACACAACTAGGTTGTGCAAAAAGGCAATAAAAATTTAATAGCTGTATTTGAAATGCCTTTAAATTATTTTTTTCGGTTCAGCCAAAATCAAAGAGTGTATTATTTTTGATATCTTCAATTAGAGTTCGATCACAGGAAATTTCTATGAATTGCCCTTTTTCTTCAGTTCTTCTCTTCTTTCAATTTAATAGTTAGAATACTTTGTTTCTTTGCGTACCACCTATTTTTCTCTTCTGTACCACCGGTTAAGAATCGCTGATATAGAGCACACTGCATAAATTAGCAGGTAAACTGTATGCACGTTTCACTGTTAATTTACGCGCAAAGTTTACTTCTCGATGTTTTCACAATAAGTTTAAAAATATTAATGAGATACAAAGATTCAAATTCATTTTATTGAGAATATAAAGCGTTTAAAGACACATAAGTTTAATATGGAATTTGCTTCATCGAATTTAAGACGAGATGCTAGTACCATGTAAACCGCTGTGTTCGAATGATACTAGTTTCCTTAATTTGCTTTAAATGCAGGTATAATTTCCACTAATGGAGATTCAACAATCCGGAAGCAATCGTCCGAATTTGGAATTAGGGAAACAGGAAGATGACAACGACAACTCACTGAGGGTGGATTGTTGAGGGTCAATTCATCTGTCTTTGTGTCCGTCATACTCCATTCATTTCCCCTTTCATTCATATACGGCTAACTCATTAACAATTCAGCTCATCACAAATCAGTGCATCCTAATTGTGACTATTATATCTTCCATGATTACATTATAAACTACAGGGTGTGTATATTAGGAAACAATGTAAATTCTATTACTCAACTTAAAATTGACATGTTTTATATACATACCGTGAAACATCCTTTATCGAAACATCTTATAATGTAAAATATACATGCCTTATGTAAGACAAAAATATGTGAAATAAATAATAACCCTAATTTGCAGTAATCGCTTCATTTTCCATTTTGATTTCCCCTTTCTGTTCTAAAAGTAGTAATCATACTAAATATCTGTTAACTGTATCTATACAAAATGAATAGCCCTTATATAGACGTAAATGACGTAGATACCATTATATAAACATAGACGTAAATGCGAACGAATTAAAAATCGAAACAATCAAGCAACTAAAGGGTGCGCTATTGTAAGATAAAATTAAAAGGCGCAGAGCTAATGAGTTTAAAGAATATTTTCCCTATTAGGCGTTCCTAGCCCAATGCCAAGGGCACCACGGCACTCGCCGATCGTTTAACGTGGGCACAACGCTGTGCGATCACATTAAAAATGTTTAGTTTTCAATAGAATTCTATGTAAAAGTTTTCTCATTTCTAATGAAAAAGCAATTGCGTCCAACACAGATACCAGGACAAAACTAAATACGACCAATCCCTTTTTTATGTTAATAATACTACTAACTCAATGTAACTATAAATTCACCTTGAAAAAGCAAATGATGCCCGCCGTCTGGCAGATATTCTAGGGACAAAAAGGTTGAGGACCTTTGTTCTAGAGGAATGGTATACGATTATTTCCCCCAAGCAATCGGCTGGTAAAATTGAAGAATTTGAACATGCGAAAAAACGATAACGGAAAAATTAAAATTGAAGAACCTAAAAGGAAAATAGCAAGTATAGAATTGAGTTTTTTTTCTTTAGCATGCATTTCCTCTTCCATATCTAAATCAGTCTGTTCAGAATTTTGATCCCTGGTAATAATTTCAAAGATAATAAAACTTTCCAGTACACATACTTCAAAAAAAGATAACGACTTTTGCAATTTCGGTAAAAAATCTAGAATTGAACTTTGATAGCAGAAAGACTCTAATAATATGAATGTGGGTCTTTTGACCACCTGCGTCCTCAGTACTCTACTTTAAAAAGCAGAATTTTAGAAACAGGTAGGAAATAAGAAATTAATCTGTTATGTCCATGTACATTAAAATGGAGAGTACATGGTTTTCAGATAGCTATTTCAAGATATACAGAAGCAATGGTAGATGCTACGTGTATGGGTTTGACATTTATTGGATGATTATATGACATGTTTTCTTGTTGCTGAAGTGAATACTGAATACTATTTGGAGAAGGTAACAAATAAATCAGAGGATTACTGAAACTTGCAGAGGATTACTGAGACCAAAGGAAAATACCTTAAGTAATCAAACGCGGCTGTTCTTAATGAAAATGAGAAATTTGACTCTTCGTGCACTGCTCGACATTAAAAATGCAACACCAAGAAGGAGTGGTCAGAAATTTATGCAAATTTTAGAGTAGACGTACGTCACTGAGTTATTTGAATGATGTGAAATGCGAAGTTCTCCGACGCAACCGAAGTAAGGTATAACGTGCAGAATGGGCAATATTCGTGTCGTTATTTCTGCCAGACGAATTATTGAAGAAAGTTGGTTTTTGTCCCGAAGGATACGTGTAATAGGAGAGAATGCCAGGCCCCTGTCAATGAAGCCACTTCCAGCAGATAAACGATTTTACGAGGAGTATTGTGATCGGACTGAGAAGCGCGGGTTGGTCCTTACGTCAAATCGCAGCTGATACCCTCATGGATGCGATCACGGTGTATCGGCTATGGCGAACATGGTTGGAACAAGGGAATGTGTGAAGAAGGAGGAGTGCAGGTGGATCGACACATCCGCCGACAAGCTGTGGCGGTCCCGCAGGTCACTTGTACTTCGATTCTGCAGCATGTGCAAGATACCCTGGATGTTCCCGCGTCGACGAGAACCATTTCCCGTCAATTGGTTGAACGTGGGCTGCACTCCGTTAAGAAGACTTCCATTGACGCGACAGCATAGACGCCAACGTTTAGAATGGTGCCGGAATGGAGCGAAGTGGATGGCAGAATGGCGAAATGTCGTGTTCTCAGATGAGTCACGCTTCTGTTTATCCAGTGACAGTCGCGGCATACCTGTGTGGCGTGGACGTGGATACAGATCTAATTCGGCAGTAACTGTGGAACGTGTTTTAAGGCGACAACGTGGCATAATGGTTTGGGCGCTCTTGCCTACGATTCCAGGTCACCTCAAGTTCGTATTCAGGCCACTATGACTGCCCAACGATACTTGGATAATGTACTGCGGCTGGCGGCAAACCCCTACCTCCAAGGGCTACCTAATGCAATTTTTCAGAAGGATAACGCCCGACCACACAGTGCTCGCATCTGCCAATATGCTCTGCAAGGTATACAGATGCTTCCCTGACCACCATAATCTCCTGACCTGTTACCAATCGAACATGTGGGGGATGTGATTGGACGCCGTTTGCAGACTCTGCTCCTGCCTCGTTCAGAAGATGAACTAAGGCAAATGGTTGAAAGGGAATGGAGAGCTATCCTTTAGGACACCATCCGCACTCTTATTGACTCTATGCCTAGACGTGTTTCTTCGTGCATCGCTGTCCGCGGTGGTCCTACATGCTACTGTGCCGACACCGTTCTCGCTCTGTATTCTGACTATCACTTTGAAGTAAAGATCACTTATTGCTGCTTGCTGTCTCTGTCTTTTTTCCAAACTTCATCACTTTCTGATCATTCCTTCTTGGTGTTGCATTTTTAATGTCGAGCAGTGTATGTCAGAAATGTAACGCAATCGATACTCGGGCGTCCCGAGCTCAACCTAAGGAATCTGAAAATTTAAATGAGACGGATCAAAATTCTGATCAGACTCATTTAGATACGGAAGAGGGAAAGAATGCTAAGGAGAAGTCTGAAAATGGAATCAATATTGCCTTGTTTCGACCTTTGTAGCTCCTGTTATTGAAACTGACTACAGATATTTTATTGCTTAACACCAAAAAAAATAAAGAATTTTTCCCATTATTGGAATTAATAAAACGGTAGTAAGACGGATGGTGCGATTAAAATGGGATCCTAGCAAAGAAGAAAACTAGTAAGTTGAGAGCAGAAGAGAATTAAATTATTGTTCCAGATATCCTCAGAGAGCAAATTAACACAATTTCTCACGAAGGAACCTTAGGTCACTTAAGAGTTCTTAAAACAAAAGATTGGTTATTGAAAACCATTTTCCCGGAAGCTTTCGAAATTGGTACAAAGAAATTGAGAAATATGTGACACTTGTCAAAGTGAAGGAAAAGAAGTAAAAAGCATTGGCAACTGTAACAGTGATGTCTGAAGTCCTTAGTAAAGTTAACGTAGATGCTTGCAGCCTGCCTCTAAGTATCCCGACGCTATTTCGGTGTCAGATATAACATCGAATTCTATTAGAAATGCAATTTTGTAACCTGTTGTAATGCATTACAGAAATCTGTTGTAAATGCACTTTTGCAGATTTTAGTCAGAGGAGTTTTCCGAGGGAAATTCAAACTAATGAAGGAAAATCTGTTATGAGTCATTCAAATTTCGAATTTTGGAAGAGATCTGGAATAAAAATTCTCAGAAGTTCGGTTTTCGAAATTTGTTGTAAATGCATTTTTGCAGATATTTAGTCGAATGGATTTTCGGAGAGAAATTCAAACTGATGAAGGAAAATCATTTTATGAGTCGTTTAGCATTGGATTTTTGGAAAGGTTTAAGATAAAAAGTTCCAGAAGTTCCGTTTACCATCAACACAGTATACCTGTGGAGCGTTTCCATCGGTAGACAAAACTGACCTTAAAATACACTCATGTCCATAAATTAAGGATAATGCAAAATCAGGCAAAGGAAGAGTTAGAAGCAAAACAAATTTGACTTATTTGTAAAGCTTATTTATTAAACAAAAGGTAAAGAGCAAAAAAAGATGCTATATGTTTGATAATATTAAAAAAATTAGCGATTTTTTCTCCCTGGAGAAAATTACAAAAAAATCCTATTTACAAAAAACCAGTATTACATGGTTGGTATGATTGTTAATACATTGTATGTCTCTCAGACGATGCAATACAGTCCGTACAACGCCTAGGCATGCTGAGTATCAAATTATCGATCTGATCTTGGGGAATATTACACCACTCAAAAAGCAATGCTCTTCGAAGTTCCGGTAGACATGTAGGAGGAGGTTAACGGGCTGCAACTCATCGGCCAAGCATGTCCCACACGTGCTCTACTGGATTCAAGTCCGGTGAGAATGCTGGCCAGTCCATACGGGTGATACCCTCCGATTGAAGGCATTCGCTTGCGATGTTTGCACGGTGAGGACGGGCGTTTTCATCCATAAACACAAATGGTGCGCCCATGGCGCCCCGAAACAAACGTATATGTTTTTCCAGAATGACGTCCCGATAGATTTGGCTTGTCATGGTTCCAATTTGAACATGCAGGTCCGTTCTGGAACCCATAATAATTCCACCCCAAACGAGTACTCCTACACCACCGTAACGGTGTCGTTCAATGATGCTTTCTTGTTGGCAACGGGTACCTGGAGCTCTCTATATGAAAGTCCGGCGAGAATCAGACTGCAAGCTATACCTGAACTCGTCGGAAAACATCACACAAGCCCACTGTTGCGGTGTCCACAACGCATGCTCTCTACTGCAGGCTAACCGCAGGCGGCGACCGTGAGTTGCAGAAAGTGGAACGCATCTGACAGGTCTACGAGCATATAGACCAATCTGCCCTAAACGGTACACGGTCTGCCTTGAAATTATCGTACCAGTGGCTGAAGAGAGCTGACGAGACAGGTCTGAGGCTGTGCTCCACCTGTTTCTTTTGGCAGTAACTGCCAAATACCGGTCCTCATTCGGCGTTATAACTCTGGGGCGACCTGTGCTGTAACGTCTACGCAGATTACCATCATCTTGGAATTGTTGCCAAAGCCTGAAGATGACACTCTGGGCAATTCCAAGTTCGTCTGATACTTCCAGTTGGGTATGCCCACATTCGAGACGGCCGATAATTCTACCACGTAAAAATTCATCCAAATGCGTCCTTTGTGTCATAACTATTCGGTTATTGCACTGAAATGCTTATAAAGCGCCTGCGAACAATTTTGCGAACTTCTTTGCCTGTATTCCTTATATATCACTCTTTTACACTCTCGTCATTGTGACGTACCATCGGTGTCATCTGGTTACTTCCTGAAATTTGCATATGATTCTTGAAGATGTGTGTAGTGATTTTACAGGTGGTATATTTATTTTAGAGTTCGATTTCCGCGTGACTCCGAATTATCCTTAATTTATGGACATGAGTGTATTATACACTGAAGATGATTCAAGTTAAGAAACTCACGTGCCTTGCCGCTCTTTTAGCTCTGCGGACTTAGCTCATGATAGTGCATGCTTTAACCTAGTAGAATTGGTATAAGGTGTAAAGGTAGCGAATGCGCATGTTAGAAATGCAGTTAGGCTTAGAACGTCAACGTGGTTCCAGAAGAACCTAGACGGCGAGCTTTCAGAAATTCTCCTTTCTGCCAAGTCTTAATGTCACAAGGTGAGGCGTATTCATTCGATTGCGCGCAAGTATGAAAGGGAGCCTACCGGACAAGAGAGATTTACGCTCCTTGAGATGACCGTTAGCCTTATAGCTGTGCCTGACAAACTGCGTCAGATGGCAGTGTGCTAAAGAAAAGTAAAGAATGAAGGTGATTTATGATGCGTCAGTACGAAGGCCGCGGTAATAGATAAGTGCCTTGATCCAGGATCTACAATTAAAATTTTTTTGAAACATCAGAGGAACATTTAAAACATTTACAATAACGTTTAGAAAGGGTAAGAAAGGCTAAGTTGACTATTAAACCACGCCAGTCTCAGTTTGCACAAAACGAAGTGAAATATCTCGGTTTTATAGTAGGCCGTGATAAACGTTCTCTTTCAGAATTAAAAGAAAAGCGATTCACAATTTTAGAGTTCCACGACTAAAATTAAAATTAGAGCTTTCGTACGATTATCTGGATAATTATGGACATCATGTACCAAAGTTTTCGGCTATAGCCGCGCCACTGACAGTTTCTTAAAAGGTAATAATAAAAAAGGTAAAATTGTATAAAATGATAACTGTGTTAAATCATTACATCTGTTAATAAAAAACGTTATAATAAATAATTCTAAGTGCCCCGAATTTCTCTTAACCTTTTATATTACAGACAGATGGCGTCAGATCATGGATATGGAGATTTTAACGCACAAAAGAAAGGTAATGGGAAAGAACATCCCATATTGTATCTCAGTAAAAAATTGACAGGTGGTGAGAAGAAATATTACACCATAGAAAAAGAGTGGGCTGCAGTTTTATGTGGAATAAAAAAATAAAAGTGCGTACAGAGCGACAGACGGAGTTTTCCATTCATACGTATCATAATCCTCTAGTATGGATAAAAATAATGATGGTAGTATTTGATGATTATCACGCTGGGTCTTAGTCTTGTAATCTTGCAATTTAACTGTAACATACAAAAAATTAAAAGAAAATTTGAATGAAGGCTGCTTAAATAGAAATCCCTTATACGCAGTTAGAAAGAACATTAATCATTTCTTTCAATACTCTTGTCATTTGTGAATATATTGTTTTTCTTTTTTTCCTTCAGTTCAAATTTGTGTAGTTAATTGTTAGTTTTATTTATAATTGTGTTTGTATTGGATTTATTTTATATATTACTCCTTTTTGTGTGCATAAGTCTGTAGGGATTTACATTTATTTTAAATAACCAGTTAAATTTAATTTGAAGCTCTTTCCTACAAGTCCTATAAGTCTTTCCTAAGTGTCAGAACCAGAATATTGAAATTTGGTAGCGCGCGTAAGGAATACGAGTTCTACCAGTGGGAGAAAAAGTTTAAATATCGAATTCTAGAAGGGAAAGTTAGAGAGTCTGTGAAAACTCTGTGCGTATTTGTAACGCAAGCTTCGACTCAGAATTTATTGCTGGTTAGACGTGGCTTAACAGCTATTATGTTGCTGCCACTAAACTCATCTACGCGCTGTAGGATACAGGATTGTTTGAGCCCTGCAGTTCAAATCTGCTACTTGTTAATATCTTCAATTTTTGAATTATTATTCGGCTTAGCATTTATTGCTAGTCGTTCCTTACTATAGGCTAGCCCCTTTTTTGGTCACAGTACGTAGTCCCCACAGAGTATAAATATTACATTAACACCATGGTCCTATTTGTACATAAATTTGAAAATTGATGCATTTATTTATTGATTTAGTATTTGATTTGTTTTACGTTATTTACTGAAATTAAGCTTTTAATATTGGATTGATTTTCCTCAGTTGTTAAGTATGGCTTCCTGACCAGGGATTGAACTGCTCGGGATGTATAAGCCTTGGAAAGGAGGCAATATTAGGAATTTTGTGTATAAGTAAGTAATTTAGTAAAATTATAGTATATTTTTATATACTGTAATTGAAAATCTAAAGAAATGAAGCTTTGCGGAAAGGTAAGAATACAAGGCATGTCTATTTAACATTGAGAAAATGGCTATCTCGCTAAATTTGCAAGATATCGCCAAGTTGGAGATGATTTTGGCGACTAATGTTTGTCATCAAATTTAGAAGAAATCGCCAAAAGTCACCAAACTTGGCGACCATCTGGAGACATTTCGGCCCGGTCCCTGCATAACTAACTATAATTGAATAACTCCCTGTATGTAGCTTAACCATGTCCGGCCATTAGATGTAAGTGTAATTCGAGTCATATCGAGATGAAAAGATGGATAGAAATTTCTCGGCCCGTGAGTGAAAACTGTATAAAATCGTATGAAGCAGTTGCTCTCAGTTGTTCTTAGTTCAGGGCTGAATTACGAGTATTTAGGTATCCGCGATAACTTCGGCTTTTAGATCCACTTTGCCTTGCGTTATGTTTAATATTCTTAGTTGTTTGAAATTTAATTACTGATTGTGGTCAGTGATACTGAGAAGAGCTTTGCGAGTATTTTTGTGGAATGTTCTGGAACGTAAAGTGTTTATTTTGGTATAATAAATTTTATCAGTGTATCACATGTTCTGTGTGCTTTCAATCTTTTACGAATCCGTATGCAAGCTACAGAGCGATAAAAATCTTTTAGAGATGTTACACGATTTTATACTGTTGTACCAAATTTGTTTTAAAGGCACTGTTTGTCATTGACTCAGAACAAACCGCAATTTACTTTTTAATTTTTTTTTACGTTTATCTATTTGAAAATCGTCTACATTTCGGTCAGCCCATACCAAAGCAATAGTTCGTGTCAAGGTTCGCTTTAACATTCTTTATTAACCAAAGGATGATCTGTGTCTTTCGTCTTTTAAAGTGCAATAAACTTTCATTCCTTTGACTCCTTGTAAATTGCTTAATACAGAAAAGAAAACCTGTGTTTGCTATACATTTTTGGGAAAGTAATTTTTGATTACTTTGTAAACCACCAGTAGGAAACGGGACAATAGTCGGTAGCTCTATTTTCTACATAAATATTGATTTGCATCGTTTAAGCGAATGATAATACTGATTCACTTTAAAGAAAAGTGGTGCTCTTTGAATCGATTTCTGTTTTATCATCTACGTAAAGGAAAAAAAATGCTGCATAATTTAAAGAAGGTTACAAAGATATTTTATTGGAATTTATTCCAGAATGATAAATTACTTTTAAGAATTCTTTTCATTTCAGAGATGAAATAAAAGTAGCGTAATTGTTATTGAATAATCAATCATAAATAATAAATTTGGTTTGATAGCTAGCGGAACATAGTGATAATTACGTCGGTTCAAAAATTCAGTTTGGAATCGATTCTTTTTTATTCGTATAAAAGTAATTTTATATGAAATTCTATAAATGCAAGTTGACAATAAAGGGCAATTTAATGGATAAAATTTGCGTGTAAAATGAAAGTAATGTTATATTTCGCAGAATATTCATCTAGATTTCAAAATAGATACTAACCAAAGTAAAACTATAACTGTAACTTCTAATAAATCTTGTCATTTGCAGTAAATTAATTAATACTAATATATGGGAAAACATTTCTTAAGACCTGCGGTTATTAATTGCTTATTCAAGAAAATTGTTGAAAATATAGAAATAACACAGTTTAGAACAACAGGAAATATTTTAATGAACACCCATTAATACAGTATTTAATTAATTTTTGAAGTCATATGGATTGCTGAAACGTACAAGAACCAGATAAGAATTTATTCTCCTAATTCAGAACGCAGAGTTACTTAAGATAACATCTGTGCTAACTTGTTTTTCAGTTTTAGAAACCGGGTTACTACAAAAAAAAAAAAAAAAAAAAAAAAAGGAAGAAAAAAAAAAAAAAAAAAAAAAAAAAAAAAGAAAGGAATGAAATTGACAAAAAGACTCTTTTAGCTGTAGTCTTATTGCTAAGTAATATGAATTTTGTTTTTAGGTTAACGCCGTTATCCAGCATCTTCTGTTTAAAAAGGCTGAAGAAATTTAGTTTTCGTTTTGAAACTTTGCTTATGCGAGGTAGGGAATTTTTTGAAAACTTCCCCTTTTGCAATATTTTGTTATTAAAATAACAAAAAGCATCTTGCTCTCTTCTCCAGTTGTAGGAATACGCTCACCACTATGAGATGACTTGTTTCTCATTTTGATCACATGATTAAATCCTACTCAGTTCATTACCAACCACCTATGAGAGAAATGTTTCAACGTTCTCGTCAGAAAATGCAGTTACTGCCTTAAATATAGAAATATAAAAGCTAAAAAAATTCGGTGGAAATATTTGATAATATGAGTGATGACTAGAAGATTTTATTCAAGATGCATGATGGAGACTTGACTATGTGTGTTTTAAGTATGTTGCATATCCTTAGGAGCTTTAAGGATACTGCGCATTTATGACTGGCGGTACGTTTTATGGACATTCATGTTGTTTTATAAGGTATTTCTCTTGCCATCTTAGTATGCCTTCGTGATGTAATAGTAAGCCCACTCGGCACGTTTGAGAGGTCCAAGGTTCGAGTTCCGGCGAGGGCTTCCTCATTTTTCAAGTCTCCTGCTTCAAAAAAATCCTAATGTCTTTACAGTGGCGCCAGAACGTAGGTGGTGTATGAAAAAAAAGGTGGTGTATGGAGATTCTACAACACCAGGATTTGGCGATTGAGTTCTCTAGTCCCCAGTCGACTGTTAAAAGGGGGTATATATAAGGTATTTCTCCCGTCTCTTTAGCATGCATTCGTGGTGTAACGGTCAGCATACGCGGCGCGTATTCGAGAGTTCGAGGTTCGAATCCCGGTGAGGGCATTGTTCATTTTTCATTTACTTGCTTCGAAATAACCTAATGTCTCTACAATTTGATTAAATTTCTAGTATTCCTGTGAAACAGAATCTTCCTGTGGAACAGAAGAAGAAAGCAAAGCGCACTACAGCTAGAAAGACAAGCTGTAATGGAACGAGTTTCTGACAAAGATTCACAGTTTGAAATGGAAACCCACACTGAGTTCCCAGAAGATCGAAATGCCACCACTACTATTCAGTTTCGATTTAATGAATCTGTTTATTAAAGCTGTAAAAACAGAATTGGTGGTTTCTAAATTACTCCCCGAAAAAATTAAAGCAGTATTCTTCATGAAGCCATAGATAAGGAAAGTCATAGAATCTAAATTAATCTTCAAAAGTTATCTGTAATAAAAAAGGGGGAATTTAGCGTAGCTTTGCTATCGTAATTAATGGTATCCTGGATATCAAAAGAACAAAGATAACATAAAACTTCAAGAAATATTAGTAACAAAATATAACATTGTATTACAGACTAACACCTCAAGAAGTTTACCACTAGACTTCTAAAGTTAGAAACTGCTTTGAAAGTTTTTATCTTCTTTTCTTTCTTAAGAAACTACAAAATAGGAAAGTCATAATACTACATAGAAACAGCAACCTGGTTATGGCATGCAGATTTCAGTTTAACAGCTTTTATGAAGGGCAATTATGACAGGGTTACTCGTATAATTAGTCCTCTAAGAATTAAATTCACAGAACTTAACGTCTTAGTTAAAAGTAAGCTGTCTGAATTGGCGAATCCGAATGGTAGGAAAAAATTTCGATGACGATTCATTTCGTTGTAAATTAGTGCCACGTGGAGGAGTATATAATTTAATAAAGAAAAACCTTAGCCGTTCAAAACATACCTCTGCCTATATTTCATGGTGTCACTTGAGCTCGAGGTTACTACAAATATTATTTCAAATTATAGTAATTCCTGTTTTTTTCAGAACAATAAATCCTCGAAGTGAAAACCATAAACACCTTAAAGAGGATTATTTCGGGGTGTTTTTTAAAAAAAGTATCGCAAGAAGTGTACAAAATTAAAACTTTCTTTTATTTATCGTCCATCATGATAAATGCAAAGAAGCATGGGTAAGAATTTCAAAGAAGTTTCTAAATTTATTACTATTAAGGTATCAATGAAATAATTTTAGTAAGATTTAAACTTGCTTTATCTGATTTATTTATATTTTTTTTTCTCAAAATGCTAACATTTTGTGTATTGGCATCAATATATACCTAACACATTGCTAATAAAACTTCTAATTTGGATACTCTGTTTAACAGTAACAAAGTTTGAAACAATAATCACAATTTTTCTAGTCTTCAAATTCTTTCAGTATGAAGCCAATTAGTGGCCGAGTGGTTAAGACAACCGAAGTCTGGTAGTTCGATCCGATCTCAGATCTCTTCGAACGGACAGGCTGCATGAGTGTTTTTATGATTTTCGTCTATGTGTACCGTAAATAGCACTTCACGAAGTATTCATTGCCACAATCAACACTTTGGCTGCTCTCATACTTGAAGAAATAGCAAATGCACACCACAAACCAAAGGGTAAACAGAGTGAGTCGAATGTTAATAAAGCCACCGCAGATACTACTACATCACATAGACGACGACTATAATATTATCTGCTCAAAATTAAAAAAGATTCGTTAGAGGACTTCCCAGAATACTTCGACAAATACGACATCAGGAATACTCATCTGTTCAAAGAGGTTTCTCTGGGAAAACTGGCACTCCAGATCATTGTTTTACCATCTGCCCACTTGCTAGAAAACTCAATCTTAAAATCCATAGTTCTGACACACAAGACTAAGGCAAGCTTATAATAAAACAATGCTGTGCATCAAGATTATTAGTCAACCGGCAGAACACGAAGCCGACTTAAACTTCTTTGTATAATGTTTTTAAATGGAGACAGTGCCTAAAGACAAACTTAAGATTCACAGGTTTATTTCTGAAATGCAATCTTCTATTCTAGTGTCATTGAATATCTCGTCATGTATGCTTTAAAGTACTGAAAATTTTGTAATGTGTATGTCTCGTACAGTATTGCTTTTGTTCAATGTATGTCTTGTAAAACATTTTAAATATTTGGCAACCTGAAACTGTATGATAGAAATAATGCCTAATTCACGACAGCAACAGTGTCATATAAGGTTATATTACGTACCTTTATAATTTAATGCGTTCTTCTGTTGCTAGATACCTAAGAACTCGAGACACCATCTACCTTCTGGTAGAAGGTTACTTCCAGTTCCCAGACATTTAACACCAGCAAACCTTTTGGCAGAATAGTGGCGTCTTCCCCTCCCGCCGTCAACTATATAATGTAAGGACGAATGAGTTTTCTTTAGAATGTTCTTTCCTCAGGTAGATAGCCTTTGAACTTTGCCATGTTCACTTAACCTAATTACACCTTTCACTACATAAATAACAGAATCTGTGTAAAGCCAAGGCTAAAAGTTGTTGAATAGCTCATTTTAACCACAAAATATCTTCAGATGTTGTTTGCACATCGTTTGAACGATTTATGCAACAAAACAATTAACTATGATACAAATATTAATTTTTAATGACTCAGCCTCGTAGCCAT
>KK119163.1:488941-549683 GCA_000611955.2 Stegodyphus mimosarum
AAAATTATAAAACTGATTTAAAATGGGTTCTGAAAGAATTTTTTCGTGGCGTATGCACGTATGTACGTACGTATGTATCTCGCATAACTCAAAACCGAGTAGCCTCAGAACGTTGACATTTTGTATGTAGGACTGCTATAACATGTAGATGTGCACCTCGCATTTGTGCTGCAATCGGCCGAACCAAAAATTTATTAATTTATGTACAAATATATATCCACTGTGTTACTCGGTTCAGTGAGCTCAGTTTTTTTATTCTTATATGTTGGTAAATTGTGAATTTTTTGCTTTAAATATTATTGAATTATGTTGTTCTTATCTTCCGGTTAAGGGTTTTATGCTATTAGTAAATCTGCATGCAAGATTTGTAGAATTATCAACAATTTAAAAGTTGTTTAAGTGCGGCTAAGCCTAATTATTTTTCTCATGGCTCACATATTTGTTTACATTTGAAACTTAGGAAAATATTGGATTTGTTGCCAAACTAGAGAAACTAAGCTTCGCAACAAGAAAGATAACGCCTTCTTTTATTTTTGCGAATTAAATCACGCTTAATTAATTCTGGAATTTATTCGAGGAAATAAGTGTTTAAGATTTACTTCGTAATTTTTAATATAGATATTTTGAGTTTTTATGTATTTTTGCCTTGTTACGAAGTGATAACTGAATTAATTGAATGAGGAACACTGAATCGTCTGCGAGAAACTGTTTCTTCCTTTTCTTCTTTTCTGTTTAATTTCTTTTACACATCTTTTTAGACTTATTATAGTATATGAATAGAACATGTGGCAACGAATGAATAATTATCCAGACGATATACATAATTGTACAGATTGTTCATTATTTAATTTCTTTAAATGTAATACAAAGCGATAAATTTTGGTGGCAACAGTCTGAAAAGGGATACAGCAGTTTATTGTGATTCAACGCAAAATCGCAAAACGAAAACAATAGTCCTTCAGGGACAAAGCCCCTTTGGACTAAAAAGTTAAAACACCTTAATAAAACTGTCAGAAATTAAACTACTCGATTTTTCAGTTACGTAAGAAAGATTTCCATTTCAGAGAACTTTGAGCAAAAATTATACCATATTACTTTTTCTAACTAACAAAAGTTTTATAATTTGTGTTAATTAATTAGAGTTATTTTTCCATTATTGCAATGTATTCATCCATCATTGCGATGTAAAAGACTATTCAGTCCATTAATGTTTTTCAATTATTTAAATGGAAGAGTGCTTAAAAAATGAATTTCATTTTCAATATTTTTTTTTAACATTGCGATAAATAACTGACGCTTTTTCTACTCATACACACGTACAGATGTTCAAAAGAAGAAAAAGTGAAATGTAATTAATTTTCTCCCGCGTTATGCATAAGTCGAAAAACCGTTAAAAAGTCAACGCATCAAAAAATTATTCATTCCCCTTTGCTGTTCGTAATATTACAGTTCCCCCTTCCCCCTTACTAGAAAATGACTAGAAAAGCAAGGTAAAAAAAAATGTATTACCAAACCGAGAAGTTAGAGCAGGAAGGAGTGAGGGGTCGAGGCGTGTCGCTGGGCGAAACGAAATGAAACGGCGATAATAACGATTGCGTGCGGCGTAACATCGAAATGGCGCTATTGTATGACGTCACGACGGTTAGGCCTCTGCGTTTTTTACGATCTGACCGCTTGCCAAGAAATTTCATTCGTACAGCTGGGATTCTTAAATTGGCGCGGTAGTTCCTCTTTATTGGCGTCAAGGAAAGATTCGAAATGTTTTAAGGCGAAATCGTGTGTTTGATTACTATATAGACACTCTTCGATTTAAGTCAGATATACGCTTGTAAATTTACAGTTAGGTGAAAGCATGTTAAATCTCAAGTTTCCTAAATATACTTAAACTCCTGAACATCCCAGCGTAGCCTAGAGAATCTAAATGCTTCTTTGAGCGACAAATATGCAAAATTATTTAACGCAAATCTTATTTTGTGATACGAAAGATTCAAGATACTTGTTGAACAGAAAGATGAAAACCAAAACGGTGTAAATGAGTGCAGTTATTGCACACATGTAAGCACAATACATACAAAGAATGCAGCAGTGAATATGTAATTATTTTATATGGCTAATGCTACAGCAAGTAAGATTATCAATTTCATTTCTTCTTCTGGAACTCATTGCTATCATTTTAAGAGAGGCATTAACACTTATTAATGATTGAGAACAGTTTCTCAAGAAAATACAAGGCTCGTGAGTCTTAAGTTTATTTGTGTGCAGCAGGTAGAATAGTCATGATATGAGCACTTTTATTGGCATTTTCTTCATATTACGTTTAACGCAGTTTGCCAAACTGGACGAACACCAAGCTTTAGAATCCAGAGTACTTTTTATGTACCAAACATAAAAAGTTTTTCGATTTAACTTGGATTTTTTGAAAGAAAGGAATGATTAAAAATGCGATTTTTACAGCAGTTTGATACTATTCGGAGAATTCGATTGATACTATTGGGAGAAATTCAACGGAACCAAATTAAAAGCATGAGACAAACTGAATAAACTGTTTATATGTATGGGGAAAAGCTGGATGTTCTAAAAAGAAAACCTTTTAAAATATTTTATTTTATAAACGCAGAACAAAACATGGCATACCTAGCAAAGTAAACGAATATGATTCCACATTCAAAAATTTAATAATTTATAAACCAACATGAATTATAGCGAGAATTTAACCATTATTTTTGTATTCTGTACTTCATTAACTTCTAAAGCGAGGGAGAACGCCATCACTCTGAGTGAAAAAATATATATACTTTTTCTGATATTTTTATATATTTGAAATCATTCAAATCTATCTTACAATATCTTTCCATTAATGAATTAATTTGTTCAGAAGACTAACTCATCCAATCCTTAGAATAATATTAAGTAATCATAAGAAATAATTCAGAGTTTAATTATTCTGATTTTCTCTAGACTACAAGGCTAGAAATAAAAGAAATTCAGAACTGAATATCTGTTTTATAAATCTGAAACAACTATTTTATAACTACTAGTAAATATTACAGACATTACTTGTCCGAAGGGGCTTCGTCCCTGAAGGACTATTGGTTTCGTTTTACGATTTTGCGTCGAATCACTGTGAATGTCTGTTTCACTTTTCAAATTTTTGCCACCCAATATTATCGCCCTGTATTATATTTGAAGAAATTAAATAATGAAGAATCTTCATAAATGCATGTATATTTCTTGCATTGTGATAAAATAACGCTACTTAGAGGCATCAAATTTTGAATGACGTAATCACACTGTGAATATGAATTTGAAATTTTTTTAATTATCGATTTCATATTTTGTAAAACTTTAACGAATTTTTGATTAACAAATTCAAGGGTTTTGAAGCGAGCATTGGCAACTTTGTACAGAAAAAAATTTGTCTCCAGCGCGTGAGACTGTGTATCGGAAATTCTAAAGACATGCTCATTTTAAAATTATTTTGCGATATTGCTTATGAGCTGACTTTTATGTTTTAAGTGC
The DNA here is from genome assembly GCA_000611955.2 of Stegodyphus mimosarum. Lineage (NCBI taxonomy): Eukaryota > Metazoa > Arthropoda > Arachnida > Araneae > Eresidae > Stegodyphus > Stegodyphus mimosarum. Next base: position 492,461 of record KK119163.1, read on the forward strand.
AAAGAACATGATATTTAATAAATAAAGGTAACACACAAAATGTTAAAAAAACGCTCCTTTGGACATAATTTAAAATCTGAAACCTTTCAGATTTTTCTTTTCTTTTCTTTTTCTTCTTTTTTTTTTTTTGAAATGTTTTATTTTAGCAATTCTTCTCTGTTACTTAATTATTAATTGAACCGATGAATTGTTATCTAAAATCCACATTTTAGTTAATTGAGCATGTTTATTCGTTTTTAGCCCTAAAGGGATATTAGTGTTAAGTGCTAATATCGCGGCACCAAATGTTCTGTGGTACCAAATGTTAAATACTAACTGTTACGATAATTAGCCTACAATAATATCAAAAACCAAATTCTAGTTGCGTTGTGTTTACTAACCCGAACAACCCCTAAGACCAAGCAGGAGTACCGGTGTTAAGAACATTCACACAAGTCATCATAAGAAAAACTCTGAATCAATTATATATATATAACCAATGATATTTATTGCAGCATTAAAGGAAGACACTCATCTTTCAACTTAAATTTCTAGATCTATGGAGTGTTCAATTGACAACTAATTAAAATAATGCATTTAGAATTATAATATATATATTGTTAGTTTCAAATATGCACCGAGATGAATTTATCAAAAATTTACACCGTAAAAATTAATATTAAAATTTCATATGCAGTTATCAAAACTCTGCTGGCCAGCATACAAATACACAGGAATTTAATGAATCACCGAGCATGGTGTCTTTACCAATATTGATAGAGATTACTTAGTTCAAGAAATTTCTTAATTTACTCAGGTAAAAATTACATACATAAATTTAGCAAATCCCTTAGGCAGTTAGAAAAATATTACATACTCATGTAGACCCGTTGGAGAAAAATGATTACATTTAACCCTACATTCAATTACTCAATTAAAGGTAAAGTAGAATTTAAATTTTTAATCGTTCCTTAATTTGCAAAAGTTAAAGTTAATTCTCAACCAAAAATAGTAACAACTTAAAGTAAAAAGGTAAAATTTAGATAAGTTTACAAATTTAATATCCTGTCTTAATCCATTATATATAAATTTTAATTACATTCCAAGTTAAGGTTAAAAATCCTAAATAGATTACTAGTGCAACAATTGCTTAAATACACAGCCTGGATTTAAGATCCAGCAGAAAAACCTTGACTAAAGTTAAATAGAATTTAATTGGAAATTAAATATACATATTATTACTCCTTACTTTAATAAATCATAGCTAGAAATTTTCCTTCAATTAATCAAATCTCTTCCAATATTTGTGTGAATTTACTCATCCTTATTATTTAGAATACATGTTCACTGAATTAAGGTTGAATGCCGTACTAAAATTTCTGGTGAAAGGAGGAACAGAACAAAGTTGAACTCACTCGAAGAAAAAAAAACTTTTGAGGCTTAATTAAGCGTTACCCATTGTAACAAAAGGTGTCGGTTATCATTGAAATTTTAAATCTTAATTTACTTTTACAAAACGCTACAACTATGGACAAAAACGAATGCACTTATCTGCTGAAATTCTTTCCCAGACAACCAGTAGGCTGATGTAGTAGTACAAGGCACTCCACCGAACGTAAATCTTGCCAGCTATCGATGTTAATCCGGCCCATCCTAGTAGGATGATGATAGGCGCATGGATGTTTTCGAAGTGAGAGATCCGGAAGAAGCCGAATTCAGCGGGTTTCAAGGAACGTCAAGCTCTGGTGGAAAATGCATTGAGATTCGAAGAAAAACAATCTAGACTCCCCGACTGGATAAAGGATGGCAAGGTGCAGAGGAGTAGTAACATATCAATTCTCCTTAGAAGTACATCTCCTTCTTATTCTTCATCTCTTCCTCAATGGGAGCAAGCAACAAGCCGAAGGCGGCTTTTTCCGGACAAAGCCTTGGACATCTATCCTCTACCGGTCTCCCTGGGTCAACATGGCGGCTCTTCCAAAGGAAGGAAATCGCGAGTCCTTCTTACAGCTGCAATCCGAGGCAAAAAGGCTGAACATGGCCTTGCATGACGATTTCAATCCTCCCGAATCCAGAATTTCCGGAAATCACCAAATTTGGTGAATTAGTATGCAAATCTCGCCAAACACAAAACAGTGCTGCGAAAACTTAGTTTTTCCTTCTTCACACCAAAAAAAATTCCACCCTCGCCACCCCCTTCGCCAACAAGGAGGGGTGAGGGAAAAGAATGCGACAACCCTATCACTCAACCGGACGCAGTACATGACCTTGACGAAAAAGTGCTCCGAAACGACGCTTATAGCAGAGTAAATTTTTAAACACGAAATTCAACAATTTTAGCAATTAAATGGGCATAATTCTCCAACGGGGCGACGTACAGTCATGAAAGTAGGTTCATAAGAAGGGTAAATTTTTTCTCTTTAAGAGGTATAAATTTCAACCATGTGAATAAAAAGGAAGTATTTTTAAATTTAAAATATTACGCAGAAACAACCGATTTCCCATTGTCTCCTTCTCCCGCAAGCAAATACTGACGAACGCGCAACGTAAGAATGAGAACTCTGTTTAACTCGCATAAGAATAATTGATTCAATAACATAAGCAATGCAATTCGTGAAGAAAAATTTAGAATAAGCATAAATTAATGCATATAATTTACTCACTCAATAATTAATTAACAAATAACTGCAATTAACTACACATTAATCCATAATTCTAAACTAACCAAAAATCACTACATAACATTAGTCTCGAAATAGGATTTTGTGTGGAATCACTGTAAATGCGTTGTTTCAACCATTTTAAATAACAATTTTAGCGTAAATGTTCTGCCCAACGAAACTTGTGACCATATATTGTGTTTATAAATATCTATGCCACATATAGAATTGTACATTGTTATAAGAAAAATTGTTGTATTTTCCCCGTGAACGCAGCGCTAGACAATTTTGAGAGTAATTATATTGGAAGCTATATTGAAAAGTAAAGATACAGGAGCACGTGCACTTAATATTTAATAAATAGGTGCCTCTTTAATTTGTATTGAAATTGAATAAATGTAATTGACCACTATGTTAGCTGTAATCGTAATTTCATCCTTTTATTGCTTTCCAGAAATTTCTTGAAGCAGAAAATGCTACAACTCTCTCGCGCGACCGCCGGTTGAAAGCTATTTAAAGCAGAAGAGAGACATCTCAGCTCAGTTGTTTAGTTAGTTGCTTAGTTACTGTTGTTGAACTGAGATAAATCGGAGTTAGCTTTCTCTTTAGATATACGCTTTGTATTGCGCTGTATTTTAACGTTTTTAGTAGTATGAAGTATAACTACTGATTACATTGCTTGATATTGTGAACACTTGTACGAATACTTTTTAAGAATATTCCAGCATTCTGTTATATTTCTTTTGATGAGAATAAATTTTATTAACCTTGTCTCGGACTTGCGCATTAAATATATTACGAACCCGTACGCACGTAATATCTTGTGATTAGGAGCATTTAAACCGTAGAACAGTTTAATAAAACGCCGAGATATAGGCAGATACTCACCTGAATGTATACTGAAGACAGCTTTTGCCGCCAAGTTGGCAATATTTGGCCACCTTGGTACTTTCTCTAAGTTTCCAGAAAACAAATTTCGAAGTCTTTTGAACGTTTCTCCCCAAAGCTTTCCGAAAGCTGAGTAATACTATACAAACGACTGCGTTTGGGTAATGAAGGTTAATTACTTAAGAGATTTAGTTCAGTTCAAAGAGTTACAGTGGATCGTGAATTCGGAACATTAATTTAGAAGTTTAGAGGGTACATCTTTGATATAGTGGCTCCCAATCATATTTGGCGATTTCAGAATTGCGCCAATACGTTAGCTATAATTTTGTCAAGCTCATGAAGTTCGATTGCAAAAATAAACACAATATATAATAATAACAATTATATTTACGTGTCGTTTCCTAAGAATTTCTTTAAGAATCCTTAACCTTTTCCTTATTATTATTATTGTTGCGTGCGTACGCGTTCGTTATGGATTGAATGCACAAGTCGTTAAAAAGTTAACAAAAATTTATTCTTTCCACAAGAAATAAATCAAAATGCTGAAATATTTCTTCAGAGATATTCGCACAATGTCACAATATCTCAAACGTTTACCAAAACTCAAACAAATAAACTAATTCTGCCTCACAGCGAAATCGCTACAACATAAAGTAAACAAACAGCAGTTCGCTTTAAACAGCTACAACTACAACAGCAACAACAACGACTGAGATGAGGTGTTTTAATTTGGCTTTTATAAGCTTTTTAATTATCAGTAGAACAATCTCGATTTTTCTGGATGGCAACAGTAATTACGAGATATTTATTTATTAAACATTAAATGCACGCGCTCTTTTATTTTTATATTCTTTTTTTTTCGACGTAGCTTTCTCTTCAAAAATCGTCTGCGTTGCACAGGAAATATAAAGCAATTTTAATTACAATTCTAAATAAATAGCCAAATAAATATGAAATCCGTAACATTATTTTATCGCATGGAGTTCTTCCAGCCAACTGCAAAACTTTCACACGTATTAAGCTGTTTGTTACACCATTTCATGGAAGTCACTTCTTCTGCTCAAAAAATCTAATAACAGTAACGAACGATATTATGGAACTGCTGAAGCAGTTTCCAACGCAGAGGCCTTTCTTCTTCTTGCAACTTTTAACATTTCACCTCCAAATGGTTTCGTAGTAGATCTTATACTTTCCATATGTTGCGTCTCTTCAGCAGTTTCATTAACACCAGAAAACGTATATTCGATATTAGGTTTTTGTTTTTATCAAAATCATCACTCAGATTTTCGCATGCAAAATCTTGATCCATAAGTTCATCCTGAGAATATCTTGGTTCTTAGGCTGAAAGATTAAAGTCGCATTCAGGGAGAAGAAAACAATCTTAATCTTTTCTACGTTTTCGACGTCTGTGTGTGAAGAACATTTACCTAGGAATTTTTTCTTTCTGGCCGAAATATTTTTACCCCACTTTTTAGCTGCTTTTCAACCAGCTCCGAAGAAATCATGCTTTACGATTAGAGGAAAGAATTTTACCATTTTAAAACAAAAAATGACTTTTGAGATTATCTAAATGTCAAAAGTATGAATATTCAAGGCCATTTATGTTTCATATAGAGGAAGAATTATATACATACACAATAATACATATACAAAGTACATATAGAAGGATACATATACAAGATACATATAGAAAGATACGTATATAAGATACAAATACAAGAATAGTTACTGGCCCTTGCGACAGTTTTTCGCTAGTGCATGAATTTCAACCTCGCTGGTGCATCAATTTCGAAGTTTAATTTAGTAGGATCTTGTAGAACAGTTCATGAAAGGTATAAATAAAGATTGAGTCGAAGATATTCAGATATAGTAAAGTTTGAGTCCAAGATATTAGTTAGTTATATCCAATTTTAACATTTGTAGAGTTTTGGTATAGCCGTATAAAATAACATTAAGTGTAGAGGAAACTGAACGGGGCCAAAATGCTTTTCATTATAACCGGACGTTCGTTAAAGCGCGGTTTAAATTCTACAGAATTTTGCATAGCAGTTCTTGGACTTCAATAATAGGTGTACATATTCGAATAGACAATAAATAATAATTTAAGTTATTAGTTAAAATAATATTAATTTAAAGATTAAAAACTAATCATTTAAAGAGTTTGCAATAATTAATATGCTTAATTCAGTTTTAGTTATTTAGCAGTCATGATGACATTTTCAAAGTTAGCTGATTAAAATATAAATGCAATTAACGATTTGACGCAAATTCTAGTGCTATTGAAACAGAATACAATGACCCAGAACTTTAGAAGCCAATTTAACATAGAACCGCCTTCTATTTACCGATATGAATTAGAGTTAAAATTGCCAGTTGTCTAAATTGCTAATCGTTTGATGTAACACATTTTATTAGTTATCTAATGAAAAGACATTTGATAATATAGTTAAATTAATATTTGCCGAAAGATTCCTTCATGAAGAGTATTTTGTAGATTCTAAACAGCTCTTTAATAATAACTCCAATATAGGCATTATTATGCGGTTGAATTATGAGCATTATTATGTAAAACGAACCGAAAGTCCAGCTTCTGATGCTCTCATAAATGTGAAATTTAATTCAGATGTGATTCAACACATTATATTAGTACACATTTAGAATCTATCATTTCATTATCGTTCATCTATCTTTCATTTTAGGTCATTTATCATCTATCACTCATTTTAGATCATTAGTATGCTAATATAATAAGACAGCTTTCCATTTCATGTACGCTTAATTTAAAACATACATGGCGTATTTTTAATCCAAAGGGACAATTTGCCCTAAAGGGCTATTATTTTCGTTTTGGCATTTTACGTTGGTTCATTATAAATAGCGGTTCACTTTTCAAATTGTTGTCACCAAATATTAGAGCCCTGTATTATATTTAAAGAAATTAAATAATGAAGAATCTGCATAAATGTATGTATGTTTATCGCATTGTGATACAACAAAGGTACCTAGAGCCATCAAATTTTGAATAACGAAATCCTCCACAGAATGTGGGCATCTGGAAGCCCTAATTTTGAATTTGCTTTATTATCAATTTCATATTTTGTTAAAGATTGATTAATTAACTGAAAAATCTAACGAATTTCCGATTAACAAGCTCAACGATTTCAAAGCGAGCAATGGCAACACTGTACGAAAGAAAACATTTTTGTCTCCAGCGTGTGAGACCGTTCATGGGAAATTCTAAAGATATGCTCATTTAAAAATTATTTTGCGATATTGCTGTTGAACTGAATTTTGTGACTTAAGTGCGAAGAGCATGATATTTAATAAATAAAGGTAATCCGCAAAACGTTAAAAAAACGCCCTTTTGAGAGTAATGTAAAATCTGAAAGCTTTCAGATTTTTTTTACATTTTCTTATTTTAGGTTCGTTAAGTCTGATGATCTTGTAGGCTTGATCTTTTCCTTTTATTAATATTATGATTGGTTTTCAATGAATATTCATCTTTATGGTAAACCGGAAAAATGGCTACAATATCTAATCACATCCTATGATAATAGTATTATGGCTAGAGAAAGTGAGATAAGGAAATTGGAAAATCAGGGTTTCAAACGAAAGGCCAATGCAAAGGAATAACAATCAGATTCCTTTCATTGCCTCAAACAGTGTTTCGAACTCGTCCTCAATTTTTACCATTACTGCTGCATCCTGTTTCTTTTCTAGATGTTTCCCGTTGAAAACACTCATTTTGTCTATCTTTCCACACTTGACTGCAACAATATTGCATTAAAAACACGTCTGTTCAATCTCACGACTTCAAATAATTTAGACGGGCAATCGACTACACTATAATTGTGATTTGCCACTGCATGTTCAGCGCCGTGTTTTAATGATAAGTTCGGGCACATGACTCTTACGTTAAACTAAAAAATGAAGTTTAAAGCTCAAGCCTGCTTGTGCCATTTTTCTCCTCACTCAGTAGTTACATAATACATTTATTTATAGTCATATATCTTAATTTGCAGTGTATATTTATACTTAATCACTGCACCAAAATACGTTAACATTATTTTTCATTTGCAGGAAAGAATTTCAGCCATAAAGTAAGATCTTATTTAGAGTGTTTATTCTTCATTATGCTTAAAATCGTATTAATTGTTATCATTAAATAAACATAATAATCCGAAGATTTATAAATAAATATATCATTCTTTCTGTAAGGGAAAGGGAAGTAACTATACTGCGTATTAAGGCTGTTAGTTATAATTATACAACAGGTTACATTACTTCAACACATGAAGGGAAATAATTGCATTTTGATTTGCAAGAACTTGCTTATTTATAAAAGTTTTGTATTTAATAACATTTGATCAATTTCTATTTTGAAAACTTGTTTTCAACACCATTCAGAATGGAATATGGAAATCAATCGTAGTCAGTAGTGACACTAAGAAGAATGGTCAAAGTTAAATATGATTGTTTCTTTTCAAACTTTATTCTATATCACAAAGCAGCTCATCTTTCTTGTGCATTATGATAGCAGAAACTTGAAAGATTCATGCTTTGGCATTCAGATGCATTATAAAGAACAAATTATTTTTATACAAATCTGCTTTTGCAACAGTAGGCCAAAGAGTAATTTGTAAAAATTATGCATGAGAGTTAAGTTTAAATTTTCAAATGTCATTTACCTTAGTCACTAATTTGTTTGAAATTTCAGACAGAAGGTGATAAATTTTAATGGCACTCAAGTAAGAAAATTTGAAAGAGTAAAACAGATTGTAGGATTCTACATTAAGTAATCCAGTTATAGTTTAATTAGCCCACAGCGCGTTAGCCCAGAAGGGCTATTAATTTCGTTTTTGCATTTTGCGTTGGTTTACTATAAAAGTCTGAATCACTTTCCGAATTGTTGCCATCAAATATTAGAGCCTTGTGTTATATATTTAAAGAAATTAAGTAATGAAGAATCTGCATAAATATATGTATGTTTCTCACATTGTTATAAAACAAAGGTACCTAGAGCCATCCAATTTTGAATAACATAACTCTCTACCGAATATGGGCATCTAGAAGCCCTAATTTGGAATTTGTTTTATTATCGATTACATATTTTGTAAGATTTTAACGAATTTTTCAATAAAAAATTCAACGATTTCAAAGCGAGCAGTGGCAACACTGTACGAAAAAAAACATTTTTATCTCCAGTGCACGAGACTGTGTATCGAAAATTCTAAAGATATGGTCATTTTAAAATTATATTCTGATAATGCTGTTGAATTGAATTTTACGATTCATTCGCGAAGAATATGATATTTAATAAATATAGGTAACAAACGAAGCCCTTTGGGCATAATTTAAAATCTGAAAGGTTTCAGATTTTTAATTTACCTTTATTTTTATTCTGGTTTAATGAACTCTGACCGGAGTGAACATCAGATAATGTAGTTAAGTTCAGAGTTCTTGAGTTCGAGAAACAGACTTTGGCAGCTATCTTTAGCCCAGCCATTATGTTATTCCTTCCTGCTCTTGAGGGAAAGCTTAGTAGGCTTTGTATACTAATGAATGTTGAGGCTGAGTCAGCTTGGTAGGCCAAAGCTTTGTATTTATTTTAATTTAATTGGAATCTTTGTTCTACATCCGTCTTAAATCGCGGGTGTAACTTGTGTAACCGTCAAGTTTTTTGTTTTAAATCAAAAGCTTACAGTGGCTCAAACAATTGAGAATACATCTTACTTTCATTTGATAAATCTAACTTTCAATACAAATAACACATTACCAAGAAGCGGAAACATGTTTTTATTTTTACTCTAAAAAGGATTTAATTTATAATAGAATTAAAGAACAATCAATGAAAAAGTCATAAAATGAAAAATTTCAGAAGCATGTTAAATAATAAGATTTTTGCCTCAAAAAATTGAGAATACACGAATGAAAAATATGTTTAACTACCATTACATTTTTCTACGCGGCTTCTATGTTAATCTAACGTTACCTAATCTTTTTTTAAACCTCTTCACTTTTGCGATGAAGTTTGTTATGTGAATTTAAAGCCCCACTTTTAAATAGAAAATGGCTCCTCGAAGAGAAACCAATATTGAAGTGTAGGAATTCGTACTAAGATTTTATAAAAAAGGGAAAATCTTATCATGAAATAGCTAAAATTGTTGGTAGAAAACACACGTGTGTCTAGAAAATCATTGGAAAATTTAAAACTAATGAAATAAAAGCTTTGTGATATAGAATAAAGTTTGAAAATAAAAGTGGAAGAGGAGGAAAGCTATTTTGAATGATGTCCCTGAAAAGGAAAATTTTGAAAAGTATCAAGTCTAATCTTAAAGTAAGTGCAGTCAAACTTTCTGCAGAAACTTCTCAAATCATTGGCGGAAGTACTGAAACTGTGCGAATTGTAATTAGACAAGTTGTATATAAGAGTAGAGTTGCTAGAAAGACATCATTCATTACTTTTTAGCAAAATCAGAAAAAGCGTTTGAAATTTACGAAAAGTCATCAGTTGAAGATGTATAACTTTTGGCAGAAAATTATATTCACTGATGAATGAATGTAAATTCAACATTTTTCGCAGTGACGGGCTTTGCACTGTATGGAGAAAGCCTAACATCGCTTTGAATCTAAACATCTTAGGTCCTTATGGCATGTGCGGTATGGTTTGAAGTTATATGGCTTCAACTGGCGTAGGGAATTTAGTTTTTATAGGTGGCATTATGAATCATATGGTTTACTTGGATATACTCTACGATCATCTAAAAGTTAGGTTTAGATGAAATTTAATATTCTAAGACAACAATGATCCCAAGCATACGGCACATAATGTCAAAATGTGGTATACTTTTCACTGTAAACAGCAGTTACACGCACCTCACAGTCCCGTCCCTAGACATTAGCGTCACAGAAAATCCGTAGGCCACACTCGAAATAACAGTAAATAAACACAAAATTTAAAACAAAGCGCATTTAAAACAAGTGCTGCAAGAAGAATGGAATAAAATACTTTCAGATGCGAACAAAAAATTGGTCGAATCGGTACCACGACGTTTGGAAGAGATCATAAAAGCTAAAGGACATGCAACAAAATATTGACACTTTTTTGTGTGGAAGGTATCACAAAAATTTCGTGGTGTATTCTTAAATTTTTGAGGAAAAATTTGGCATAGGTTTATTTAAAATGCTTCTGAATTTTTTCATTTTAGAAATTTTTTGTTTGATTGTTCTTTATTTTTACTTTAAATTAAACCGTTTGTTATGAGTAAAAATAAAAACGTGTTTGCTCTTCTTGGTAATGCATTATTTATATTGAAAGTTAGATTTATCAAGTAAAACTAAGACGTATCCTCAGTTGTAGTCACTGTATCTTAAACCTTCATCTAAGTATCTATTACTCTACTTAGAAGAAATGCCGAGAGGATAAGTCGTCTGTCAGTATTTATGGTTCTTGGGACTAGCTTTAGACTTCATCCGCTTATGTTATAAAAGACTAAGCATATCGGATTCATGTGTATTAAAATTTAAATCAGGTGTACATAATGAAGTTCATATTTCAAAAAGCCGTATATGCATTTTGTATGAAGGCCCAATTTTTAGATCAGTATTCATAAAAAATTTCTGTAGCTAATGATCACATAGAATTTAGCTTGAGAATGTGATTCTAGGTGATTTCTGAAGCAGTAGCTGCATATCGCTAGAAAAAGTTAAAAATTCACAAAATACACATTATAAAAACAAACGTGCTAAATCGGTTTCATACTGCTGGTGAATAAAAACCCGCATTTTAATCAGAATCAAAAGTTTTATCAGAAGTAACAGTTCCTTGAAAATTCACAGCACGACTTAAAACCCAACTCAGAGTTTGAAAATGCTTTGCAAAATAATTTCCAAACTTGATGAGACAACTCTTTGGACTGCAAAATCTCCGAGGATCAAACAAGTCGATAAATGGGCAATGTGCAGGACCTGGTTGGGTTATGGGAAGACAATGTGGACAACGGTGTTAAAAGCAATAGTGCGCTACAGTTAGCCATTTAACGCATGAGTAAGATCTGAGAAATTAAACAGAATTGCTAATTGTTATCATTAAGAAATAACCCACGTACAGAAATTGTTGCCTGTAAGCAAGAGTGCGGGAAAAACATTCACATTATTTGCTTGACTATTGATAGGGAAAGCAATGAAACAATTTAAACATCAATTATTTTTGTGCGGATAATAAGCAGTTTTGATTTAGAGTATGAATAACAACCACATACTCTTCAGTTCCTGGCTATTTTCTTCCCTAAAGTATTTCAAAGTTCATTCCACAAAATACTTTTTCATTCCTAACATATCTTTTCATTCCATAAAAGTTATTGTACGCTGCCAGTTAACAACAGATTCCTTCTTTGGAAAACTCTATTTAGACGAATTTTATTCTGCAGTTTTTATTTGGAATATATGTATATATACAAGGTGATAATAAAGAAACTTTGCCAACATCTGCACTTCTAGCCCCCGAGAGGCTAGAAGTGCAGATGTTGATCCTGTTTCGCTGGCCGGTTTTCAGAACTCTTTTTTGTGTATGCATAACATGTCCGTTTTTTGACATATAGGTACCGCTCCAATGCTACTTAGGATTTTTGAATACGCTGAACATTTTGTGACCAGAAAAAGTTTTTGTTGTCATCCGACATTTTCGAGTTTCTGTAACTATAACCATAATCGTTAGCGCCCCTGTGTTGCCATTCATAGAATATTGAGTGCATACTTTCGAATAACTATATTTGCAATCTCATATCGATCGGTTAACCGGAACGGAAGCTAGAAGTGCTCTGATGTTGGCAAAGTTTCTTTATGACCACCCTGTATGTATATATATGTGTGTGTGTGCGTGTATAAATTTTGCACTGTTTGAAAGTACTGTTGCATTTATTATTACATTCTTTTTTTCAGCAGCTAAATTTATTGCAACTGTTTACTTTGAGGACTTGTCCTTAATCTCCTTTTGCCAGTAAATGCAATTATACTTTTTCAGCTGGGTCTCACAGACGATGTTTTAACACGGTTATTGTGTGTTTTATCATAACTTTGGTCTCAGTTACTAGAGTACGCAGTAAGGTTGTCATAGTAACTTTGATACTGCTGTTATTCACTACGTATCAATCAGAAATTCTTTCCGTTTATTCTATATTTTTGCAATTTTAAACTTGGGCAGGTCCCTCGTTTCATCTTAATTTTTAATTAATTAAAAAAATTCAAATATAATCATAAGAATTTATAAATAATAAATAAACTAAAATGTGCAGATATCTTTAAGTTCTGAGCCAACAGGAAACAAAGTGAAATTTTAAATGTGGTGTTTCCAATTTTTTGTTAATAAGATTTCTATAATTTATAGCAAAATACTAACAATAAAGAGGACTTCAAGAGATTTCAAACAATTTCTTTCAGAATTTAACAAAAAAGTGTAGAATATAGGCTTCTTTTGGCAAAAATACCATTGTGAACATTTAATATTATTTACATGTCTTAACCTTGTTCATTACAATATTTGCAATGCTCGCCAGAGAGCAACTTCCCATTTTTCAGAACAGAAAATGCTTGACATTCATGAATTCCTATGAAAATATTATTTACAGGAACTGACTGTACAAAAAGGAAAATTTTAAAAAGAAGAAACATTGATATATGCGAGACGTTAAGCAGTCTGTTTGACTATGCACATTAAAGGTCAGTAGCAGATGCACAGGAAAGAAGACGATGTTACAACTCACCAAAAATATCTAGATCAATGCAGAATGCAAACGAATGCATACAAAAACGTAACGTTTTTAGAAATGTTCTTAACATCTGTTATGATTTAGATGTCATAGCAAAGTGAGCTATTTCAAGACTGGAATGCAGATTACTCATCTTAGGTTTAGTGATAAGTTATAACCTCGAGCGGTTTCCACGGGTCCGTTCAAGACATTAGTTGTTGCAGAAATTACAGTCCAGAGTTAAGAGTTATATGAACTAGAATTTCCAGCCTAGCAGTTCTCGTTAGCTCCTCCATTCAACGTACGGAATGGCAGCAAAGGAACTGAGACTTTCGCCCTGAGGTAAGGAATTCTTACATTATTTGTTGCTGAAACGTCCTCTTAAAGAATGATTGCCTTTTCCCTTTTCTCGCTAAAGTACGAAGCGACTACTCATAACACCCGATCTCGTTGCTTTGTCTTAATTCTCCCAGTTCACGGCTTTAGACAGTTTTGTTTCAAAGTTCTGTTTGTGATGGCATAATATTTGTTATTCAACATGCGACAGCTTTAAGGGATAATTGGGAGCGAAGGATAGCCTTTTGACAGAGTTGTAACGCATTTTTGGGAAATTAGAAGCATAAATTTTACAAATGTTAACTTTCCAGAAATCCTCTTTGAGGTATGGGGAATAAAATTAAATTTATGTCTAAAATTACTGCATTGAATTCTAGCTATAGTAAGTAGATTACTAGATATAATAGCTCGGTAAATTGGCCCTGTTTTCAATAAATTCAAAATTTGCATGAAACAAGAAAGATTAATAAAATAGAATGAAATGGTTAATGGAATAATCTGAATAATATTTATTTTATCAAAAAGTTAAAAGTTAAATAAATGTAACCGGAAAACATTTTGGGGTTTTTACTTATTTAATTCTAAAGTTCTGTCTTAGAACCCTACGAACACTAACAAGCCAATAATCGCTTTAAGTGTGTGAACAAAACATGTAAGACTTAAGAAGGGTTAACTACCCTTTAATTTACAGAATAAATACAATTAACTCCTACTTGGAGTATACACAAAGCCTCTACTTGGGCTTGAACTTAAATAACTATGAATTTAAACTAAACTAGCTTAACTAAAGCTATCTGAAGGTATAGCCGAAGCCATCAAAAATCTAAGTAGTTGGCCCCTAAATATTAATTTAATCGGTAAAGCCAAGCAAGGGCCTAAAATATGGCCGAGCATAGTAGCTCAGAAAGAACATAGCCAAAAGCAAAATGCGCGCTAGTCAGGAATTCAGACTCTCTCTCTCTCTCGAAGTCGTTAAAGTATCGATTTAAATAGTACGGTTACTCATTTGTATTAACTGCGTTTCAGAAATTACATTCTGGCAGGAAACTGTAAGATGAAATTAGAATAAATAGGACAGAAGCAAAACTTAAAATAACTGTTAATACACTTAGGATAAACCTTACAACATTTTGAGTCATATTTGAATCGTAAAATATACTGTGTGCTTACATTCCATCAAGATACACTTCTTTGTAAGATGCATCGTTGGATCATGCTACAGTTTTCTGACGTTTCTCTTTTAAACGATATAACTCGAATAATCAGCGCTGGGTATTGTAAGAATAGGCTCATTAGATCAGTGCTTTATATTAATCCTTTCTTTTCGGCAGGTAAATCGGCTGACTAAAAAATATTCGTAATTTCCTTCAAACTTAATAACTTACATATAGTCAGTTTTGCTAACAATACGGTAGTTAGCAAAGCTGACTACCGTACCGTTAGGCTTAGGTTAGGGTCGCACAAAAAGCATGGACTTATGTAAACATACAGAATCTGTGACATGATGGAACTTAAAATCCCTGTAGCCGAAATTTCTCACGATATATTTATGGTATAAGAAGACAGGGGTTGACGCTCTTTGATTTCATTCCTGGGAAGATAGACAAATGATAGATAAAAGTCCAGGTCAAAAATAGATGGTATACCCTGCTTTTTGGCTGTATCTTATAGAAACAGGAATAATCATTTGCAAGCAACAAACATCCGTAGGTATCTGCAGGCATAGCATATTAGGCATATTATGGCAGATAAAGTTATTACAATCTGTAAGGTATATTTTCTTCAAAGTTAAAAATTACTATTTATAATTAATTCATCTATGATATCAAAGAAAATTATAGGGAACTTACAGAAGGAAAATCCTTAAATATGCTACAGAAGTTTCTTAGTAGAAATTGGAGATTTAACTAACGTTTTTACTTTTATCGATCGTTTTTTAATGGCAATGTACCAGTTTTCTCATTTTTCAGATAGTACCATTGTTCATAGTCGATCTTTTGAATAGTGTTTCTTTTGTTTTTAAATTTATAAACAGTAAATAATTATTACTGTATTTTATTGCATTATTTAGCATTTATTACACGTTATTTCAGGACAGAAAAAATGGAAGCGGATTATTACTTAATTCCCAAATTTTCATTATGTTTGCCTCTTGGAATTTCCGTCTAACTCCCAAGTCAACAACAGAAATAGGTCTATAATCTGTAACAATCTCAATAATCTCCAAGATATTCACACTCAGTCACGTAGCTGTTTAAACATCTGCATGATATAAATATTAATTTCCTTGAGTGCTGTGTTTAAATGATCTCAGAATTAAGCAATTCAGAGAACAATTTAGTTAGATATAATGTAAAAGTTTTTAACGTATTTTGTCAGCTTTTTAAAGAATAAGCTTCTCAAAATGTATGACATGTGTAATCATTCACTGAAATGTTTCTGTTAACAAAGATTTAAGGTATTGTGAAAAGTAGAAATGTATAAAATGTCATAATGCAATATTTATTTTCGGGTCATGTATTTTTGCGAGGAATTATATTTCTTTCTTTACCTCCGTGGTCGGAAGTTATCTCAAAGGCGCACTAACTCACAAAAAAAAAAAAAAAAAAAAAAAAAAAAAAAAAAAAACAAAAGAAAAGAAAACCTGAAAGGTTTCAGATCTTAAATTACGTCCAAAGGGGTGTTTTTTAACATTTTGTGTGTTACCTTTATTTATTAAATATCACGTTCTTCGCACTTAAAACATAAAATTCATTTCAAGAGCAATATCGCAAAATAATTTTAAATTGAGCATATCTGCAGAATTTCCGATAGACAGTCTCACGCGTTGGAGATAAAATGTTTTTCCTGTACCACGTTGCTATTGCTCGCTTTGAAATCCTCGAGTTTGTTAATCGTTAACGTTTTACAAAATATGAAACCGATAATAAAGCAAATTTCAAATTTTAAATTTGGGCTTCCAGATGCCCATATTCGCAGTAGGATTACATCATTCAAAATGTGATGGCTTCTAAGTACCGCTGTTTTTTCACAATGCAAGACATTTATGCAGATTCTTCATTATTTAATTTCTTCAAATATAATACAGGGCGATAATATTTGGTGGCAAAAATTTGAAAAGGGAAACAGACATTCAGAGCGATTCGACGTAAAATCACAAAACCAAAACAATACTCCTTCAGGGACAAAGCCCCTTTGGACTAAAAAAACTTGCTAACTGGGAAATTTTAAATATCACTTAATCTCTTAAACAATTAATCTTGTTTTATAACTGAAATTTGACTACACTAGATTTAAAAAGTGTTTAATATAATTCATGACTAAAACATCATGTTCTATTTAAAAAGAATGGAAGGTCTATAAGGTGAATGAAAGAGACCTAGTTTAATGAATACAGATTTTCGCCGAAAAATAAATTTCAAAATACAGCATAAAATTCTAACACAACGTATTTTAAACTGAATTAAAGAAATGTTGACTAATTATAACACTAAATTATTTTTAACAAATAATTTGAATAAAACTAAACTATATTTAGTAGATAATAAAGTTAAAATCATCTTCTAAAATTATTTCATGCTTTTACTAAATCTTTAATGTCTTACAAATTCATAATTTATCATGACAAAACTAAGTTATAGGATTTCATCTGCAGTACTTCTGTAGTACAATTGTTCAACCGATGAATGGCATTCCACAAGTCGCCATCCGACAGTATATACTGACACATATTTGGTAGGATACGAAGTGTTTAGAAATCCGTTGCTTTTATATAATCATACTGTAGCGTGCGTACAGGTCGCAGTAGATTGAATGAACACAGCTCTGATGAGAGGTTGATAAAATTTATCAAAATAAACACTTCAGAGATCTGGAACTTTACACAAAAATAGTCGTATAACTCATCACAATATCACAGAGTATAATTAGCAGTTACACTTCAAACTACTATGAACGTTAAAGACAATGGGATGCAAAACGCAGCTAAAGAGCGAAGCTGTACTCGGAAGTCACGTTGAGATAACAGCTAACTACTACAAACATTAAGAGCGGATGCTCTCTCCGGTCTTATCTAGTTTTCACGTGGCCACGGAGATATTTCTAGCACTTTCTCCTTCTCTAAATTACTGCAAGGCAATATATGTGTCGAATTACGGTTGAAACTAATATAGTAATCAGTTACTATATTAGATTATTTAGTAATATTTCATTACTACATTGTTTATTCTTTTCTTCCAAATGACTAAATGCTTGTATGTTGCTATATATTGCGACTACATGCATTGTTCACTCTTCAAATGACCAAAAAATATTTGTAAAGTTCTCGACTAATTTGGTAGGTTTGTCTCAAAAGATGTGATATGGAAAGGTAATTTAGTAATAATAATAATAACAATAACAATAATAATAATAACAATAATAATAAAAAATAACAACAACAACAATAATAATAACAATAGCAATAATAATAACAATAACAACAACAACAACAATAATAATAATAAACGATGTTGTATTTACAGATAATGCATCATATAATGTTCTTAAAGAGGGCATGAAAAATACAAATTTGATTTTCTGCATTATTAAAAACACACGAAAATGTCAGAAATAACAAATGATTATTGAAGCGTTGTTTCTAACAAATTCAAAATTTGTGTTGCTGCGCTGCATATGTAAGGTATTTTTCCCGCCTTCTTAATATGCCTTAATGGTGTAATGGTCAGCACACTCGGCGCGTATTCCAGAGGTCTGGGGTTTAAGTCCCGGCAAGAACGTTGCCCATTTTGCACATTTCCTGCTTCGAAATAACCTAATCTCTCTACTCGTACTCTAGGCACTAACCTCTTCGAGTTTCATTACTATAAGACATCACTTGGCTAAACAGCAATTATTTTCTCGATTTTGTAAGTTCACTTTTTGAAGCCTTTTAATTATGCTTTGCATTTAAGTAATTTAACATCCTAGCCACATGTCCCTGGAACATAAATTAACAATGAAAGATCCGAATTCAAATGCAGAAATTTCCCTCTTCAAGCAAGAAGCAATATTCTCAGTCATTCACCTGTTAAGAAAAAAGCTTCTTCCTCCTTATACCTTCCTGCGCATGAATAGAAAAATGATCACAAGACAGTCATTTTAATGAGGGGCTCTCTTGTTGGAAAACGGGAAATATCAACTGATTAAGTAATCATTTTTCTGTAATTAATTGTATTCAGAGTTCTAAAGATTTAGGTGGTGGCAAATGTCACACTGTTCCTTAAATTGTTCTCTGTGACGTATATAAAACATTTCGAACGATCTTAAAGGCACAAAGTTTTCATTCAAGCAATAACGGATTGTGTTCCCATTTTGACCCAAAGAATATTTGATCGCTGCGAACAAAGCCGAAAAAGGAAAGCGAACAAAAGTCGCGACTATTTCAGATGCACTGTAATGGGCGGGGGCGAGATCGTGTCAACGAGCCCCGCACACAAAGTCTTTTGTCTGTTGCTTTGGCCAATCGATCGTCCATTGACGGCAAAACACTCCCACTAATGAAGTCCCTTTTCTGTACCCCTCATATGCCACCTCAACTCGGCATCGATCTAGACAGAGCATCTTAGAAACAGAAGATAGTTCCATAAACGATAGATGAGTTTTCTTCTTTTAAGGTCTAAAATTTTAGGACTGCTTGGTCAACAGGCAATGTTTCTTTTCTTTCCTTTACAGTTCCCAAGTAATTGAAAAAGGTTTCCGGTATCGCTTTTACTATTAAGAGACCTATCTATAAAGAGGCTGTTTTTTGCTATTTTCCTCAAAACTTACAATTCGGAGAATTAAGGTATAGTTTTCTTTCTTTCATTAAACTGAAGATGGAAGCTGTAATGTAATTTTTATGTTTGTTCTGAAAAATTATCAGCAAAGCTAGATTAAGCTACGAATATTTGAAACTACCAGTGCATTTAATTACTTTATTCTTTAATATTCTTTTGTCTTGCATTGCTTACGTTGAAAATAGGTTGTAGGAAAAATGTCACCTGGAAAATAAGGAACGGAAAGATAGGCACCGGAAAATTAGGAAACGGAAAATAAGTCACCATTCTTTTGCAATGGGAAAAATGAGGGATGTTTAGAGAAATCGTCAAGATGGGAGATAAAAGTTTTATCATAACAACCATACCTGCGGAATAGGGAAATCTTCTGACGATGATTGAAAGAAGATAAGTAAGCTGCTGGCCTGTCCGATGATAAAAATAGACGGTTAACCAGCGGGGCATGGTCATTAGCGATTGTTCTCCTCGTACCCCATGTAGTTATAGCCTTAAGCTGTGGTTCAGGGGTGAAACATTGTCGCATAACTGAGCATTAAAAGCAGTGTTATAACAAACCGTTGTAGATGAAATTTAGTCACAGTTTTCGATAAGAATATTAAAACCTGCTATCGAAATGACCTTGCTCGGCTGCAGCTAGCTCAACGTCTTACCCTTAACACTTCCCTCAAGAGAGGCCGCTATAACCCTGCCGGTTAAATTAGAATTTGGGAGGTTTCCCCAACTCCGATTGGCGACATTATTTGGCGAGATTTTAGAGTTCCTTTTTTTCTGTTCCTTTTTTTCCGGGTGACATTTTTTCCGTACACCTTGAAAATATGATGAATTAAACACCCACAGGACGCTTCTGTGAGAATGTAATATATTTACATAACACAAGCAACAAACCATTTCAGGCATATTATGTCATTTTCCCAGGAAATGCTGTGCTAATCATTGAACTCATACAGTTAATCATTACAAAATAAAATGCATTAATGCTTAGGTTCGAATCGGTGTTTTCCGTTTCCAGACAAATAAGAGTTTTGAGCTGCGATTCACAAAAGCTGATAGTAGTTCATAAATTTCTCATTAGTTTGTAAAATCTTCAGCAGTCCGCAAATTCTTTTAGTGAAAAATAGTTATAAGATATTTTCTCTCTCTCTCCAGTATGCCTTCGTGGTGTAAACAATTACACCACGAAAGCATACTGGATGGAGAGAGCACAGCCGGCGTACATTTGAGAGGTCCAGGCTCGAGTCTTGGCGATGGCATTGCACATTTTTCCTCTCACATGCTTAAAAAAAATAAAGACTCTACAAATGATCTTCGAACCAAAAAGATGTAAACAATAATTAATCACCACAAGCATATGGCGACTAGGATCCCCAAATCATCACTCCCCCTTCAACAGAGGAAGAACATAAAGTATTTTCTCCCTCCTTCCAGCATGATTTCATGGTGTAAAGGTAGCACACTCGACGCTATTCGAGAGGTCCAGGTTCGAATCCCAATGAGACGTTGCACATGTTTCATCTCTCCCGCTTTAAAAAAACCTAATAACTCTACAAAGTTAAATTGCTCGTGTCTTTAATGTCAAATAGAGTTCAAATAAATTTTGAATTCAGATTTGAGCAGCAATTTACAAAACTTAAAATCCAGTTTCTGAACAAAAAAGTGTAATCAACTCTTACCTTTGCTCAATAACTCGAAATTAATATATTTAAAATTAAACGCTATTAAAGGTAAAACGGTCTGCTGATTTTAACAATAATGCTATTTTAATTTCAATTTTTGTTTTGAATTTATTATTGTTGCGTGCGTAATGGTTCGTAATGGATTGAATGTACAAGTCGATAAAAAATTAATAAAATTTATTCTTTTTACAAGAAACAAAATTCTGAAATATTTCCTCAGAGATATTCGTACAATATCACAATATCTCACTGCAGTTATATTTTGAACTACTAAAATATAAACAGAACTCATATTGAAAGTGCAAAGAAAACTAAACCGATCTCACTGGGAATTGGCTGCAATCAATAACAGCGCTAAGTAAACAACTACAGTTCGCTTAAAACAACTGAATTGAAATGTTTCTCCAGCTTTTATAAGCTTTTTAATCATTCAAGAGACCATTCTGGTATTTTCTCGATTTTTCTGGATAGCAAAAACAATTACGAGATATCTGTTTATTAAACGTTGCACGTGCTCTTGTATTTTTACTTTTCCGGCTTAGATTTCTCTTACAATTCGTCACGCGCTGCATCGCACGGGGAAGTGAAACAATTTTAATTACAATTCTACTAGAAATAGCTAAAATACAAAATGCAAAAAAATACAAAATCCATACCAATATGTTTAAATAATGTTGAAAAAGGTTTAATTTACTAAACAGTTTGGCCTAAATTTCACCCTCTTCGTTCCATTTCCCCTGTTAAATCTCAACTCTTTGCAGAAAATAAAAATTGTGGAGCATTTAAGAAAAAAGGAATTAGGTAGTAGGTTAGCAGTTACGCTCACCAAAATGATTGTGGTAATTAATTTGTGACAACTTTACCGGTAGGCTGAGAATTAGAGATTGAGTTTGCTTTCAGACTGTTGGCTTTAGATAAAATGAATTTTAAACTGATGGGCTTTTACTGGGTATGCTTCAAATCCGTGAAAATTCTGAAATACAACAGGTCCTTTAACTTATGTTAAGGTATAAACTCAAACGCTTTGCGCGAATGTTTAAATTGCTTTAATTTAACGCTAGACGTTACAACGGTTTCTAAAATGTATTTTCTGCTTAATTTATATTATAGAGATTTTAGATACATAAACTAAACCATTCCATATTTTAAATGAGAGCCTTTTCACCAGTAACGAATGTTTTGTGTTTAAACGTCAGGTCGCCTGTATAATAAGCATTATATACACACTGGTCAATGAATTAGAAACCTTTGATATTTTTATTTGAATGCGTGCTAGGGATGAAGTATGAAATTTTTTTATGACATGGGTTATACGTGGTTAGAGTGCTATAAGTAAGGTGTAAGAGAGCTTTACACGATGAATGAAGTAAAATAGGAAAAACGACAGATATTTCAACATCTAAAAAAGGGCTTATCGTTGGTGCCCGTTTAGCAGGGGCCTCGATTTCGAAGACAGCAAATCTCCCTGGGTTCTCCAAAGCAACCATATTAAAGGTTTTCAAAAAATGGAATGAGAACTCACAGTTCTTCTGTAGAAGACGTAACAGGCGGTTCAAGAACAGTTTTCCAATAGAGTGATCCACGTCGTCTCCGACGAATTGTACGGCAGAACAAGGACAACTGACACGGACTGCTTCAACGGACACAGATCGTCAACCAATGCTCTTCCCAAGAGATTTCAGCTCTCCGCAGAGAATCCGAAACAACCGCAGAGAATTGCAGAAGATAGGAATGCACAGTCGGTTGCCTGGGAACAAACCCACTCATTTTGTGCCCGAAATGCAAGAATTCATTTGCAGTGGTGTCAAGAAAGGACACTTGAGGATTGAAAACAGTTAATGTGGTCGGATAAATCACGCTACATCTTATTTTGCACTTATGGAAGACGTCGAATTTGGCTAGAACGCCGTGAATCCATCTTGTCTTACTTGCACTTTGCAAGGGTCTGGTGGGAGTATCATGATATAGGGTATATTCTGCTGCATAGAAATGGTGTTCTGGTGTTCCTCGAGGGTAAACAAAGAGCCATGAAATACCTAGATATACTCAAGTGCATCTTGCAATGTTGCATTTTTACCTGATGGCCCGGGTACTTCATGGACGACAATGCACCTATACATCGTACCAGAAGTGTTCAAAATTGATTCGCTGAACATCAGTCTGACTTCCAACACCTTCTCTAGCCACCGCATAACCCAGATCTTAACCCCATTGAAAATGTTTAGAATATAGTGCGAAGACACATCTGACAGCACTCTCCTCTTCCACCTAATTTGCAAGATATAAAAAGCTGCATAGCCAATGCATGGTGTTCTCTGGACGTAAATTCACTTCAAAATGATGTAGACTCGATGCTCAAACGAATCAGAGCAGTTATCCATTCAAAAGGCGGTCCAATAAAATATTGATCTTGGGTTTTTTATTCGTTGGCCCAGTATGTGTACATATATATATATATATGTATGTATATATAATGCAAAATAAACATGCATCGGCATCAGGGTTATGATGCAGCGAAATAAATAAATAAATAAAACAGCCTGCTTCTGAATCCAGTAAAATAAAAAAATATTAATATATCAAATATAATTAGTTGTACATTCTTTTGTCCTTTCATAGGAGCAGCCGAATTGTTTTCAGCAGAGCCAAATCTTACCTGGATGATTATAAAAACAAATTCCTGAAATATTGTAATTCAAAGTTAAGTGCAAACAAAAAGTAAGGTCATTAGTTTTTTAATTTAAATACTAATAATGAAATGCAATAAGTATTAAGTTTTAAAACTTTTTAATTAATCTCCCAGTTATAATCTGCTGCGTGACCCTAAAAGAATAATACTGTATAAAAATAGTACATTGCAAATTAAAAACCAGAGTTAAATTAAAAACTGAGAAAATTAAAACAGTTTGGCAAATTAATATTCAATTAATAAAAGTTAAACATAAGTTAGCAAATTGTTAAATGACTACTGGGAAACAATTCATTTAATTTTCAGAAAATAAGTCAAAATTTTAGAATGCAAAATTAAAATATTTTAGGTGATAATTAAACTAGAAGAATAAGAAATATTAAGATAATTGTTCCAGCAACAAAAAATTCCTAAATTGAAGAAAGAAGGAAAAAATCAAATATGGCAATAGCTCAAATTTGTGAAAAAAATCGAAATTCAATTTTCCCAACTTTGTTTTTAGAAAAAGAATTAATTAAGCAATAAAGAAATAAAAATATTGAACGGAATAAGAAAAAAATTATAGACCTATATGAGATATTTTTTTAATGGAACAATATTCACGAGGATGAAATCGGCCAATAAGTGATGATGGGAAACTAAGATTTGATAGAAATAGACGAATTCAGTTGTAGGACTGTCGTCAGCTAAAATAAAAATTCCAGAACTGTGTTGAGATGAATAAATGTGGCCTGCAAAGATAAAAGAGGCGGACAGTGTAAACGTAATGATAAAAATTAAGAACAGAAATTAAATTCATTTATTATAAAAAATTAAAATGTATTAAAATAAGAAATAAATTATGTTTAATTATATTTAATAATCTTCAATGGAAATAATTAATGCTTATAAAAATTTATGGCAAGTAAAATTAATATTTAAAAAATATGGTGTGGAAAGGTAAAAAACTGAAATTTTAATAAGTAACGGAATAATAAACATTTTAATAAAAGTTGTATTTAATTTTTAATTAATTACATTTAATAGTGAGCGGAAGAGTTGTGAAAAGAAAAAAAAGGTATGTAATAGTAGTTTTTTCTTTATTTCTTCAATTTGGAGATTCCGTTATTGATGCGAAAAATTACCTTAAATGTTTGCCTTTCTTTCAGGTTAACTGCCTTTTTTTAATTATTAATTTTTTTCCTGAAATTTTGACTTTAAAATTTAATTACTTTTATTTTTAAATAGTCATTTGGGAGTTTCGTTATTTCTTAGGTTTAATATTTATTAACTGAATATTAATTTGCCTAGTTTTTTCTCTGGTTACTAATTTAGAATATATTATTTTTAAACCGTTTAATTTTTGTACAGTATTACTTGCTTAGTGTCACGTCGGAGCAGATTATATCTTGCTAATTGATTAAAATTAAAAAAAATATTTAAAATTTTATATTATTAAATTCGTAATTAAAATTATAAAACAAATTTTTAAAGACCTTATTTTTTCGTACTTAATTTTGAATTATTTTATGAAGTTGTTTTTATAATTATCTAGAAATAATTCAGTACGTAGCTGTACTGAAAGTTTTCGGCCGAATTTGAGTATACATACATACTCAAAACCAGATAAAAGATAAAAATACGTAAATAAAATTATGATTTAAATTAGCAGGAATAGCCCTTTAATTCCATATCCGAGGTTCATTTCCAAATTTCATAATAATATTTTGTTATTATGTTCCTAAATTCTTCACCTTCTCTCGACAAGTCTTTTTATCTTTGGAGGGGGGGGATAGGTAAAATACAAAACACGAAACAGGATTTTTAAACTTAATTAGAATCAGTTGGCAATATATTTTCAAATTGAAAAAATTTAATTAAACACATCCCCAATTAATACATATGCTTTGCTGTGTCACTCTCTGCCGAATATTACTACCGCTGCTCAGGATTAGTCCAATGACGTTCCGGTTATAAATAGAACAGAGGTGAGTAAGCATTGCTTTTGCTCACTAGCTATTGTCTGAATAAACCATGTCTCTCACTAACTGTTGTCTGAATAAACCATGTCTCTCACTAACTGTTGTCTGAATAAACCATGTCTTTCACTTCGCCTTGATTTTTTATTGTCTAAAATGTAAACTACGTATATCGAAATTGCGGAGCAGTTTAGCCCTCCAGTGTTGTACCAGTTAAAGTAGAAGTGCATTTCTGAATAATTGTTCCTGTGAAAAATAAAAATGATGTTCCATCCATCAAACTAGCTGTGATTTTCGTTCTTGTCTTCGAACTTGGCAAAGTCTATTTTCAGTCAGTTCAATTAAGTTTTAAGCTCATAATAAATTTTTCTTCATATTTTGATATCTTACATACGTATATTACTAATTTGAAAACTAATTAGTGCTTTTAGTGGTTTTGATATTTTGTAATTCCCATGATTTTGAAATATTATTTCGTTTTTCAATTCATTTTTAACTCTTTATTTGGCAGTTAAGAAAAGGTGCTAAGGGTATTTTCAATTTGCATAAGTTTCTTATGTTAATATCAGAATCCATTTGTTAAGCTTATATAAAATATGAATTATGACGAACCGCATTGCGCTATGTTTCTGAGTTTCTCATCATAGTGGTTAAGAATTGTGCAATAGAGAAATATACTTTCCCATCTAATGCCATGTATTGAATCCTGTAAATGTACTTTTACTACGTTTCTTCTATTGCAAAAACGAAACCAACATTAAGGCATTTCGAAGAATAATCCGTTTTTAGTAGAAATTCGGCGTAAGAATTCATCATTTACAAGCTGGACACGTAGGCTGCAGTTTGCGTGACAGCGCAAATTATCCTTGTCGATGGCTATGCTTATGACAATTAGTTTGCCACTGTCGTGCATGATAGCTATCTGACGCCGTATTAGAAAGTCTGTCAAAAACAGCCATTTAAAAACAGGTCAAGGGGCTTGTTTATTCAAGTCATTTTCAAATTATGTTATTTATGCCCTCTGAGCGAGACAAACGACGTTAATTTAGTAATTTAAATTGCTTAGCTATTCTGGCGTAAGTTGCTTTGTTATAATTTAATGCTTTATGTGATTTTTCATTCATGAATTATGAGCTATAGAAATTAGAAACCAGTATGATATTTTATTATTTCATGATCACAGTTGCTATTTTCTTATTAAACAGACGCATGTGACTTTACTTGTATGTTATTTATAATAAGGGACTATTTAGAAGAAAACTTCGTATCATGTGAGATTCAAAGTTTCGAGTAATTTTTATTATTTTTGCTGATAAACTGATGCTAGGCTTAGGGGATTATTACTGCAAAAAATATGATGATTTAATTTTGTATCTTCCGCGTAAATATGATCAAATAAATTACAGATAGGGAAAAATACACTTTTCTGTATTGAATATTTGATGAGAGGTTGAAAATATTAAGTACAGAGGGTGTTTATACATTTTTAGAAAGATTTCGATAAGCCATTTAAGAAAAAAATGTTTTGGAATAAAATTTTCTGGCAACAGATTATTACAGGAAATGAGAAATATCCTCTGCCATTTTTAAATTTATTCCTATTTCAAAATGTCGCAAGCTGTGGATTGAAGGCTGTGTTTTTGCATTTTCTGAAGAGAAATGCTTGTAATATGTAATCCAAAATTATTGTGAAATGCATAGTTTAAAATTTTTAAACGCAACATAAGCAATGTTATTAGTGGGAATGGGAAAATCGTCTGTCATTACTTCTACATGGGGAAAAGACTCCTGTGAAAAATATGGGAAATTCCATGGGAAAACGAATACCGAAAAAGATACTTATGGTTTCTAATGTTTCTAAAGTTAAATCATTTGGAAACAAAAGAAAATCCTCCTGGCGTAAAAATCAGCTGTAATGTCTTTAAACAATACGTAACAACAATAAATAAAATATTTAAAACTTAAAAAGAAGATAAAAACATAATGCGTGCCAGATTTTTCCGAAGCATGTAATTCAACGCAGAACAATTTGTAGAAACTTGCGTGAAACCTGCTTACCACTTGCCAAATGGACTTTTTCCCAATTACTTTTAAAGAGTAAAATTTCGTCAAAACAAAGCAATAAGTCATACTTCAAAAAATACCACTGTATTCTTTGAAAGAATAAAGATTGATATATGCATTGCATACATACCTTTCAACGTATTCCTGCAAAGTTCTGTGATGCTTCACTTATGGACTACTGTGCATCTGGTCTCTTGGAAAGGGCTCTTTCTAAGAGCAAATGCAACACGATTGATGTAGTGTGGAAAATAGTGGAGAAGGAATGGCTTTCAATACCCCTGGAAATTTAACCAAAAGCCTTTCTTACAGGGAAATCACGATGTAAATGTAATGTCCAGAAAAAAGGATACCATTTTGAACATTAAGAAATACTCTTTACATTTTCACGTTAGCTAAAAATCTTCAAAAGTTTTCTAAAAATGTCGAATTCTTAAGCCACTTCTTGATAAAATTTTAATTTCTTCTTCTAAAATCCATTTCTTAATGAACGCTGCAGTTCATTAAGAAGTGGGATCCAAGAAAATGATGTGTTAGAAATTACTCGTCATTTTAATAAGGATATTGTTTTGAAAAACATGTCCCCATCGATGAGAAACGTTTGCTACTCTTATCTAGAAAGATGCATTGTGACGTGGCATATAACTATACTCAATCTGAATACCTAATGGCCTAATATTCAAATAGGTAGAATATCTATATGGCTAGTTATTATCTTCAGTTCTTAATTAATTATTTATGGAAAAAAATTCATGCTCAGTTTTTCTCTTACAGTCTGGAGCTAATTTAATATTTCCTTTGAAGTAATTGCTTCGATGGGATCTGGATCCGATACCTCACTGCCCGGAAGATTTTGTACTGCGTAGCCTTTCGCTGTTGGTTTTAACTGATTTAATTTGGTATTTAATTTTAATTTGTGTAGCCGATTTAACTTTAGATTTAAAAGCGGGTTTTAAAAGGAATATTAACAGATCTCTTAAGTGCAATGGAGTCTTTAAACAGATCTCTCAATTGTAATGAAATCTTTAAACAGATCTCTTAGGTGCCATGGAATCTTTAAACAGATCTCTTAGGTGCAATGGAAGTTCCTTCATATTATTACGTATATTTCGTTAACTTTTTTACGTTAATACATGCTGTTCTGCGAGTTGAATGAGCAATTTCATGTTACTGGAACAATTCTCGAATACAGATTATTAAATTGTCCTATTATACTTACGAACTAAATGGAAAAAAGAAGAACGTGGAACATATGACACTGCATTTGTTAAAGAGAGGAATATCTCAGTAACTGGATGGAACAACTATTCCTTCATCAGGAGGCAACTATCTTTGGTGCAATTAATTTGCCTTCAGTGGCCAAGAAGTACCCAAGAAAAGAAAAGAAAACTGTATCCTTAAAGCATCCTAAACTCATCAAAAATTACATCAAACATATAGAAGGTGCGGGTCCTTCTAGACTATTTTTTTGGAATGTATATAGAGCGCAAGTAAAAAGTAAGAAATTCTGGCAGCTTATTTTTTAGGAATTTTATTGATGTAGCTAAACCAAATTAATGGAAATTTAATAAAATTGCTGTTGATCATAAAATTTCCCTGTAAGAGTTTCAAAAAAGTGTTGTTCAAAAAACAACGGAAAAATATTGTGAAAATTCGCAGTCTTTATCTTCATATATTGATTATGTTGGCCGAACATCTTTTGGGCTCACTGGCTGCCAAGCGGTAAAATCGCTTAATACTTATATTTCAAATCTTTGCAAACGGGCTGCCTGCATGGGTGCTTTCGTGGATTCTCCCATGTGTGAAGTTATACGAGCCAGTTTCCCTTAAAACGTTCTCCATGAAGGTTTCTTCCCTCTTAGGCAGATAGCCCTCGTTTGCTTTGCCATAATTAAAATAAACCAAACCAACCGTCCATCTTTCTTTCAGAATTTGGTCTTAAGAGAAACGGAAAGAATCCCACAAATCACATTATTCGAGAAAAATTCAACAAAAAAACTAAAAGATGCAAATATTGTGGTAATCAAACAATAACTGCTTGTAATAAATGTTATGCGACTTTGTATAGCAAATATTTCTAAGATTTCCATGTATCCTAAAAGTACTCGGTTATGACGGAGGTTGATTTTGTGCAGCATTTTGAATCTTCGATAAATATAAATACTTTTCCTGTTACATGTTTTCTCTTAATTAGACTCTACTATGTAAAAAAATATTTTTGTTCATTTCCTTCAACTGAAAGGTATAGCGGTCGTTAATGTATTATACAGGTAGTTATATATTCAGGTAAAGCCTTTGTTCCTCTCTCAGCTATTTTGTATAAAAAGCTATGTTAGCTCTTTTAAAATTCGAAGGTGCTGAACAAAGTTAGTCTTAAAATTGTTAAGCAACTTGAAATGAAGATTAAACTATATAACTTAGTATCAGAGTAAAATAAGTACAGCATTTTATTTGTTTAAAAATTATCAAGAAACATTCCAATGTTAGTTTTGTATCTACACTCACAGGCAGCAACAAATATTCATGATATAAATTATCTCATGAAATTGAAGTCATTCCTTATGCTTGTAAGCTTTCTTTTCTTAAATTATGTTGTAGATATTTTAATTATAAGTTGACTGAGTTTGTACTATATGGTACTTCGAACAGAGCCAGAGATGTAAGCAGAAATCCTTTCATCCTACCTTGCTGATATCTGGTGGTTTCTGAATTGACGACATTTATTTAGTAGCCCTAGAAATCTTAGCAGAGAAACTTCTCGAAGTTTTCAGATTACTCTTAAGAAACCGTATAAATAGAGGCCTCGGAGATATTGGAACAATTGGATTGAGATTTTTATCCCGTTTTATACGCGCATACTGCTCGGTGATATAAATAATATTTAATGTTGGGGTTTTTGCGTAATTTCTATTTTTAAGCCCATCAGCGGTAAAGCATATAGGATATTTAAAACTAAGAATTTGACACGGGATGTAACCAAATGGACAGGATGAATTGCAAAAGCGGTTTTGTGGTTTCACATATTTAACATAAATACGAGCCATTTTTTCATCTATAAATCACTATCCCTGTAAAGCATTCTTTCTTTTAGGCACAGAGGTTTCACGGGCTTTGACATTTGAAACAGATTTCAAATTAAGTTTCTGCATCGCTTTAGAATTTGCTCCGCGTGCGATTCTGGCAATTTGTAAAATGCGTAATATGTTAAAGAGAATTTTCCTTTATTTATAGATTTGTCTTGAGTTATTTATAGCACTTTATCTTGTCTTTAAGAACTATTACTAATCTAAATAATATTGTCTAAGTCTTCGTTGTCTGAGTCGGTTATTTAAAGAGATCTCTCTGAACCTGTAATATGTAATGTCATGATCTCAAATTAGTTTGGGAAGAAGACGTACCGATAAATAAATAAATTAATAATCCAACGAAGATTTCCATTTAAGTAACTGACATTTGGATAATAGTCTATACTTTTACTGAATTACTAATTTTTTAACCCCTAAATTTTATTATAATGTTTATTTGAAAAGAGCAAATGATAATATTAATCAAAATAACTACTCAGTTTCTTTGGAACGCAGCTGGAAAAAATTCTAGGGTGCACTTACTTCCATAGAAATTGAGACTATTAAATTAATCCTTAAATTTAAAAGAAAGTAAATTATAAAAAATGAATGAATTAAAAGTAAATTATAAAATACTTCATTTTATTTCATTTTATTTTAACTTCAGATTTGAATTTGTAGTGATAAAAATCTTTCGGAAATGCTTAAGAGAAATTGCCTCGAATAGTACTGTTTAATATAAACCAAGACAAAAAATCCGAATTGCGACAAAAAATTCAGTAAACGATTTCTTTACTGCACAGGAAATCCAATAAAGAACTATCTGTACAGCGATATCTTAGAAGTAGGTTTGGAAGCCTTTGTTCATAATTATCAATAATTCTTATTTTGCCATAAAAAACAAAATATTTTCTCAGTGATTGAAAATTCTACGAAGTCAGTTTTATCGGTAATGTTTATATTATTATTGAAAATTCAAGAAACAATGTCATGAATCATTGCTTTTGTAAATTAAATGTGAAAGAAATTTCATTCTCTTAACTATTCTTAAATTATAGCAAGGCTGAGAACTGCAATATCGAAAACAGTCAATTATTTCTGCTAATTAATAAATGTCCAGTTAGATAATAGGAAAGACTAGGGAATAAAACATTTCTCAAAATCTATATATGAAATTAAGTAAAAGACATTACTGCGTAGTGATAAAATTATTAAAGTAAATGAAACGAAATAGTGAAAAATTTTCTTTCAGAGCGATAAATCTCTGGCTTGGAAGACAGATATTCAAGTAAGAAACTCCTTAGTCCTAAAACCAGTGTCACGCACTCGAGCCAAAATTTTGACATATTTAAGTAAATAATTAGAGTAAAGGGGGTCTATTTACAACTGTCTGCAGCAACCCATGGATAACTTTAACATCACAAGTAGAAATAAGAATTCTGTAGTCTGCTGTAAAGATTTTAAGAAAATGGAACATTTACTGTCGTTCTCTTGCTTCGTTTCATCGTCTGATGTTTTATTTTACAACACGCATTTGAAATTGGATTAGGATATTTTTGCAGAAAATGAATCATATTTCTAAGTTAAAAAGAACAATCGCATATTCTTTGAAGGAAACCCTTATTCGAATATCTTATTTAAATATTTTGCTATATACTTCTTCGAATATCTTATTTAAATATTTTGCTATATACTTCTTCGAATATCTCTGTTATTGGAAGACATGTTAGTACAAACATTAAACAATTTTGTTTCGCTTTTAAAATTTGATGGTTAAGTCCCCGTGTTTGTTAGTTACATCTTATTACTTTAGCACTTTTGAAACTAGTAACCCTTAAACAATATGAGATTTTATAATAATTGACGCTAGTTAGAAGTTTGACATCTGTTAAGAGGTAATCATTCTGTAAAATATGAAAAACACGGATGACACATGGTTCCGGTTTTCTAAGTCTGAAACTGCTATTTATAGCATCTTTTCATTCTTTTTTTTATCGTCTGAAAGGAAGAACTGTCCTATCTATTGATAAAATCTTACAAATAAATGGCAAAACAAATTAACTGCGTCTAAGTATATAACGAGATGTCAACTGAATATAATTCAGTTCTGAAAGAATGATTTTATATCATGGTTACTTATCCTGCACTGGTACAACGATGCGTTGCTTTGAATACATATTAATTCATCGAGATCATAACATGATGCAAAACGACGTCAACTTACAGGAGGAGGGCATATACAAGAGTAAAAGTATTGTCTTACTATTTAATCTATGTGTGAACACAGGCCTCTCAAATATCCACTAGATATCTCATTCTGTGTTATGTGGCAGCAGATTTTAAAAAAAGTTTATGCACCTGATAACTGCTTGTACTGATATCGTACATACAAAAGTAAGTGTGAAAATAAAAGCATTGTATGAGTTTGTAAGGTTTATTCAAAGTTTATTAACAGTTATTTTAAGTTTTGTATCTTTCCTATCTTATTCTAATTTCAGCTTACAATTTCCTGCCAAAATGTAATTTCAGAAACGCAGTAAATGCAAATAAGAAAGAATACTATTTAAGTCGACACTTCACCGACTTTTAGAGAGAAAGAGTCTGATTCCCTGACTAGCTGCGTTTGCCTTTGGCTATATTCTCTGTTAGTTACTACGCTCGGCCATACCCTAGGCCCTTGCTTGGCTTCGCCGATTTAATTAATACTTAGGGGCCAACTAGTCAAATTTCTGATAGCTTCGGCTAAGCCTTTCAGATAGCTTAGTTAAGCTAGTTTAGTTTAATTTAAATTCATTGTTATTCAAGTTCAAGCCCGAGTGGAGGCTTTGTGTAAAGTTCCAAGTAGAAACTGACGGTAAAAATACTGAAAAATAAAGGGTTATAAACCCTCTTTAAGTCTTACGTGTTCTGTTCACACGATTAAGCGATTATTCGCTTGTTAGTGTTCGTGGGGTTCTAAGTTAGAACATTAGAATTAAATAAGTGAAACCCCACAAGTTGATCAAAAGATGTTGGATCTAAAAGGATTACATAATGAGGATACTAACATGGAAACTAAAATACTGACGTTATAAATATTGGTATTATCATCCAAATATCCAATTAGGGTTCTAAGATTATTATTCCCAAATATCCAATTACAATTTAAGACGCAAACAATGATGCATTAAAGAAAGTAAGTAATGGGTGGTGCTGACATTAAAGTATGTTATTATTTAACCAAAAAAAAAACCTGAACACAGAATTATGTCTTACTTGCATGCATATTTCAAATTATAAATTTAAACATGTTTAATGTTTCAGATGCCACTTGATAGTAAGAAAGAATATTGTAATGCTGTAAACTACGCATATACAAATTAATAATACGTAGAACTAAGTTTTTTAAATACTTCACAATGTTGATAATGCAAGTACGAAACATATTGCTGTCTAGTATTAATAACCTTAGAGTTTTTATAATACTTCAAACATCCAAAGGTATTCACAGAATTATTTGCACAGATTTAGAAGGGTAAACAAAATACATTAAGTTAAATTTTTGTTGATATTTTTAATGCTGATATTCACATTTACAGAATATCAAAAGTCGATGAGAATATTGATGTATTACATTTACATAGAGGTTTTATTTGTGATCATAGAGTATTCATAAAATAGGATATGAGAAATACGTGGGTGATGTGTATAACTATTGCACACCCTGTTATTTATATATGCCCTATTTACGTAGCAAGCATCATTGATGACACTTATAACCATAAAACTACTCTAACATATTTATCATTGTCAAATGTGAAGTATTTCAAAAATATTTTAGTTGTCTACTGAGGACTGGATTATGAAGGTAATATGCTTTAAAATTCTTTTTTGTTCTTGTTTTCCTGCCATGTTGTACGGAACTTGAGCATGCGGCCTTTTTGAATGTCTGTTCGTGAACTAGGAGTGATTAAAGTACATGCATTTAATATGAATATATCTGCAGCAAGTACAATTCACGTAAGATGAACTCTAAAATTTCGCTGTCGAAAATATGCATGAATACTAAAAGCTTGACGTTAAGCGGGAACCTTTACTGATAAAAACATCAATCAGTTGAAACGCACTGCATATGGTATATATTACAATATTACAGAAAATAAATATTAAGAAAATGGTAAGGAAGGGAACATATGTATGTGTCGTAGAGTGTTTAGACATCTAAGTTTGTGTAACAAATATTAGTTTATCAACTAATTATAAAGTAGTTTCTTTATCACGTAGGTTTATGTATTCTCTTTGGAATCTGTTGTTATTTTATACTTCCAAATATCCTGAGATGCAATGATTTACGTGATTTCTTTATGTGAGGTAATGTATGATTTTGGAAGTCCGTCAAGTTACACTCTGAACTTAAATAGTTAAAATGTTGATCGCTATAGTATGAAAGCTCACTTTCCGTTCTATTAAAAATATTTTATTAATCCACTGAGTATAAAGTAATTTTAATAGGTTATGAGCTAGTGGTTAGGAAAATCATCAGAAATAAAGGCCATCAAGCCTTTATGGCTATTTATGCACTATGAAGGAATTCTAATTAAGCACCAAAAAGTTGCTCTATTTACAAGCTATAAGGATGATTTTATAATACTTCGCCCCGGCATCAACACTGAGCCTGCTACAGCACGATCAAGCACATTAATGTTACAAAACCTACAAAACAAACTACTCAGAATCATTACAGACTATCCACGGTTTGTACGAAACTCCAAAATTCATCAAAACATCAAAATTAAATCTACTGACTGTGAAGTTCCTAAACTCTCTTACATCATCTTTCAGCAAAGGGAAAATAATGCAGCTAACGATGCACAAAATATCAGAAACTGTGACTATTTAGTTGTACAACCGCACAAACGCCCCAAGACGATTTATCATAATGTTAAATATTGTATATATTTGACTTCTATTTTACTTACCTTAATTTTACTCAGATATTTATTATATAACCCTGCCAAAGGAAAGGACTTTGCTTTCACCGGTATCCACTTGGATTGTCTTTCAGTATGTGCATGGTGTGACTTGGATTGTCATGCATGGTGCATGGTGTGACTTGCATTGACCTGGATTGTCTTTTAGTATGTGCTCCTGATTGACCAGTCACCATCAATCCGATAATACTGACTGGCAGTTCGTAGTTGATGGAATTACATTTATTTTAAAATAATTATTTAGAATACACATGCATTGCTAACGTATCATTACTCATGTCCACAAGAGGCCCTGAATTATGCAACGCATCATAGAATAACATAGCAAAGATGTTACCTCAATCATCGCATGCAAATAGACCTGGAACTGTCCTCCATCGCATGTAAATGCGAAAGGCACCAATTGTGAAAACATCACTAAAAAAAAGGAACTGCCCGCAGTGTGGAAAGCGCAAAATGCAATGCATTGCAAGAAACGCCTGGTGGAGCCCTCTGTAAGCCCTGTAGAGTGTAATTATATGGATAATTAGTGTACCTGGACAACACCCACTTTACCAATATTTACGTAATGGGTATCCACCACACTTCATCATATCCATATCCATAACGTATCAGCATGTGAAATAAGTTTACAAATATTCTTATATGCATTGTAATCTTTTGTCACCTGAAACGAACTCCTACTTCTGCTATGTAATTAATTGCACAAGAAATGCTAAGATCTTCGGTAAATCCAATGTAATCTTTGAAAGGCAACACTTAAATGCATATGTTTTCCAAATATTGAATTTCATGAATATTTTAAAAACAACTTTGTCTTATAGGAAATGAGAAAATATAGCGGTAAAGGCCAACGGGTCGTCCAATTCTTCAAAAGGGATAATTACGGATCAAGGATCTTATATCTTGCTGTGCAAGCAAGTCTGCATTCCGTATTTTCACATCGTTCATAATCGTTATGGTATCAAGGCAATTTTTGAAGGGATTTCCCCAACCGGTTCTTCGCTCTTCTTTCTGCGCTTGGAGTCCGGGGCTGAAAGACGGTTTTTTCGTTTGTTCCTTCTCCTGCTGCCATGGTAATACCGTGATGTCTTTTGTTTTCTCCTGCTGCCATACGGAATATCGTGAAGGTATCGACATGTCTATAGACGACCTGGACAACTGTAAGATTCTTTCAAAATCCTGAATATTGAAGATAGCCGCTATATTTTTTCTTCTACTTGTGAGAGAGAAAAGCGTGAGCTATAACTTCGCTAAAGTTCTATTTCTTCGACCAGGTGGTTCATCGGATAAATGCTTGCGTTAACGAGTTTTTCTATCATTTTAAGTAAATGATTGCAGTCTCCGGTAGAACTGGTACTCTTAAAAAATGTTTCACGCATTTGCGTTCTCAGAACCTATTTTCTGAACTGGTGCATACTGATTATTTTGTTTCAATGTATTCTGCAATAGTGAGGCGTTCTCAGTCATGTCACGTATAAGGCCATGTTTTCTGTAGATCTGGCGAAAGTATGGCGTGTTCATCAGCGAGTGTGGTTTTGTTAATCTGACTAATTTTTATTTGTGTTCTACTGACATTTATTCAAGAAAATAATTATGCTTGTAAACAAGAAAGAAAATTGATGCCACATGTGATTATAGGTTGTCATCACTCTGCATCTGGCTTTTCTAATTCTGTGTAAGTTTCTTAATTAATGTTCCTATGATAGGTCACGTATCTAATCTTCATTCATAAATTTTTATGCGATATTGCCGTCACAATGCAATGTTAGCTAACCATACAAGTGTAAAAGGTTTTCATCACCTTTTAGTGCTCTTAGTTTACTATCACATTCACACTTCATTTTAACTTTTGGTACCGTGATCTTCACACAGTAAATACTAACACTTGCCACGTAATCTAATATTCGCATTGTGCTGCATTTTTTTGCTGTTGCCACTTGTTCTTAGAGTATTCATTTTTGATGAGGTTTCGAAATCGCATTGTTTATTTAAAAATTTATTCATTACTTTTTTGCGAATATGACGTTAACAATCTTAAATTTATTAAATAATGAGGTGGATGTTATATCATTTATTCAAGAAAGAGGTCTTTTATCTGACAAACGAGTATGCAAAAATGGCCGCAACATGAAACTTCAGTTTAACGACAAAACCATTTGGAGATGCAGTGTTAAAAATTGCGAAAATTAGAAAGGCCTCCGTTTTGGAAATTGGTTCAGAGGTTCTAGAAGATCGTTCATCCCCGATTTATGTATTCTTGGGTAGAGAAGTTGACGCTTATAAAATGCTGTAACAAATAGCTTAATATGAATGAAAGCTGAAGTTGACTGGAACAATTACATGCGATAAAATAATAATAATAATGATAATTATAAGGATTCTTAAAAATATTCGTAGTAAACGACATATGAGTACTATTGTTATTATTATATATTGTGTTGTTAGCCGAAAAGGGCTATTAATTTCGTTTTGGCATTTTGCGTTGAAAATTTTAAATGTCCATTTCACTTTACAAATTGTTGCCACCAAATATTATCGCCCTGCGTTATATTTAAAGAAATTAAATAATGAAGAATCTGCATAAATGTACATATGTTTCTCGCATTGTGATAAATCAACGATGCCTAGAGTCATCAAATTTTGAATAACGTAATCCTCCACCGAATATGGGCATTTAGAAGCCCTAATTTGGAATCTGTTTTATTATCAGTTTCATATTTTGTAACACTTTGACGAAGTTTTGGATTAACAAACTCAACAATTTCAAAGCAAGCAATGGCAACACTGTACGAAAAAAAAATTATCTCCAGGGGGAGAGACTGTGTGTCGTCAATTCTAAAGGTATGCTCATTTTAAAATTATTTTGCTCTATTGCTGTTGAATTGAATTTGATGGTTTAAGTGCGAAGAACATCATATTTAATAAATAAAGGTAACACGCAAAACGTTAAAAAATGCTCCATTAGGTCTAATGTAAAATCTGAAAGTTTATAGGCTTTTGTTTAAAATTTAATCAGGAACCTAAGCAATTTAAAAGAAATATATTGCCGTTGTCTCATATAAAATATTTTATTTATATTTACATTCGCGCTTCACGAGTTTGGCGAAATTATAGCTGAGATCTTGTCGCAAATCTAAAATCGCCAAATATGATTAGGGTCGTTTTTTCGTCGTTTCGTAACAAAGAAGTATCCTAATGGACTAATTACATAACAATATTTATATGTTAAGATGTTTTCCTCTGCATTCAACATTAATCTATATTACTATACTGCATTAAGAAGATACGAGAATAAAAATCATATATTTTATTCCTCAAAGTTTGTATACCTTGCAATGCAAACAAATAAATAAATAAATAAATAGAGTGTTCAATATCTCTCGTTACGGGATTGATTGACGAAATTTAAATTGCGTTTTTCATGTCTCGAAAGCGCGACTTAGGATGTATATATATTAAATTTATGTAAATTTATGTATACCATTGTTCTAACATAGGTATTCTGACATAAACTGAACTTTTTCTGAAACGACATAAGTTTTACCATTTTTTTTATCAGTTTTGTAAAAATTATGAAATTTAATTTTTATATGTTCCTCTTGTCCCTATGCTTATTATTAGGAAAATTTCTTAATGGCTATAAAAAATGAAACACAAAAACCTGGCAGAAATATTTGATATTAAAGCGGACGATACCATTCAGGGGCTGTACATGAAATGAAGTGTTTACATTTCATTATGTTTTTATTTGTACGTAACTAAAAGCAAAACAGTAGTTTAGAAAAGGAATTCTAATATTATGAGATTAAATGACGTGTATTTCTATGTTCAGTATTTTGAAAAGTATTGATTAGTATAAATGTTTTCGAAATAAAAATCTTATTCACAAAATGTTAAGGAATTCGTGATTTAGAAAATGTTGGGCAGGTTTTACTATTGGGAAACAGTTAATTCTTACTATTATTTGCATTAATTGAAAAGGAAATCTATTTTGTAGCTTAAAGAATTTTTGGTACTTATATATTATCCCATAGATAGTGAAATTATCACCATGGAACACAGTTTAGTGCCAATTATTGATAAGCGTGACGTCATATCATACTCATAACATCTACGCTTTAGTTTGACGTAACCTCAACGGGTTCTAGATAAGCCAATTCTTATTTTTATAAACAGGAATATAAATTAAATGTTATTGCTATATTTTATTCTTGCATTTTGATAAAAAATGAGTTCGAAGGCAAAATCACATTTCTAATCGAACTCCAGTTCATTTACTGGTGATAGGAAGAATTAACATATGTTGAAAGTTGGACAAAAGAGGCGAATATGGGCGAAAACATAGTATTAGATTGGAACAATCACCATACTAAACCGAGCTTTTGGTAAAATCGGAGGTCCTAAGAAAACAATTAAAATTGACGAACCTTTATTACTAAGCATAAAAACGAAGACGGTTGAATATCTCCTCAGCAGTAGCTGTTTAGTGGATTGTCAGAGGGACTGACTATGTTTTCTTGTAAGAGTTCAGATTAAAGTACCTTTAAGAATTTCGCGGAAACGATTGGCGCAACTTTCGCGAGATTATCTCTAACCTTCTAATTCTTTTGTAGCCAGCTTTCAGGTCGATGGGATAATAAATAAGCTTTTTTTATCCCTATGATTAACAGATATGGGTCTAAGTTTATAAAATTTCGTGGGCATATTAGCAATTCTTTCTTAAACTTTGAAAACATGCAAATTACTTGTGTGAAAATTCTTTCGAAACATCAAATATAGAAAAATAATAAACTGAAACACTAGTATATCCCAGTTCACCAGCAGCCGAGCGTTAACGTCGCTAAACCTTGGTAGTTCGGTCTGAGGTATCAAAACCCGCGAACGGACAGGCTGCATGGACGTTTTCATGGTTTTCCCCATGTGTAACGTATATAAAAAAACCAGTTTCTCATAGAATTTCCTCCACGAAAACATTCCTACTCTTAGGCAAATAGCCCTTGAGAACTTTGTCATAATCACACACACCAATACTAGTAGACTGCAAATGAATATTATTGCTTAGTGCTTCGATTTCGAAAGGCGACTTCAACACATGATGATTCGAATACGGAAGGTGACATGACATCGGTGGTTTATTAACACTGATGTTTTTTGGTGAAAACCGTTTTAGAGACTACGTTCTCTTTTTTACATTGTTGCGTTTCTTACGAGTTCGTGGATATGGAGTGATTGATGACAACACTTGATGAAGAATCAATATATAATTTTTTCGCCAGTATTACTCAGGACAGCTCCAAAAACACTTTTACAGTCTTTGAAAAGCTACGACAAACACGCTGAAATAATTAGCAACACAACGTTCAGGCTATCAGGCTACAACGCTGAAGAGAGCTTCACGGCAAAGCACTAGAATACAGCTCCTGACTCGGTTCGGTAGTTCTCGGAACTCAACGTACTCTCAAGACTCTCCACGCGACAACATGCGATGCACTCAATAGCCTCAACGATGCACACTCTCGATACACTCGACAACCAACTCAACAACTGTTACTCTGTGTACAGGCAGGGTTTATATCCCTTTTGGCCTGCCTTTAAGAACATTCTGGGACAACCAGTAAGAATTCGTTCTAGAATGTTTTCTATCCGTCTAGGGTATTTTGTCGCGAAATGGGTGATTTCGCGCCAAATATGGCATCTTTGCCTTCCCTTCCCATTTTTTTGGTAACTCTAAATCCGCTTTGTGGAGAAGCTATCTTTTCCCATTTGGACATTTCTTTACAATATTTTAATCAAAAACATCAACAAGATACATCACAGGAACACAACTACGCAACGGGGGAATAACTGTTACACAGCATAAACACATAGTACTATATACTCTTTTGGCGCAACAGCGCACTCTTACAATGAAAAGTTGCAACAAGTGGCATTTAAGGGGAAAATTTCAACTTCAAATTATTCTAATATATTTACTACCCGAACCCTCAATATAAATTGAAAATGATACAAAAATTTGTAAATTTTGAAATTAAGTATCTCAGTCAGTTTTTATGGCCTTAATAAGTAATTTAAACTTTTGTTATGTATTTTTTATAATGAGTATAACATTCCCCTAAATATAAGTATAGGTACCAGAGGATTATATAAAAAGTTAGTTTCGTAATTTAAATAAAACTGATTTCTTAAATACAAAATGCCGAAACATGAGTATTTTCTCAATTCAAAGCCTTTTTGTAACTGAAAATATGTGTCTACGACTGTATCTTTATATATATATATATTGGAAACAATCTAATTGCATTTGTATTTCAATCATATATAAATATTTGCTTAGAGGCAGTTATAAATAAATTGATTTTATATACATTGAACTCTTGTAAATGCGGATTCATAAAGACTCAGAATTGTCCAAAATTTATCCCAAATATTGGTTTGTTTTATTTGATTATGGCAACGTATTCGAGGGGATTTTGCATAAAGTAAGGGATGTC
The DNA here is from genome assembly GCA_000611955.2 of Stegodyphus mimosarum. Taxonomy (NCBI): domain Eukaryota; kingdom Metazoa; phylum Arthropoda; class Arachnida; order Araneae; family Eresidae; genus Stegodyphus; species Stegodyphus mimosarum. Next base: position 534,796 of record KK119163.1, read on the forward strand.
TTCGTGGAGGATTTTCTAAGGTAATTGGCTTCTGTAAATGTTACACACGAGTAAAACAATGATAACCCTTTGCAGCCAGTCATTCTCCGGGATTCAAACCCTGGACCAAACTACTAGTGCTTAGCTACTTTACCTTTCGTCGAACACTAAGCGAAGAAAGATGAAGGGGAGAGACGGAACTGGAGTGCCATTACGATTCTTGGAAATCGTAACGTCGGGAAATTGTTCGAAGCTCTTGGAAAAGTTCTCATTTCAACATTAAAGCTAGAGCCGTAAAATTCAAAACCTTGAAGAATATATGTGTTTCTCAATAATAAAGATTAAAACAAAATGTTAAAAGGGGCGCAGTTTCCCATCCATAATTTTTTCTGTAAAAATTGTACCGCTAAAAATATTGTAATATACCACCAGTGGTACATGTACCACATAAGGAGAACCGATGCCTTACATAATACTAAGCTACAAACGTTTTACCAAAATAAACCTGGAGTTCTTCAAATAATTCGAAATAATTTATAATTTATCGCAGTTTAATCTTTTTAATACTTTGGTAGAACAACTGTCCTACTTTTCTGAAAAGAAATTTAAAATACTGTTGACATCTCTTTTTTTACAGAAAAAGTTCCAGATTTTCCTGTCTATTTTCTGATGGAAATAAAATGAAGTAAAATCTTGCCTGCTTAAGTAAACGAAAAGAGAACAACCCTGAAAGAGAAAAAAATGCTTTTGCCTTCTTTTCTTGCCTCCACGAAGACGGTTCGAAGAACGGTTTGTTTTTCCACTAATTTGAAAATAAATTACTGTTGACTTTCACCCAAACGTCTTACGAGTCTCAGACTTTAATTTCCCAACCCGAGTTTCGCTTTGTAAAACTGCTAAAGATTGTTAAAAAAAACTCCCCTCTACAGGAAAGCCAAGAAGGTATTTTTTTCAGCGCACTTTCTGCACGCGGTTTTAAATTTCTTAAACGAATAAAGCGCCGAAAGCAGTTGAAGATTTTTTGGCGTTCTGTCCTCCTTTAATAAACTCTTTCTAAATGAAAGTCATTAAATGCCAAAGAAAAAAATATTTGCCAGCGACAAAAGAGCGAGCAGTGAAAAACATTTGGAGCAATTTAAAGCTTTGATTAAAATGTAAAGCAAGGATATTTTTGAATGAAAACACATCAAAGCAATCTGAGGAGAACTCCTCTCAAAAGATAGCGCTTTTTCTGGCGTTCTTCCCTTTTCTTAATTGTGAGGCAGATTCGGATGAGGTCTTTTAGCAGGGGATTTCACTTCTACCCCCCTTTGTATCTGACTGTCTTTGAAGAACAAACTGCTTATTTAGGAAACTATGATCCTCAGTATTCTTATTTCTTCCTCGACTGCTTGGTTGTGCACATTTAAGAGCAACATGAAAGCGCTAAAACTTTTTTCAGAACGCAATCTTTCGGCAAGTTGCGAGAAATCCTTTGAAAGCATTCAGAGGAGGAAAAATACGTAGAATTAATTATTTTACGAGAAAACTGATTTTAGAGCATAATAGAGCCAGGTTTCAAATTTCTTTTATTAAAAACTATAGGTGGAACGAGATGTAGTACGGGGTTGAAAAATTTGTATTGAAGCGATATTTTAAATCTCAGTTTGAATGTTATTAGAAATGAAATGGAAAAGTAGCCCCCATTCTACAATTAACTGCAACCTATGGAATTTACTTTCTCATCTGAAAATGTTGTATTTCCCTTTGTATGCGTTCATTGCAAAGGGTGTCTTTTGAATACCTGTAACTTATTCATAATATGGATCTTTTATCTTCTTAAAAATGGACAGAAATTTAAGCCACGTTTAAGAATTGAAAACTGGAAGACATGATTTAATGTTTCTTCTGAAGTACATGTTACGTGCGTTTCTGTCATGTTTCGCTTATTTCGTTTGTTATTGAAATCACTTTTATAAAAGATTTATGAATTTAAATGACATTAAAGTGTGAGTTAGACGCATTTTAATTCCTGAGAACGTTTGCCAAGTAAGAAATTTCGAAATGAGAACTTAATTAAGTACATAACTAGGGCAGTTCACTGGAGAAGGGCGTTCCCAGACCTGGTAAGCACGAGGCCGCCTTAACACGGTTTATTAAAGCCCCAACCTCCAGAAGTCATCCGAGAAGACGCCACTCCCGTCAGTCAACTTAGAGGGACTTCAAATATCTAAAAGTCTAGGTTATAAAAATCTCAACGCTTAATAAATCACAAGTCAATGCACCTCCGTCCCCAAGTGTTGACTAAAGGCAGCTCATCCCCCTCGGTCAACCTGCGAAATCTGTTATGTAACGTCCCCACAACCAAGAGGCACACATGGTAATACCATTACGGTCCCTGCCAAGCCTGAATCTACCCCCGAATAAACAATGGCTCTAGTCCTTTGAAGACTACAGGAAGAGGCTGTGGCCCGCGTCACTGCTCTAGTAGCTGCACACACTCTCGGAAGGTCCAGGACGAACCCCGTGTCTCCTCTCATAAAATGGTCGGTTCCGGAAACCCAATCCTTTCGTACTTCGAGAGAATACAATTACCCCCAACTAGGGCAAGAGATACAGTAGTATACTTTAAAATGTCTATTTTATCATGTAATATTGTTACGAAATGCTCAGTTGCGGTAAGATAGTTCCCCGCAAAGCGGGGTTAGGGTTGTCAGAAAAATGGCATGGAAAGGCAGTGTTGCCATTTTTTGTCTCGAAATCCTCCATTTGGGGACATTTGGAGACAATTGGCGCTATGCCACAGACGGGGGGGGAGAACATTCTAGAGCGAATTCTTACCGATTTTCACAAGAATGTTCTCGAAGGCAGGTTAAAAGCTATATAAACCCTGCCTGTACGATCAATAGCAGTTTTATTGTGAAGAGTATCTTGAGTGTATTGAGATCAGTAGTAGTGCTTTGAGTTCAAAGATCAGCTTGAGAGCTATCGTTCGAGTCAGGAGCGTACTTTAGTGCTTTGCCGTGAAGCTGTTTTCACCGTGATAGCTTGAAAATTATGTTGCTGATTGTTTCAGCGTGTTTATCGTAATTTTTTGACGACTGTAACGCGTCTTCCGAATTGTCCTGTGTAATACTGACGAATAAATTGTGTTTGATTCTTCATCAGGTGTTGTCATCAATCACTCCAAATCCACGAGCCCATTGAACGCAACAATATGTACATGAGCTGACTCACTGAATTATTTAGCATTGTTGACTATTTATGCAAAATAATTTATTATGAGACATTTCTTGATGATACAAAGTATTATTATACATTTTCCCGTAATTTACAACACATTTTCCTCTGTTACAGACTCAAATTTTATGCCTTGCAGAAATATCTCAGAATGGATGTAATAAACACTGATTCAACGATAAAACATTTATTAAACAACATACCAACAAACAATTCCTAAACTATACCGAGTCATGTTGCTGAGCAGAATAGCTGACGAATTCGTAACTTCATTTCTTACTAGGACGGTTCGTGAGCGCGCCACATCCAGCATTACGAAAGCTGTCATTTTTCAACTGTAGAAATCCATACCATCTCATAATTCTTGTGTCTCACAGGCTTTTCGTTTAGGTTTTGCACCAATAATTCTCTATCATATGTAAATTCATTTACCTGGTCGTTATATAAAAGTAAATATCAGCAACTGATAAGTGAATAGTTTGATTGAGTTTCAAATAGTGTGTGTAGAAGGAATTGCTTCCTAATAATTTTGTTTGACTTTAGGAGCAATAAATTCAATAGATATAAAACGGTGCATTTAGCATCATCTGATATATGGAATTAAAATCCATTTTACGTTTTAACCCTCCCTCGAGTTTGAATCAAAGAATCCCTGCATCCTTGTAACTTTGTGGAAGCGTGCATTAACTTTACGACGAAATAAAATATTATAATGTTTTGAAAAGCATTTTGCCCAAAAAATACAGAAAAAATATTTAAATGCAAATAAATGTAACAGAATAGATTTTTCTTCCTGATATAAAATACCATCAACTAATCATAGTACCAAAATGAACAGTTCAAAAATCAAAACAAAGTAAAGTGCCTATTCAAGCGGCCTTAAAAGTTTTAAACAATTAGATAATCCTTTAGAGTTTCGAGCTGAATGTCTACTTGCGTTGGGAGAATACTGAAAATCACTTTCGTTTATTAGAAGGCATAGCAAATCTGTTATACAGGGTGTTTATAAAGTCCCGAACCCATTTTGAAGTATAATAACTCATAAAATAATAAAGATAGATTAAAATTAATAACATAAATGGTTAGATAGACTCAAAAATTTTCATGACCCTTGTCAATAAACTTCCACGTGTGCCCCCTTCGTCGCACGGAGAATATCAAGTGGATATTCAATTTCACACCAGGTACCGGCAAGCATGTCGGCATCCACGGAGGCTATTGTGGTTGTAATTCTGGTTTTTAGGTCATCAACGTTCGACACTCTCCTCCTGTAAACGTTGTCCTTTACAAATCCCCAAAGGCCAAAGTCCAGCGGCTTTATATCAGGTGATCTGGGTGGCCAAGGAATTGGACCTCCTCGCCCAATCCATCTTCCTGTAAAATGGTCATTCGAAGAACTACGAACGATGGTAACCCAATGAGGTGGTGCACCATCTTGTTGCAAAAAGACATGTGGCTGAAGCTCTTCTAGTTGTGGAAATACGAAGTTTTCCAACATGTCTAAGTATACGAATGATGAGACCGTCTTTTCTGTTTATCTGTTGCAAAGGCCATCCTCCTAGGCCTATCGTCCGGTTCCAAAACTTGAACAATTCGAACTTTGTATGCATGCAGTCTTAATTTTTTTTAATAACCTTGTACACCGTCGAAATTGGCATATAAGCAGACGATATTTAGAAAAGTACAGATATTTAGACTGGAAAATGAAATTATCTGAAATTAACCACACGCGCAGACGATATTTACAGAAGTAAAGATATTCAAACCTGAAAAGGAAAATATATAAGTTATTCCATGAATAAATGCCATAAGTTTGTTTATATCTTCATTATTTTATGAGTTATTAAACATCAAAATGGGTCCGGGACTTTATAAACACCCTGCATATTATGTTTTTCTTCACGTACATGTCCACGGATTTGAAATGAATAAGGACAAAACTTGATGAAGAATGAAAACGCAATTTATTAGCCAGTATTGCTCAAGACACCTACCAAAACACTTTTTTACAGTCATCGAAAAACTACGACAAACACGCTGAAACAATCAGTAACACAGGCTTCAGGTTTATAACGATGAAGACAGCTTCACGACAAAACACCAGAGTGCAGCTCCCGACTCGGTTGGAACTCAACGTACTCTCGAGACTCTCCACGCTACAACTCGCAATGCACTCGACGATAGCCTCAACGGTGCACACTCTCGATGCACCAAATCGACAGTAGACTAACGATAAAATTCGATAAACTACGGGACACTAGATAGACTGGCGATCGACTAAGAGACTTTGACGAGGCACACTAGACTGATGATGAGCTCGCTAGACTAGGCGCTGACTGACTGTCCGCATACCAGCAGGGTTTATAGAGTTTTTGATCTTGCGTTCGAGAATATTCTGGGCCAAACCGGTAAGAATTCGTTCCAGAAGGTTCTCCATCCGTCTATGGCATATCGCCAATTTTGTCGCCAAATGAGGGATTTCACGCAAAATATGGCAACCCTGCCTTTCCTTTCCATTTCCTGGTAACCCTAAACCCGCTTTGTGAGGAAGCTATCTTACCGCGGCTGGGCATTTCGTAACAATATCATATAACAGCCACTTTGTACGCTGCTTGTAAGTTCATAATATGTGCAGCATTTGCTGGACTAATTATCAAACAGAATTCAAATTTCATTTTGATAGAAACAGGAATCGTGGACACACTTATGAGAGAAAAATCTAATATGTTAATCAAAACGGATTTAAAAAAAATCCATTACCGACCTCACAATAAAAACTCTGATTACAAAAAAATGAAGTTACATAAGGTAAGTATAATCAAATGGCTGAATATATTGTTTGTGTATGTGTGCATTGGGAGGGAGATTTGCCATGTGAAGGAAGATTCACTCAGAAATTCGTGTCAAAACTTCTTCCAGATAATGTATTTCAGACAGACATTTGAACGAAGCTTTTAGTAATAACGGCATTCTCTTATACATTACGTGAAATTTAATACAATTTATTGTATGTGTTCGAAAATGCTGATGTAACTGAAATTATTTTACACCAACTGTTTTGTCGCGAATTTTGTGTTTTTAATTTAAGTGTTTTTAATCATTTAAGTAATCAGTTATTTAAGTCAACGGTTCAATTTTCTAACGCAGAAAGGGGAGCGTCTTTTAACGGAAGTAACATTTGTGGGAATAGCCTTTTAAGATGACAGTTGCAACATTGAGTAGTATATCGTTGTTCCCTTGTCTTTGTTGGCAAACAGTAACAGTGGCTATGGTAATTCGCCTCCCGCGGTTCACTTGCGTTTGAGCTTTGTGAATGCCGCCTTGTTTATAGCTTCGGAAGAAAGGGAAAGGTTGGAAATTGGATCTTTGAAGGGGCATTCTTTGTTGTTTCTTAGATTTTGCGCTTGTTAGCAAGGGGGGCTCGAATTTTTAGTTTCCAGTTTTCGCAGGTGCTACTGTAGACAATGTCTTAATTCTGATTCGTTTGTGGGTTTGAATTGTCCGGTTAAATTATACTGAAAAGTCTCGGATTGGCAAGAATTTAATTTTATGTGTAACTTTTGGACCTATAATTGTGAGTGGGAGGAGAAACCGAGTTTTCCTTGGTTGTTGCGCGAGTTTTGAAGTCAGTTTTTTCGAGAGAGTTTTTGAGTTTGAATGTTTAGCAGAGAGGGCTTGCGGCCAAGCTTATCCTGGCTTGGGTGGCTTGCGCTTGCGTTCTGCGGACGGACTCGGCTTTTAGCTGAAGAGATTTGCGATGCTGCGGCTGCGTTCGCTGGAATTTTAGGAGATAAGTTTTGATACCCCGGTGGGTGGCTCGCGCTTGCGATGCGGCATGATAGACCTATTCAAGTCGAAGATGTGAAAAATGGAGAATTTTTCCTGAAATATTTGCGAGAAGTAGAACTCAGAGCGAATTCTTCCGAGTTTGAAGCGGGTTTTCCCGTGAAAAGGAAGTGAAATGCCTCTTACCAAACAGAAGCGTTTCCTTCATGAGAAGAATAAAAATTCAACATTCTGTCTTTGCTCGTAAGTTCCCGTTGTCGCTATCAGCCGAAGCACTCGAGTGTCAGCTGGTTTATTACCTTTGTTTCTCCTTCAACTTTAATACTTCAGAATATTTGATTGCCGAACTTCATCATTGGTTTTCTACAAGAGGACATTTTTCTTGAACTTATTTTTGGAACTGATTACCTCGGACCAGTTCAAAGGACTTAATCTTCAGCTAATTATGATGTGTTTAAGTTGTCTCCGATTTGCAGCATGGTTTGATGGGCACTTGTCAACCAACTGTCAGTTACTTAATATTTTTATTTGTAAGATTATAGTATTTTTTTAAGTAGTGTAATTTAAACTAATCTTGCTTAATTTGGAGAGAAAGAGAAAAAATTTATTTGAAAATTAAAAAAAAAAGAAAAGGATTGTTTGTGTCTTAGGAGAATTTAAAGTTATTATCAAAAATACAAAATTTATGTTAATGGTAATTTCTATATTATTTTGTGTGAGAGTTCAGTTTGAATAATTCTTTTAATGTTCAAGTTATTCTAAGTAATCGTTGTCATGTTAAAATTCAAAAATCTTGATGAATGACTCTTGGAAAAATTTAATGTGGAATATTAATTGCATTTTTATGTAAGGGTAGTCTGGCCAGCTCTCCCGTAAATTTATACTATATATTAATAAATGAATGTGATTTTATATTATTACTTGTATTTTTTTTTTTTTTAGTGTTAAGTAGTTGGTCTGTTCAGTCACTCCATTTGTTTGAGCCGTGAGGCTTTTAAGAAACATGGAGATTTTTGCTTGAGAATATTGAAAAATGTTTATGCATTTTAGGGTATTCACAACGCGCCCTGTTATTAGCAAATATGTATTAACCACTTATTAATGATACTTTGAATATGTTTTAAGATAAAATTTGAAATGACTTTTAGGTGCCAGGAGCTTGATTTTTAGTAGTTTTATTTTAGTTCAGTTTGTCCGGCGCCAAGAGAAGTTGAGTAAGCGTTTAAATTTTAAAAAATTAATAATTAAACCCGTAAAGTTTAATATCAATTTAACAGCACTTCGTTTAAAAAATATAGAGAAACTATCTTCCCGCGTCAGCATAAACTGACGATGTCAAGAAAGCTTTACGCATGGACTGCAAGCAGAAGGATCTTAAACGTTTGAGTAGTTCATGAACGGGAAATTAGTTATTGACTGTACTCTCTTTTCATTTGCACTTACCATACATATAAAACATTCATAAATTATGTCATATATTTCAGTAGAAGCTTCCTTATTTGTAGGGTCCCATATTTTAAGGCACCGTCACAAAGCTTCCTATCAGTTTTGAAAGACGTATTCTGTTTTTTCCATAAGATGTCTTATTTAGGTTTAGTATCTTTTCCGTCTGCATAAGATTAGTCGGAAAAGAAAATAGTGTACTTTGAGCCGAAATTTCTTCCCCCCCCCATATAGATGTTAAAAGTAAGCAAGATTCCCATTTAGCAAAGACATCTCAATTTTGCGAGTCATATTCGGACGTTTACATTTTCGTAAGCCCGATATGTCTTCACCTGGCTTGCATTTTCCAACCGTTTTCCAAATTTAGAATATCAATTAATAGCATTAATTTTTACAGAACAGACTGTTTGAGTTTTCTTCGTTTGATCATATTTTAAATAAAATTACTCAGCATGCAATACAATCTATACAGATTTGATTGCGCTTAAAAACTAAATACTGAAATTAATTTGAATCGGAAAGACTAAAGATTTTATTCTTGGTAATTTTTTTTTAAAAAACTATTCAGACAAATTAACATTAAAAAACTAAAATGCGTGGATTTATAAATAACTCCCTTAATTTATAAGGATTAAATTAATTACTTTATTCAGCTAAACGATGAAACTGATATTTCTCTCTCCGACATATTATTAAAAATAAATTTACCACATGACTTCCTTGTACGGAATATTAAATTATACACATGTTTTCTTGCATTTCGCTTAAACTTATTGGATTTAAATAATCTACTTCGTCGATAGCGCATAAACCACAATAGAATAAATGCACTCTTTAAAATTCACTATGTTTGTTTACCATAGCGACACCCTGGCGCTAAGTTCACTTAACAGCCTTACATTTTATTCATTTTATAACTCAGAGTGCACAAAAATTATGTATATCATCTGAAGAATTATCTAATCATTGCCACATGTTCTATTCAAATACTGTAATAAATCTAAAGCGATGTGTAAAATATAAAACAAGTTAAACAAACAAACAAACAAAAAAAGAAACAGTGTTTCACAGATGATTCAGTATTTCTCATTCAATTAAACCAATTCTCACTTCGCGACAAGGCAGAAATGCATAAAAACTCAAAATATCCATATTAAAAATTACGAAGTAAATCTGAAACACTTATTTCCTCGAATAATTCCAGAATTGATAAAGCATGATTTATTACGCAATAATAAAAGAAGGCGTTATCTTTGTTGTTGCGAAGCTTAGTTTCCCTAGATTGGCAACAAATCCACTATTCTAAGTTTCAGAGGCAAGCAAAGATAGCTGCTATGTTAATAATAATTAGGCTTAGCCGCACTTAAACAACTTTTAAGCTGTTAATAATTCTACAAATATTGCATGCAGATTTACTAAAGGCATAAAAACCTTAACCGGAAGATAAGAACAAAATAATTCAACCAATTTCAAAGTAAAAATAGCACAATTTACAGACATATAAGAAAAAAGAATTTGAGATCTGAGGAACAGAGTGGATATATACATATATTTACATACTTTTGGTGCTGCCGAATGCAACCAAAATAGGAGGTGCTCATCTACATGTTAAAGTAGTCCTACATACAAAACCAATTCGTTCTAATGTCGCAAAGTGTCGACGTTCTGAGTCTACTCGGTTTTGAGTTACACGGGATAGATACATGCGTAAGTACGCACAGACGCCACGAAAAAAATCTCTTCAGAAACCATTTTAAATCACTTTTATAATTGGTTTTGGGAATAGAGTCCTTTATTCTGTCCCTACGTACAGATGTCAAGTAAAACAGTGTTAAATTGCATTCGAGAGTTATCAAAATGGATATTGTCGTTGAAATATGATACCCAAAATTTTTCGTGATTACAAGACTTCGATTTTACTTTGTAATATGGAGTAAAAGGGTAAAACAATGGTACAATTTCAAATTTTCTATGATCGATTTTTTTCATTAAAATTATATTTCTTCTTGTAAGATTTTAAAGTTGTGCGATACGATGCCTATTTTAGATTTTTCTGGGGTTTCCCTTTGTTTATGTATGTTGCTATGCTGAGGCCTTTGGTTCTTGAACTGTGACTGGAATGGGACTATTCGCCGCTACCGTTTCACAGTCATGTATTTCGCCGTCGGATCGATCTACCTGTAACACATATTTTTCTTTAAATGCTTATATTATATCTTGCCATATCATATTAAGTTTATAATAAAAAGATTCTTTTAAGATTTCAAAATAACTCGGCCGTTTTTAAGATAATATTTAAGGAGTACTGTCTTCATGTAATTAAAAAAAATTGAAAATTTTATATGAAATGATGGATTTTATATGAAAACTAAATTTCTATATAAAATGTTTTTGTATATGGTTTTATACAATATATTGTGACGCCTGACATAAAGGTTAACATATTAGTATATCTATTTATATAATTAGTAATTTCAAGAGAGTAATGTGCTAACAAGATTCCAAAGTAATTCCATTCTCTATTAAGATTTCATAAAAATGTGAATTTTCTGGTTTGCATTAGTAATTTCTCTGAACTAGCTGATTAAAATTTCAAGAAATTTTGATCAATCGTGTAATCATTGCATCTGGATAATTTTAGAAACGAAAAGATAATTTCTGTTATATGAGAGGTTTAGCCCTTAACTATGAGCGGTAATTTTGTTCTACGTATTTGATAGTGACATCATTTGCCGCCCAGACGGTATAGTGGTTAGGGGAGCCGGCTGCGATACCAAAGGGCCTGGGTTCGTAATCCCGGAGAAGGCATGGCTGTATCTGTCCACCCCTTCATAAGTGACGGAGGGCGTGGGCACCATCCCTCTACCATGATGGTCAATTGGTATAGCGCCACGTCCTCCCTTACCTAGAGTCCGGCTTGAGGGGCCACAAGCGAGCCTCGCACAGGACGCCCAATTCCAACGCCCGGACCGTACCGTCAGCAGTCATGCCGACCAAATGCCAACGTGGTGAACTCTCGTCCAAAGTGTCCGGGCCCAGCATTTATTGAACTCGAATAAATAGCTTACATGGCCGAATACATAGATATTAACATACTTTTGCGACATGTTCATACATACAACCCGACCTAATTAAACGCATATATACATAAATAGATACATAAATACGTAAATGCCACTTAATACATAATAAGTAAATGCCTAAATACCTGTACTTGAATACATATATGTTAGCATACTTTTGCAACATGTTCATTCATACAGACCGACCTAATTAAGCACATAAATACGCACATAAATACACACATAAATACATAAATACACTTAAAGACATAATAAATAAATACCTACATACATAAAAACCTGAGAACTGGTTACGTGTGCGCATGAGTGCTAAATACAGCGTAACCTGGAGACTGAATGCATAGATATTTGCATACATTTGCGACAAACTGACCTAATTAAACATATAAATACCTAAATTCACAAATGTCGCTTAAATACATAATAAATAAACACCCCTTCATAGGAGGGAAAGGCAGCCCTCCTATTAGGTGCCTCCATAATAAAGTGACCATCACTTCTGGCTTTAGTAGTGGCCAAGTCGAAGTCGGCCGAGGGCCCGCCATTGGAACAACAACAACAAAAAAATATTGACATAATTTTCTTACTGGCTATGCGTAATTTTTTATATTCCGTATTTGTAAACAATTATACATACGTATTATAAGACATTTTTATTACGAATTTCATTTCTTCTTGACGGCCAATCATCTGCCGTCAGATTGTCCTATCTGCGAAATGGCGACAGTGAATAACCCTATATCCACTTTGACAGCTGTCTTGGACAACAGTTGAACAACTATCATTATTATCACTATTAACAGCTAAGTAGCTGTAAAATATTATTGGAATGATTGGAACTTTGTCAGAAGCATGTAATGGTAATGCATTTCAAAGCTGAGCGTAGCTGAAAGATAAAAATACATTTCGTTGCTACAGAGAAATGTCTGAAGTGAAAAGGGCAAAAAAACATTTGCAGACATCGATAAAGAAATTTTCAGACAATAACAAGTGAATTACGATAAACTGTATTTTAAAAAATTGTTCATAATAAAGATACTTGAATTTATAAAATGTCTTTTATTTTTGGAAAATTAGGAAGAAAAAAGGTTTTTTTTGGGGGGGGGGCATATTATCGTTTTTTACTTGCACTTAGTTTTTCTGTTAGTCCAATTTCAAATAGTGTTGGATAATGAACAAATCAACTAACCAAACTATATAAGGTATTGCTGTATCTCAGTTTTAAGCGAATCTGCGTGAAAGATTATAAGGTATTTCTTCCGCCTTCTTTGCCTGCCTTCGTGATGTACTGGTCATCACGCTCGACGCGTAACTGAGAGGTCCTTGGTTGGATTCCCGGAGAAGACGTTGCTCATTTTTCAATCTCCCTTGCTTCCAAATAAATACCTAATATCTCTCTAAAGCTGCGTTCACACTAATCCGTTGAGGCGGAAAAAATGCTTTCCGCGTACGTCAGTTCACACCAGCGCGGCAACTTTCGCTTTAAAAGTTGTCATATGCTCGCACTAGATGGCTCTTTGTATCGGAAAAACGTGAAATTTTTGTGTGGTATTTTGACTTTTTTACGATTTCATTTTTTAATTAAAATGGATTTAATTTCTGCTCGATTAAAACTTATTTTACTTTGTGTAAGAGAAGCAAAATGCAGTGGTTTATATTAACATGTGAGAGATAACTGCAGCAAGGAGATGCAAATAATTTAATTGAAGAAATACGCTTGAACGAAACGAAATTTCTTTTAATTACTTTCGCATCAATTCGATGAATTTCTAGCCTCATTTATTCAAAAGCAAAACACTAATTTTTGTCAGAATATCGCAGAAAAGAATCGTTTGGAAGACAGGAATAGGATATCCCAGAAAAGGATCGTTGTATATATCTAACGCTGTATATATATCTAATTTAATTTATTTATGAGTTTTGTTGAATGATAATTAAAAAATCCTAATTTCATGATTGTATTTTGGAGCGTAAAGTTTTCATGGGGTAGAATACCATAAATGTTTTTGCATGAAGTATGAACTTCCCTTAAATGCTTCCTTAAATGGTTTAAATAATGCAATAAAAAGTATATTTTGTTTAAATATATGTTGGATTTACAGCATTACTAATTTAAATATCACACTTAAAAAAAGCAGTTATTTTTAACTTAATAAACAACAGCTATTTGAAAAAATGTTTTAGTTTCTGCCTTATGCACATATTTTTTACCTTAAATGTAACAGTAATTACTTCAATTAGGCATTCATATATTAATGAACAGCCATTATTTATTTTATTAGGTCACTTTTATCTAAAATTCCTTGAAATAACCTCATTTTATATAATACTGCTTTATTTACGTTAAAATTGAATTCCACAATTAGGAAATTTGCTAATGCCCATGCAAAAGTTCTTTAAATTAATGAAAAATTATCATCAAGTTTAAACCTCTGGTTTAGTTCATATATAAATTGTTCGTAAAGTGATCATGCATGTTCAGAAAAACAAACATGAAGCCATTAAAATGCTCGAAAGTATTCCAGAAAATGTCAGCTACATACCAGCGAGCTTCTTTTCTGTAGAAATTAGTTTTCTTAATTTTTTTGAACAAATGGTTTACTCGTCACCACTCGTTTAAAATTCAGAATTAGATTGAAGCAGGAACTTTATGCTAGTACCAGTATCGCTTTTGCTAGTTTCGTGTCAGCCGAAATAGAATCAGATCATAGTAGTCAGATCATTTTATGAATTATACCAAATGCTCGTTGTCAAAAGAAGAATAATGCACACAATGTCGAGAGAAAATTAGGTTTTTATGAATGATGAATGAAATGAAATGAAAAATAAATACAACTTTTTGTGTCTCCCCCACCCCCCAAAAAAGTCGCGGTAGATATTAAAAAAATGGTGTATTCGTACCATCAAAGGTAGGAAAAAAGAAAGCCCCTAACCCGCAATACAAGTCTCTAGTGCATGACGAATTTTCTACTTGAGCATGTACCTCCGCGCTAAGGTATCTTGCGAGTAAGTATGGTTTTCCCACTTTAGGAAACTGAAGGAGCAACTGGGCTACTCTGAAACTAGCGATAATATTTTCTGTAAATATATTTTTAAAAATACCACCTCCATCACAGCACCACTCCTGGTGACACTTCAATCCAAAATCTTCAACTAAAAAAGTCAACGTTTTATCCACTAAGCAACAAGAGCAACCTCAAATTGATGCATATATATTGTTACGAATTTCACATTTATTTCGCTATTTATTTAGAATTGTAATTAAAATTCCTTTTTATTTCCCCATGCAACGCAGACGATCTTTGAAGAGAAAGCTACGTAAAAAAAATAACAGTAAAAATAAAAGAGCGCGTGCATTTAATGCTTAATAAATAAATA
>KK119164.1:0-132359 GCA_000611955.2 Stegodyphus mimosarum
ACCATCTTTTAACGGGAGAGAAAGGGTGAAGTTGACAAGGAGAAAATAAGTATCGCCCAAAAAATGACGCCAAAAATACGCCAAAAAAATCGCCAAAATAGCGTACCGTACACTGGGATACAGCCGCAAATCACATACTGTCAAATACGAAATACAAATTAAATACTATCAAAGGTGCAATACAGATCAAATAGTATCAAATACTAAATACAAATCAAATAGTAAATGCAGATCAAATACTATGAAATACTAACAAAAAGGACCATAGTCTTATACTATTTACATTATTATTTACAATTATATACACTACGTGCTATGGCCATAGTAAATAGCTAACCTGTCGTAATGAAAGACTTTAGGCTTAGAGTTCGATGACTTACGAATCCGAACCACGACGTCGTTCAGCCTGTTTAGGACTGTGTTTGGACCATCCCAAGGCGACTGTAGTTTCGGACAAAGTCCTTTTCGTAAAGTCATATAACACTACCACATCTTGTCTCCTTCATTGACGCGATGTTCAGTAGCTCTCCTGTCGTATCGGGTCTTCATCTTCCTCGTCGCCATATTGACTCGCTCTCCCGCCAACTTGTGCATCACTTCAAACCGGGCCTGGAGATCTAGGGTGTGTTCCTCAGGCGATGAAGGCACATCCGGAAGTCGGCTCGGCCAAACAAGAGATCACTAAGCAGATGAAGGTCACGACCGCTGAACATCTGAGGTGGAGAATTGCCAGTAGTCTCTGGTTTCTCTTCGACCCTTGTATGATTTCGGTAACTTTGTCAGCAGGGTCTTTCAGACAACACGTCGGGGTTTCCAGCTGAGGATCCCTTCTGATGATGGATAGTTATGTCCTCTGATGCTGAAAGCAGTCTGTTGTTTTTGAAGTCCAAGGAAAATTCTATTTCCTTAAAAAGTCCAATCCGACTATGCAAGGATTTGTAATCTCTGCCACGTATACCGTGTGATGGTAGGCGGCACTTTCAAACCTGATGTTCGCGTTTAACTTTCCATCTACGTCAATTTTCTCGCCAGCCGCAGTCTGGAAGGTAACACAGGACGGCGTCCAAATGAGTTTATCTTTAAATTGTTGAGCTAAATCTTTGCGAATGATGGTAATAGTAGCTCCTGTGTCAATGATCATATTACAATTAACTGCATCGACATGCCCATTAATGGATAGTCTATTACTGTTGCCGTTCACTACAGAAATCTTGAGCGCTTTAAAACGGAGCTTTTCACTATCTCTCAAACTCTGCTACGCGATATGATCATTAATTTGCTTCCTGCGTCGTTGCTGGAAAATGGTCTTTTTCCATGTCTTAGGATGTTCTGCAGTTTCTCCGCACGTGGCCTTCAGCTCCGCATTTCCAGCACTTTAGTTTCTTGTCACTCCTTTCCCATCTCATGGCATTTAAGTGTCTGTTTAAATCGGATGTCTTATTTTCCATGCTCTGGGGTGTTTTGTAGTTCCTTCGTATGTGGCCTTCAGCACCGCAGTTCCAGCACTTTGAGGTCGGTTTCTAGTCGCTAATATACCGTCTCAAGACACTGTCTTGTCTGGAAAAATCATCTAAACGAGCCATCAATTGATCCACTGGCTCATGGACTCGCACAGCTCTGAATGGGTAGCGATCTCTACGAGTTGCTTGCTGGGCTGCCTCGAATTTCATAGCGTACACTTGAGAGCTTTTTATATCCTTGACATCTGCCATTGGTAGAGCTTTCTGTATTTCAGGATCCCGGATGCCATCGATGAAGTATTGGAGGGACAGGATTTCCCTTGTTTCTCTCGGGCATTTCCTAAAGGCGGGGAAGACAGCCTTTCAACATCCGTAGCGATCTCCTGGAGTGTTTCGGTCGGCTTCTGTTGACGGGATTTTAAATGAAGCCTGCTGTAGTCTTTCAAACATTTCTCCCCCAAAGCGCAGGTCCAGTGCGCCGAACAGAGCTTCGAAATCTAGTCTTTGGTTTTCGGTAAGAGTCTGAAGCCGCCGCGTTTGCTCTCAGAGAAGCAGCGAGATGGCAGCTCTTAGCTTGGGAATCCCATCCGTTTGCTTCCGCCACTATTGAAAACTGTGTCTTATAAATTTCCCAAGAGGTCTTCCCACCATACGTCTTTGGCTACTGCAGGTATCCTGACATGACTTTGTTGTTGGACGGCAGAAACTCTTTCTTCAATTTCTCCAACTCTGGTTTCAACCGTATCAATTCTGTCTTCCATAGCTTCGAATTTGTTTTCTATTATGCAGGTAATTTCTCTTTTCATTTCGTCTTGACTCATTTTCATTTCTTCCTTAACAGCTTTCAGCTCGTCTTTAACGGGTTTTTCTATCTTTTCTTGAACCGCTTTCATCTCCTCTTTAACGGAATCTTGGCCAGCTCTCATCTCTTCTTTTACCGAGTTGACGGCCCATTCCGTCTTTTCTTGGAATGAAGAAAGGCGGACACGAACTGCCTCAATTGTTCTTCCATCGCTCTACTGAATGGCATTCAAATATCACACTTCTGATACCAAAACTTGTTGCGTGCGTACGGGTTCGTAATGGATTGAATGCACAAGTCGATAAAAGTTAATAAAATTTATTCCTTTCACAAGAAGTAAAAGAAAATGCTCAAATATTTCTTCAGAGAAATTCGTACAATATCGCAATATCTCACAGCAGTTCTATTTTAAACTACTACAACGTTAAAGAAAACTCAAATTCAATGACAGAGTAACTAATTCGATCTCACAGCGAATTCGCTACTATCAATAACAGCATTAAATAAACAATACCAGTTCGCTTAAAACAACTGCAACTGAGCTGAGATGTTTTTAATCTGGGTTTTATAAGCTTTTTAATCATCATGAGAATATTCTGGTATAATCTATTTTCTCGACTTTTCTGGATATTAAAACAGTACAATTACGAGATATTTATTTATGAAATATTAAATGTACGCGGTGATGTATTTTTACTTTTCCCACGTAGCGTTCTCCTCAAATTCGTCACGTGCTGCGTTGCACAGGAAAATATAACAATTTTAATTGCAATTCCATTAAAATCGCTAAATAAATACAAAATCCGTAACAGTACTATTTAGCTATTAAAATCTTTGCTTTAAATATTAATTTGAAGTAAAGGGAACCGCCTGACCTGACGCACTCAAATTAAGATTGGAAATGAATAGAACTGAAAAATCTTCCGTTACCACACAATACTTAATTTTAGGCAATGCTACTCATAACTAAGTTTAGTAGGAATGTATTAAAGTTATAAAATTCGTGTTCAGTATGATCTATGAGATTCACTTCTTCCAACTGACGCGAGGTATTGCTAAAGAAGTCCAAATTTCCCAAAACTGCCAAGGAAAAAAGGTATTTCCTTGATTTTAATACTCAAATGCCTTGATACTTTATGCCTGGATTTATGTATTTTTAACATATTGCCTTACCTTCTTGTGTTATTTCAAGATGCACGTATGTATACTTTCTTAAAGAAGCCGCAACAAATATTCTAGGCCGTACACACTCTGAAGAGCAATTGAATTAGGGATAGCTGATGCTATGCGAATTTTGAGCTGTGCGCAAGCCTGTAAGTAATTTCCAAATGACTTAAGCAGCAATTTGACAAGAAAAGGAGTGCTACTCACGGTATGAAAAATAATTAAAAGAAAAATTGGTAAGACTACGGATCTAAGCGCATTTTATCATCGACAAATCGTTGGGGTCCGAAGAATGGTACAGAGTACGTGTACGGCGTAAACCACATGAAGCAATGGATTCTTCTTGGCAGCAAGGCACTTTTCAAGCTGATGGAGGTTGTATTCTTTTCTGGGTAGTGTTTGCATGAACTGAAATGGATCAATGGTACGTGTAACATCGTCTCTCACAGGTGAATGTTATCAGGATATCTTTGACGACCATCTGCTCCTGTATGTTCGTTTTTGACAGCCCACTACAGATCATCTTTCAACAAGACAACGCACCGCTCCAGAATTGTAACGGAATGATTAGATTCCACAGAACTGCAGGTGCTTTTCTGGCCAGCTTCTGAATTTGTAACTTGAATTGAAACCGATCGAGTACATCTGGGATAAAATTGTGAGAGATGTTCGAGGTTCCGACCACCTCCCGTCTAATCTTCTTGAATTATGGGAGGTTGTTCAGGAGTCGTTAACAAAGCTTTATAAAATGTCTAGTACCATCACTTCGTGTCGGTAAGCGTTTATGATTCACTGAAAACGAGGTATAAAGTATAGGTACGTTGGGAAAATTGGAAATAGCTCCTTTTTTGCCTTTATCAGCCCATTAAAATTTCATGGTTTATAGTCTAAGAAGAAGATAAAAATACACAAATCTATTTTTTTAGGATTAAAAATGCATGTCAAGGGAGAAAGCGGCATCACAGAAACTGCAAACCATGCTGCAAAACAAATATCACGGATACACTTAGTGTTGTCTTCTCGAAGCAGTTGCAAATACGAGCACTTGTATACGTGTTTGGGATCTGTTGAACCAAGTAGGGGTTGAATATGAGCCTTGTAAAATCTTACATGTATTTTCTAATTATACTCACTTCTAACCTATAGTTTTAAGTAATGTTTTTTAATCTCATATACTAGATTGGTTTTAACCTAATACCTGGTACTGCTTATAAGGGAATAATTGTGTCGCAAAGAATCCGACTATTGCAATCAGACTGCACGTAATTCAGCTTTCTTTGATTCTATATCCATAATGTTGTAGCTTTGTTTTCATTTTGATTACACTCTTCATAATTGCATTTGTGCCCAGTTATTGCAGTTTATGCTCAGTGGGTAAAAGCTTTGTGATGTATTAGTTCTTATAAGTTTAAGGAAATATTTTTCATTAAATTTTCTTTCATTAGAGAAAATATAAAAACTCTGGCTGTAGTAGAAAAGGAAAAACTTTTGTTATGCACTGTTAAGTTTATCGGTTTGTACGGTAAAGAAGCATCTTAACTCACGCGTTCAAACACAAGTATAAATTCGGTGTTGTCCCCTCTACGGCTCAGTTCATCATACTGTGCACTTCGAATACTTTCGATTTCGTTGTTCTGTCGTCTTTGAGGACTCAGCTAAAGCATCAAAATGTCTCATTTCTCAAACGGAAAGAAAATGTATTGCGATGTCATATATGTTGTGCATTACTTGATTTAATAATGTGAAATGTGACAATAGCATATAGATTCTTATTAGATGATACTTTTTGTAATAAATAGAAGGCTGTATTTATTTTCCGTGTTAGTAATGACTTTCTGCACAAAATTTATTAATCACCCTTCCGTTTGCAGTTGAATAGTATTATATATATTTGCATTTGAGAACATCTTGTACTTGAATTTGTTTTATTTTGTTCATTTGTATTTCAGTAATTTCATTGATTTAAGGTACTTTCTCTGGGTTGTGATTCAAATACCTTTCTTTAAAATTTAAGTAACAGTTATAGAGTATATATATTATTTTACATATTTCCCTTCCGATCTTGTTTGTCATAGCCGTTGCAGTTTATAACAAGTAAAAATATCACATATCACTAATTTGTTAAAAGAACTGCCACTATTGCAATTTAAGGCAATATAATGATTGAAATGTAATGTAATTACTGAGAATGTATAATATACTAGAATATAATAATTGAGACATTTATTTAGCTTAATTTTATTTTGACTACAGAATCGTTTTCTTTGCTTATTTCCGATTGCATGGGGCTAAAGCTCAGTAGAATTTGGCTCCAAATGTAATAGCTCTTGCCTTATAAACGGTTTTTGAAAATTTAAATAGAGTTAAGATACATCATATGCACCAAAACTGTATATCTTGTATTTGTTTATTGTTTGAAACCAATATGCACTTTATTACAGCAGCTTTTAATATATAAAAACTCACTTTTCTTAAACTAAGCTTAACATTTTTTATATCAGGCCTTTTGTTTTAGAAAAAATTGCTTCATCTTCTATCGGAAGAATAATTTGAAAATGAAAGTGTCCCGTTATTTACGCTTAAAATTGAAATGGAAAAGCAGATGACAAAATAATTTAGAATTTATGTCATGTGAAAATAGCGTAGCTGAAAAACAATTCCCCTTAAGGAGTTAAGAGAAAATACTCGGTACAGATGACTAAATATTTTCGGCATAACAAAAAGATCGAAGCTAGCTCGAGTATGGTTGAAATTTATTGCCTAAAACTGTCTTGTTTCCTTTTAAAAATAAAATTCAGGAAAATGTCAGAAATCCTTTCTTTGCTACCAATAGTAATTCTATATGATGTTTATACACCATGCCGATAAATGTCCTTTCGTGGATTTTATTTTCGCTACCGTAAGTCGTAGATATATACTTCCATTTAGAACTACGCTTTAAATGTCAATTTAAATGACATAAATAATCACATTTTAAAATTTTTATAGACATGAATAAATCTACATATTTTATTTTTTCGAAATTTTTATATGGTTCCACGATTCTTGTAATTATACTTAAAAAAAGTTTCTACTCATTCTAAAAAATGAAACACGAAACGTTTGACTCCCGTACGACAAAAATTGACCCAGATATAAAATGTTATTTTTTTCTCTTTTTTTACGGTGCTATAAAAACAAGCACATTATACTTTATAAGGTATTTCTCCCGCCTTCTTCTCGTGCCTGGTGTAGTGGTCAGTACGCTCGACGCATAAGCGAGAGGTCCGTGGTTCGATTCAGGGCGAAGGCGTTGCTCATTTTTCATGTTTCCTGCTTCCAAATAACCTGACAACTGTACATCTTGGCATGTCTTTTAAAACACAAATTAAGGTAATTCGAGGTTGATTTTTTTCCGTCTGGTGCCATTCCATGATCTATTCCATTTATGATTTTATTACATTTGTCATTTTGAAAGAATTTTCTCACAAATAGTGTATATGCTAAAATACTGCAATGTATTCGCATACAATTTTATTACTTTTGCTTTTACATTTACTTTTGCTATCAATATTCGCACGCAGTTTTATCAGATTCATAAACTAATACTCATTCAATTAATATTAAGACTTGACTGTTTGCTAATATTTGAATCCTGAAATTTATTTCTGAAACATAAATTCTATAAGAGTCTCTGAATAAGATCTCTTTTTCTGAAATAATTTGTGGTGATAAAGACTTGATGGTAATACGCATATCTGTGTTCGTCTCTTAATCTAATCAGAAACCATTTTTTTCTAAATTGATAATTCATTTTTAGTTGTTTGCCAATGCAAACAATTAGTCATTCATTTTGTGTATAGCTACTGAACATGATCTTGAAATATTAAAATGAAGTATTTCAGTCAGTTTTGTCATATGTTAGTCAAACGCTTCTACGTTATATTTTAGAATAAAAATAAATTTTACTAAATATAACTACAAAAGCCGACAACTCGTATTAAAAGTTAAATATCCTGATTTTTAAAAAACTGATTTTTTTTAATTAAATGCTGCAAAAACGGGAATATTTGCTTCTTATGAAAGCTTCTGTATTTGGAAGTATATGTCTATGACCAAATGCCTATAAAAATAGAAGCCACATAAGAACTTTTATGGATAATTATATTTTCTTCAACAACTAATGACTATCTGAGGTCACCTTCATTGTTTCTTTTAATACCTGAGTAGCAGTTTTTAATCGCAGCATTTCTTCGACGTATTTTATTATAGAAGTTCAGTAACATTTATGAAAGATCGTTGTAAATTGTCTGATGTTGTTCTGATTGTATGTATGTATCTATATATATATATATATATATATACGCGTGTGTGTTTGTGTGTAAGGTATAAAACATGAAAGAAAATTGCAACTTTTATTTAGCTTTTTTATTCCTCTTTTTAATTTGCTTAGAACCCCTTTCCTGCATTTGAAAACTAAGCCGCATTAGATCATGTTGTTAATCCTGCGATGAGGTTAACTCTTGTCCAGTGACTGTTCATAGTTTAAACAAAGGCTTCCACTCTATACATACGCTTTGCTTAAATGCGCACTCAGTTTTTCATGCATTCCTCTCGCTGTGTAAAAGCGTGTTCCTCATTTCTCTTCTTCAGTGTCTAATGATATGAACGAATATTTAAAATCGTCTAGAGTGTGCTTATCGCACCCAGACTGATGCGTAAACAAGTTTATCCTTATCGAGAATCTGCACCATTAAATTAATGTGTTGTTTTTGGTCAATGTTATCAAGAGAAAAATACATCGGACTCAATTACAGTCCCCCTTCCACTTGAAATCCACTGCTTTTCTGTATCCTAAATTAGCTTATGAACTATTCTAAGGTACTTAACTATAACAATATAGTTCAAATGAGTTATAGTTATACTTCACTATAACTCATTTGAAACTTTTTTATGTCCTTCCCAGCGCACGAAAACAAAATCCAATGCCGAACCAAGCAAGAGAATCAAATTAGACATTTTACATTGAATTTAAAATTGAAATAAAGTAGAAATAAAAAAATTAAAATAATAAACCGAGAACATGAATTTAAAACTGACTTAGAGGACAAGAAGCAATCCAGTAGTGAAACATACTAAACACATCCAACCGAAAAGCATCCTAAATTTGAATAATGTAAATAATTAAGTATATTTTTTCACATAATGTAAGATTAAGATGTTTAAAAATTGAAATTAAAATTTAGAAATATAAAATCTTCGAGAAATTAAACGAGAACACTGTAATCAAACTACAAATTTCGAAACAATAAACGGAAAAATTTAGATTCAAAACTGACGCTAAGAGTTGCCGGTTTGGCTTCACTGGAGAAACAAATCGGCGAAGGTGAGTTAGAAAGCTCCTCCTCCGTGCTATTTTCAATCAACATTTGCCTTAACTCTCTAAAACTTAATAAAACTAATAAAAATCAATTAGTAATAGACTGTATAGATCTTAGCATTTATAATCTTAAAGAAATAAGACTTTTGACAAAAGAAGAAAATTTATTTTTTATACAATAAAACTTATAAACTGGTACTCGAACATCGCTGGAAAAATTGTAGCAAATACAGTTATTAAACAAATTAAGAGAGTTTGCACTGAAATAGAACAACAAGAAGTAACTGTAAACCTCACTAAAATTTTAGAAAAAAAATTAAATTCAAATTAACTTCACTAACAGTCTTTTCAAAAAAGCTGAATTAGTCTACACTCTATAAATTTTTTAAAGTACGAATTTTTTATCTAAAAGCTCAAAATAGAGAAGGCTAAAGAAGGTTGTTTTAGAAGGTCGTATATTTTTCGTGCATTTTGTCTATTTATGTGTATTTTTCTTGAATTTGCTGTTATTAACATAGGGCCTACTATATTCGAGTCGCCATGACGTGAAGTCCTTTTATTTTCTAACCTTTTTTTTTCTTTTCTTCCTTTTCTTACTTTCCTTTACACATTCCTTTTATATAAAATGAAAAAATTTCTTAGAAGCATTAAATTCATCTTTTAGGACATTTTTAACTCCCCTTTGCCAATTTTTGTTAATCCTAAGAGGAGAATAGGGATATCAAAGATAAAATCTACCTACCATATGTCAAACACCTTCAAAATTTTGGAATCAAAAACATTAAAATCAGTGTTGCTTGCACTTTACTCAGAGACTGTTTACGCGTTTTTAGAATGATTTCGATAATGAATTTATTGAAAGCAAGTGTTTTGAAACAAAACTTTCTGGCAACAGATTATTATCTGAAATGTGAAATATCATCTGCTGCTTTGAACTTTCTTCTTTCAAAATGTTGCAGTTGTGGTTTGAAGGAAATATTTCTATTACATAATTCAAAAACGTACTGAAATACAAAGCATTAAAATTTTTAAGCCCAATGTAGGCAATATTAATATCGGAAAGGGAAAAACCGTCAACCATTATTTCGCATGAAAAGAAGTCTCCGAAGGAAACTTGAAAATATGCGTATTGTTTCTGTTAGTCATTGGTAAAAAGATAAGAATCTGGCGACACAATCAATTGCAAAGTCTTTAAATACAGCTGTAGCAACAATACATAAAACAATAAACTGAGATTTAAAGCTTAATAGAGTTAAAAATCTTAATGTTCACCAGTTTTTGCCGAAGCATATGGCTCAACGCAGAGCAATTTATGGAATCCTGCATGAAAACTATTTAGTAGGAGGTCAATGGAAATATATTCTATCGCTTGATGAAACATGGGAAACATCTAACTGACTCCAACAATAAAAAGTCTATTTATTGTTGAAAATGAAGAGAAAATAAAACGTACAAACTTGGTTCCGTCACTGCAAAGAAAGTTTCATTAAGTTTCATGATTGCCTCAGAATTCTCTTATACTGAGAAATTAAAAATAAGAAGAATTGAAAAAAATGTTAAAATCAAGCGAACGTACCCTCAAGAGAAAATTTATTTCCGATATTTAAGGAAGAAATTTTTTTTTACCCCAAAGATTTTCACACAGTGGAACTTCGAGTCTTCGAGTGAAATTTCGAACGACAAATCTACACTTCGAAATATACCACTGCATTCTTCGAAAAAAATGAAAACTGATTCTGGCACTGTATGTGTACTTTCTCAACGTATTCCTGCAAAGTATCGTGATGTTTCGCATATGGACTACTGTGTCTTTAGTGTCTTGAGAAAAGCTCTTTCTAAGCGCAAACCCATGACTATTGATGGACTCTGGAAAGTAGTGGAAGAGGAATGGAAATCAGTATTCGTGAAAAAAGCCCTTCTACCATGGAAATCGCGATGTAGACATCGGACAGGAAAAAAAGGCTATCAGATCGAACGTTTCAGCAAATACTCTTTACATTTTAAACGCTAATTAAATGACCCTGAGTTCCTTCTAAAAATATGGAAACACTATCTTTAGGTGAAAAATGAAAAAAGAAAGCAATTATTTTGATACACATTTACTCGTTGAAATAGATTTCTTTCACACTATTTCATGTAACACTGACAAGGAAAATAACAAATATTATTTCCTGAAATATTTCAGATGTTTATTTCCATGATCCACATGGTTTCCAAAACTTCTTTTAAATTTTAATTTCGAAATGAGAAATCCTTGCAAAGAGCTTCAAAGTTCTATGGCACCAAGTTTGAAATCAATTATCATGTAATTATAATACGTCGGGGATGAAAATCAAACGAACTAAATGTATTATCATATATTGCATCAATTAACTATATTATTATAAAATAAAATATAACTGTATATTATTAAAAACCGCATATTATGTTTTAATCTCTCAATTAATAAAGCAAGGCATAATTTTAATTTGGTGATGAATCAAAAGTCATATGCAAAGTAGAAGGAAAACAAATTTATAAGCTGATACCTTGGAAGTCTACATGGAAGGTAAATAAACTACAGTGGAACACCGTTTATAGGTTTCTGGTTTATACGTCTTTACACTTGTACATCGTTTCATCTTGGACCCGATTCATTCCTATTTATTTTAAAATAAGAAAATATTTCCTTTATGCATCTCCTTCATTTGACTTACTGCAGTGTTTTTACGTTTGGCAGTTCCACAGTACAAGTACTTTTCTCAGAAATGAAAAGAGGCAAAAAAACGAAAGGCATGAATCATCAAAGTCTAGTGCAGGACTTGGAAACCATTTTATGAATAGAGGAGATACTTGGAAGGAAAAAACGGTACGGTTTTTCCTTCTGAAAGGGCGCTATGTTAAGAAAAGTTGGTGGAGCAGAGTTAACTGATACAAAATGTCACGATAAGCGAAAGGCATTCTCATTAAAAGATAAAATTCAAATCTTAAAAGCATTTGATTAGGTCAAAAGTTGAGTTAGCCAAGAAACTAGATATTACTGTGACTGCACTAAAAAGGTTGTTTATGATAGAAAGAAAACTGAAGAATGAGCAGAAATCTGTGAATGGTCCACTTCAAAGAAATTACGTGTTCAAGATGGGAAATTTCCTGAGGTCGCAACCATTTTGCTGAAGTTTTTCGTTCAGTGTCATGCATCCAGTATTCCAGTGAATAGCCCCATGTTAATGGAAAAGACAAAAGAAATAGCACTTTAATTAAATGCGAAGAAAGTTTGCTTTTTAACTGGATGGCTGCAAAAATTTAAACTGCGGCATGGATTCTCGTATCATGTAATAAATATAGAATTAAAAAGCGTTTTGCTCAGACGGTTGAAGAGTGGTTCAAGAATTTATTCACCAAAACAGATGAACATGAATTTGCTATGGAATACTATATCTTATTTCAGTTTGTCAGTGCTTGGTTTTAATTATTTCATTTTATTTTGTTCTGTTGAATGTATTTGTTGAAAGTTAACTTTTTTGTTTAAGTTGTAATTTGTTAACTTTAAGTTTGGTACTGTTAATTTTTTTATCCTTTAAAGTCAGATTTGGTTTTCAACTTTTAATATTCGTTTTTCTTGTCTAATTACTTAAAATTAGTTATCTGGTTTTATTTGTACTGCTTGTTACACTACTTTGGTGTGTAAATATTAATTAGTTTTTATTTAACGTTTACCCCTCTTTCTAGTAAAGTTTTATGAATCACTTTCTGGTAAAGTTTTATGAATCAATATTTTCTGACTTTGGTGGTAAGGTATTGAAGAAATGTAATTTTTTTAAAATGATTACTCAAAGTGTATTCTAAAGTTTCATTTATGCACCTTATTAGTAATATTAATTAAGAATTTAATCAGCTTGTGTGTTTGCTAGTATTTATTTTAATAATTATAGTTAGTCAACTTTTGAAACTGAGTGTGGTTAATTTTTCGAAAACTCAAAATAGGTCTTAGGTTTGATTCTGTGTTAAAGAAACTAGTGTTTCAAGTATTTCTGGAGTATTATCTCAATTTTAAAATAGAAATTATGAACTTAACTAATTGAAATTTATATACTTTCGTACAGGAAATTTGTACCTTTCTGGTAGAATTATATTTTTTACCCTAGCTTGATTGCTTGAGAAGTTATTCCCAATTAAACATATATTTTTAGCAGAAATGGCGCAGATTTTCTGACTTCGAATTTTCCACTTAGAAGCGCAGTTTTTAAGCTTCCAGAGTTGGTTGCTGACAGATGATGTATGTATTTCCCACCCATTTCCGGATGGGGAATTGCTGTTGTTACACTCACACACTGTGGACTGTAATAATATTTTCCACTTTTATTCTCAGTAATTTTACACATTTCGTGGCCAATCGAAGCCATGAATTCTCTCAGAGACGCTTAGATCACATTCTGAAATAACGAAACTGCAAGAGCTCAAGACGCGTGCGCAGACGTAAGCATTGAGATGCGCGCGCAGACTGGACATACCTCCCGCCTTGACATGATATAATCATTCAAAATTATAAATCTTACAGTGAAAGGTTTTACAGTGTCACAATACAAAATACAGGTAAATAACTGTAAACATCATCATAATAGCATCAATAACTACTAAAGAAACACAATAATTAATTACAAACATACCCTTCTTTTGGGGGGGGCATAGGTAAAATACAAACTTTATTAATTGATCTTTTAAAAATACCGCTTTTCGTTTTCACTGAAACTACTCTCACCTTATTGTCTTTACCTAAAAATATCTTAACGATTCTGCCAAGGGGACAGTTACATACAGGAACACTATCAGTCTTTAAGATTGTCATAGTTCCAATTTTTATATTTTCTTTTCAAAGAACCATTTAGTTCTTCCTTGCATTGCACTCAAATAGTTATTTCTCTAGTACTTCCATATGTTTGCACGTTTTTAGTCAATTTTTGCCAGCTCTTTAATCTATTTTCATTAACGTTTAAAATATGAGGTTCTGCAATAGCAGTGATAGGTCTGCCTATCAGGAAATGGCCTGGTGTCAACATATCAAAGTCCTCTGTTTCAGATGATAAAGGATGCAAGGGCCGAGAATTCAAGATTCCTTCAATTTGGGCAACTGCTGTAAGAAAATCCTCATAGATTAATTTCAAATTGCCTACTACGCGTTTCAAATGAAATTCAACAGATTTGACACCCGCCTCCCAAAGCCCTCCATGATTAGAAGCTCTAGGAGGAATAAAAGACCAATTAATACTCTCACTCGATAAATAATTTCCTAAATCGTCATCTGGTTTGCTGACTAGCCTATTCAATTTATTTAATTCTACGTTACTACCAACAAAATTAGTTGCGTTATCTGAAAATATGTGTGCACACTTGCCTCTTCTTCTGAAAAAAAACTCTTTAAGGTTGCAGTAAATACTTGACAGGTCTGTTACCAAGTCAATATGGCAAGGTTTGGTAACAAAACAAACGAAAGTCCATACATACACCTTGTTAAGGCGACGTTTTTTCTGATGTGGATATTTTATAAAATAAGGACCAAGAAAATCAACTCAAACACAATTGAACGGAAAATTTGGGCTGAATCTGTCTTGTCTTGAGAGAGTTGACCCATAAATTGTTGACAGGGCACTGGTTTTGAAGCATACGACACACTCATGTACTATTTTTCTGCAAATGTTGCACCCGTTTAGGGGCCAAAACCCTTACCTAACAATAGACAATAAGCCTTGTGGATCAATACGCATGCATTTCTTATGAAACATCCCAATAATTAAATTAGTCAACTTATGATTGTTTGGCAGGGTTATTGGAAATTTTCTATCAAAATTCAACTTACAATTAGCTAATTTGCCTGCAACTCGTAAAATTCCATATAGATCTAGAAATGGAAAAATACCTCTTTCCTTGCTAACTGGAGGTACCTTACCATCCTTTTGAAGGCTTGAGATTTCTTTTTTAAACTCAATATTTTGTATCATCTAAATCAGTTAAAGTTCAGCTAATTTTAATTCCGAGCTCTGAAGAGGACCGGAAATTTTGTCCTTTCTTTGCACTGATTGAAAAACCTAAAAATAAAACTTAAAACACGAATAATTTTAGTGTAACTATTACTTAGATTTAAGAAATCCTCAATGAAAGGGTTAGCTTTCACATTAAGAAAAATATTAGAGTCACTAAGGATTTTAAGTTCTTCTGGAAAGTCCTTCACAATGACTTGCACCGGAATCTCTTTAATTGGATACTCGTTGTTTCTCAGGAACATTGGGCCTTTTCACAGCATATCATTTCCTAAAAGTTTACTTGGGTCCAATCCTCGGAATATAAGATCAGTCGAATTCTCATTTGATGACACATGACGTCACTGATAACCATTAGTACTCTTGAATTGTCGCCACTAGATTTGCAACAAAAGTTTTTCACTGGTAAGTCTCCTTTTGTAACCACGAAAGTACGATTTTGGAGTCACTCCACAGATACATATTGTTCACAGGAATCTCTAATGCAGATATTACTCTAACTATTAACCTTGCAAGTAAGACTGCCGCACAAAGCTCCAGTCTCGGAATAGTAACTCGTTTCATAGGCGAGACTCGGGATTTAATTTAGTCATTAGCCTTGTTTTCACTTTTCCATCTCTCGAACGGGTCTTGCAATATATGGCTGCTTCGTATGCTACCTCAGAGGTATCTGCAAATCCGTGAAGTTCCACCTGGTCTACTTTTGCAATAAGAATAAACCTCTCAACTTCTATTTTACTTACCACTTCTAATTCAGTAGAGAATTCCTTCCATTCATCAGCTTCCTTTTTTGGCAGTGGTTCATCCCAATTCAGCTTTAACAACCACAGTCGTTGGAGGAATATTTTGGCTTTACTTATGATTGGCCCTAGTAAATCAATCGGGTCGAACAGTCTTGCAGTTGTGGACAATACTTGTCGTTTGGTAACAACTCTGTCGCTATCGAGTTTCACTCTAAACCTGAAACAGTCTCTCCTAGACTTCCAAAACACTCCGAGTATTGTAGATCTTCTTCATTAGGAAAAGGATAGGTGTGGTTATCTTCCGCAAGTTCAGCATGATTGCTGCACCCCTTGTGTAGTGTCATTTCTGCACTCGTTAGTATTGCAGTTAACTGAGATTGGAGCTCCTTTGCTGTACTCAAAGATTCCGCTTCACTAAGCACATCGTCCATATAAAACTTTTCAAGTAAGACTGGCGCAGCTACTGGAAATTTTGGACCTTCATCAATCGACAGTTGCTTAAGCATTCTCATAGCTAAGCATGGAGCACTAACTGTACCGTCGGTCAAAGTTATTAAGCTCATAGATTTTCACAGGTGCATCACTTTCTGTTTTCCACAGGCATCTCTGTTCAGGGTTAATTTTAATCATTCTATACATTCTTCTGATATCTGCGGTAATTGCGAATGGGTACTTTAAAATCTAAGCATGATTGAAAAGAGATCATTTTGATTAACCCCTCCATTACGTTGTAAAGAATTTTGCGAAATTCCATTTGATGTTAAACATGATGCATTAAACACTGTTCTCAATTTAGTTGTCGTTTTTTGAGGACGATATATCCCATGACGTGGCATATAGTACACTCCCTAGGCTCACTTTTCTCCTTAACCTCACTCACATGTCCAAGCTCTTCTTACGCCTTTAAAAAATCCTGATACAGACTTAAGTATTCAGGGTCTTTTACAAATCTTTTCCACAGTGAATTCAACCTTTCAAGGGCCAAATTTTTTGAATTTCCGAAGCAAATAGGGTCTTCCTTTAGCGGCATTGTTACGATGTATCTTCCTTCTTCATTCCGCTTATGAGTTTGCTTATAATGTTCTTCACATATTTTCGTTTCTTTATTTTTTGGAATTGGTGTTTTAACATTCTCTATTTCCCAAAATCTCCTCATTGTTTGTTCTAAGTCATCCGTTGTTTTCATTAACCCGCAATGTACTCGGTTCTGTTTTTCCTGACGCAATAAACCTAGTTACGCTGTTTTGCAAAATAAGACTCGAGTTTTCGTAGCGAATCTGTTCAGACTTTAGTATTTCAAAGAACACCTCAGCTCCCAAAAGCATCTATCTCTATACGTTCTGGAACATTAAAATTCTCATCGGCTAATTTTATGTTACTAAAATCTTTCATTTTAATATCAATTTTCCTTGAAAGAATCAAATCTTGCGTGATTTTGGTACTATTAATAGGTCTAAATGTCTCACACAACTTTTATCTTTATTGTTAATGCATGCCGAAACTCTCGATCGACTTGTAAACAAGGAATCATTTAATGCGGAAATTGCGATGTTTACTTTATCTGTCTTCAATTGGAATCTACTCGCACATTCTCTGCTTATAAAGGATGAAGTACTGCCGATATCAAGCAATGTTTTGACTGGATGTAGCTTACCCATACCATCATTAATAAAGCAGATCGCGGTGCTTAAAAGTACACTTTTTGATCTGTTTACACTTGTCGCTGTAAGCAGAGTATTACCGCTGTTAGCCAGAAAGACTGGCTCTAGGGGGGGGGGAGTACACTAGAACTGATCGCTGTTCCGTTTTTATTTTTTTCATTCACTTTCGATGATTTATTGTCTACGGAAAATGAAGTGTCACGTGATGTCTTTTCTCGCATACAGAACACGAAATTTTTTATTTGCAGTTTTTAACAGTATGATTTAATGCTGCGCAATTAAAGCACAACTTATTACTTTTAACTCCTTCAACTCGGTCATTCACCGGTAGGCTCAAGTAATTTGGGCATTTTGCCAAGAAATTATTTTCCTCACAAAGAACACACTTTAAGCCTTTTACATCGGCAAAGAATACCTTGCATTTTTCAACATTTTATCATTGTCGCGAGATTTTTGAAAGCTGTTCACACTTTCGGTAAGGGACTTTTCGCGAGATGTGAAAAATAAATCTGCTTCCTTTGCCATTTGCTGAGGCGGAAGCCAACTTTCAGCTTGCCTTTCAGAAATATGGGCTGACGTTTCTCGATCTAATGTCTTAAACTAATCTAATGTCTGTCTCAAACTCGATCTAATGTCTGATATTATTAACTGCTTCAAAGTTTCAAAATCAAACACTTTCCTCAATTTTAAATAATATTCAAAATTTGTCGTTAATAACGACACGAATTCTACATGGGACTCATTTAAAAATTAAATTTTTTTTAAATTCTCTAAAGCAATTTGTGATGTAGGCTCGAATTCTTTTATAACAATAGCCTTTACTTTTTTATATTCACTTATATCCTTATCTCTTATATACACGATAATGTTTGAAGCCCATTCTCCTCCCTAACAAGTTTAACAATATTTCCGCTTTAGATTTCTCAGGCACATTTTTGTAGTGAAAGCTCTTTCTAAAGAAGAGAAAAAATAACTCCAGTTTTCAGGTTTACTTGGAACGTTCAACGTTAAAGTTCTTATACTTTTAATAAGGGAATCTAACGAATCGGAATTTTCTCCTTTTGTTTCGTTTTGATCTTTGCTTTCAGCTCGTAATCGAGCAATTTCCAGTTCTGTTTTACATCTCTCCAATTTAATTTGTTCTAACTGTAATACTTTAACTTCTTCAGATTTACGATAATCTACTATGGAATTACCCAACTCTATGACCGAATCTGGATCAGATTTAAAAGCTTAACTACTTTTAATCGCTAGATTTAAATCTGCAATAGTTATCTTTTCACTTCATTCTATATTTAGTTCTAAAGCTAGTAGCTTTAAATCTTCTTCGAGTGTACCTTTTATCAAATTTATACTCATAATAAAATAACACAAGATAATAAAGTGATTGTTCTCAAAATACTCTTAACACAGTACATTAATACTATAAATATTTTCTCAAACTGTTATACGGTATCTCAGTAATAAAATGGCACTTTATTTTTAAATCGAATCTGCTGACTTACTCGTTACGTGTCGATGACTCTTAACCCACAGTCTACGGGTCCAGACGAACCAGATATTGTTGTTACACACACACACTCGTGAACTGTAATAATAGTTTACACTTTTATTTTCAGTCATTTTACACAGTTCATGGCCACTCGAAGCCGTGAATTCTCTCAGAGACTCTTAACTCACATTCACCGAACTCCAAGAGCTCAAGACGCGTGCGCAGACGCAAGCATTGAGATGCACGCAGACTGAACAGGAATCTTCCCGCGAAAAGAGTTATTTGACTTGCCGAGTTTTGGGCGAAAAAAATTTAAAAAATTGAATTATTATTGAAAAAAGATAGAATATTTTATATTGTTTTGTTCTTGACGTGGCTGCGGATTTTTCTCACCTCTTTTGGGAGTTTTTCTGAATGTAGAAGTTTTCCGATTAAAAAGTGCTTGCACGCTCGTGACAGAGCAGAATTGTCACAAAAACCTCTGGGCCAACTGAAGAGCAAAAGAGCGAATTTGTTTTCATGTCTACGAGTTTCATCTAAAATTAAACTCTCTCTTTTGGGGGGTTCATCAGCTAAGTGCCTATACTTCGTATTCCGTTATTAGATGTGCCTGAAAGGAAAAGGCCACCAGCTCAGTTCCGATCGTAACTGATACGCCCTCGTCGTAAAGGTCCCATTGCCAGGTTTCGCCGTTGCTGTCACCCCACCGTAACGCCAAGTGGTCTCCGGATGAGAAGCCGACGAACCGGATGTTTCGCGCGTAGGAGACGTTTTTTGGCCCCATAATAGCCGGCTTGAACGTCTGCGTAGAACTCAGGGAGCCTCGTCACCGATTCTGAAGTTCTGAATAACCAGTATTTGGAAAGGTTGAACACAACTGAGATATCTGTACAACAGTGAGGGGCAATTCTTTAAACGTTCTACATTTCTCTTACCCTTGAAGATGGGGTCAATTTGCAACCAGTGCCAACCCCATGTGATTATCCTTCGCCAATTAATTGTGTAGTTAATTAATTGAGTAAAAATGTTAATTAACAGCAAAAAATGATTATTTCACTTAAAGTTAACTTGCTTAGTAATTCAGATAAGAATTGAATTTTTGTGTCTCCCCCGGAGTATAGTGTGATATTTCTATAAAATAATATAATGAATAAAACTAGCTTTATTTATTATTTTCGTGTTATGATTATGAACTCTTTTCGACATACACTTTCTTAATCAGGGTTGTCGCTCGTATAGATTGGATTTCAGATTTCTTTCTTACACAACACAGATATACGTTTTCACAGTTATTTTTGGTAATGTTATTGGTAATGATTTTAAATTAATGAAATTAAACAGCAGAATAGTCACCATAATAGGTGTTGATATTTCAAGAACCGTGGAAAAATTATTCGAACCACAACAAATTAAAAGTCATTTTAATGATGATAAAACTGTTCTTTTCTTTAAATTTAATGCCTGCAAGAACCCTAAATTTCAAGTGTCATCTAGCTAAGCAAAGTAAAGAACTGTTTTACTTTGTTAGTGATATGGAACTGCTTTACAAATGTTGATGGTACGGAAAAAATGACTTCTTTCTTTAAAGGACAGTCATAAAATCCAAAGAGCTTCAAACATGTTAAAACTCTGCCATTAGAATGTCCTTAACAAGTAAGAAAGCATGGATGACTGCGGACATTTTTGCAGAATGGCTAAGAAAGGAAACAAAAGTATGAAGAGAAAAAGCCGCAAAAGTTTACTTTTTCTAGATCAGTATACCACATGTCCTCACACGAATAATTTCTTGCAATATGTGACAGCTGTTTTCTTTCAAGCAATTTCAACTAATGTCTTCTGGGTATCATTAAACGTTTTAAAATGTTCTGCAGGCAAAGATTGCTTCAAATATCCCTTCAAAATATAACTACAAAAAACACGCAGAAAGATTTAAATATTCTGGAGGCTATAAATTTGATTTCACTGTCTAGACTCAAGAAAACAACAAACCATTAAAGATTCCTCCATTAAATGAAGATTTCCGAACTCAGAGTCAAATGAAAGTGTTAACGATGAAAAGGATGATCAAACTATGATTATGGACGAAGAAAACTGAAAGTCGCTAGGATTAGACGGTACATTCGAGGAATACGTAAACTGTGATTGCAGTGTAATGACTCATGCACAGTTGATGAACTGATTGAAAACATTTTACCAGGTGAACATTCGAGTAGCGGGGCAGGTAGAAAAATGAAGAAATAATCCCACCTTCATTTCATAATGTTGCTTCCTACACTGACACCCTCAGATATTTCTTTACATCTCATGAACTGAATTCGATTAACAACGCTGCTTGAGATTCAGAATCAAAACACACATTAGAGGACAATTAAAGATGTTTTCTTTAAAAAAAGTGAAAATATGCTTCAAAATAGTCTTGAAAAAACAAATTTTGCTTCTTTAAGACGATAATTCAAATAAAGGACATTCCTTAACGTATTTTACGTAACTACGTACAGAAATTTGCATTCGCACGTATGTATTAATATACTTTCAAAAATATTAATCTTAAAAAAAATTTAAATTGTCTAGATGTTTAAAATATTATTATTAATTAAGTATTTATTTAAAATGCTGAATTTAATTTTTTTTTGTTTCAATGTAAATAATATTTTAAACAAATTGAAAGTATGATAATAAGATTGTGTAACATCATTGGCAGGTTAGTAGTATCACATTTGTGCAGCGAATATATGTATGTTTAACACCGTAAATTAAAATTTTGTTTATATGTCTTTCTCATTTATACAGCGTTTGTGAACGCTCCCTTAAAAGACATATAACTAGCGCTCCACTGCATGTGTATATCTTGAAATGGCCTCACTTATTAGCCCGATGATAAATGTCCTGCTACATAACGTAACGAAATGGAACGCGAAAAATAGAAAGACAAAGCTATACACATTCTTTTTGTCGCAAAAATCTCACAGTGAGACTTCTGACCAGTAAGGTTAGAATTTACCATTGTCAAACTTCTGTTTTACGGTCCTGATAATAGGCGAAACACTCATGTGGCTGGATGATTGTTTGCTATTTACGGAAGTTACAAAAACATTTCGCTATAACTGTGAGTTACGACTGCATATAGATTCTTTGGATGTTTTCTCTTATAACTATTCATTTTGAATATTTGCGATTTAATTGCATTGCATTTTATGCATAAACTACTGCTACTTTCTGTTCCCACCCTTATTTTAATTGCAATTACATTGTTTGCAGTCTTAATCCTGTAACTTCTGTAAATGTTCTGACCATTGAATAATGTACAAATGTTGTGAATAAATTATAATTATTTTATTAACATGTTGTTTGGGAATCTTTGAAGTAACAGAATATTTATATTAGTTTGTTTGTATATTTCAATAAGAGAAAGCACAAAATGGCTATCTGCCTGAGGAACTATCCCTTCGTAGAAGACTTTACAAAGAAAACGCGCTTTTACTTGCATTAAACATAAGAAAGCTACAAAAGCAATCATGCCCCAATGTTCAAACTTAACTTGAACTAAGAACGTGTAGAAGAAGTTTAAGAAAATCTTAGTAGCATTAGTAATTTACCGAAGAGTTTGCTGCAAGATTTGGAAAATGACTAATATATATTGGTCATAAATGTTGGTATGTCGCCATATTTTACGTCAAGTATTCATTATTACAAGTTCATTCATAAACAGTATTTTCTTCAAAAGGGTATGTGAAAATGAATTGAAGAAGACACATATTTTATTGCACTTATAGTAATCTCTGACTAAATAAAAATGAAAGCCGTAATGGATATAGAAACTGGTGAAACAGCACTTCAACACTGAACTACAACCATAAGCAGACGTCTCAATTCTTTATAGCTGACATTTATGTGCTTTGAATGCAAATTATATTTTTACGTTATATTTTTCATTTTGATTTCGCTGTGTTTATGATGCATTTAGGCTACTTGACGACAGTGAGGAAAGTTTAAATAAGCCCCTTCAGTCATGAATTGAATAGTTCCTGCTGCTGGTCTAGCTTTCACTCAAGTTATATAATTAATTATGCTTCTTTTCTCGACTTTCTGGTCGCATGCAATGAATCTAATTTCAAAGCTTCTGTATATTATAAATCTTTTTTTCCCTTTTCATTTCAGATCCTTTCATTCTGCTAAGTAGAAGTTCACGTACTCAGTTTTATTTTTCCGCGTTAACTGTTGATCAAAATTTCAATTATTCAAAATCTATGCAAATGACAAAGATTTCCAATTTCGCGTTATCATTCAAATGGTTAATTTTTTTGTCTTATGACAAGAAAAAGAAAAATTTTATTTCAAGCTATCTTAATATTTATTATTAAGTTTTTTCTTTGATCAGTTACGACTGCGTGTAGTTTTTTCTCTTTAACTTCCGCATAACATTTTTCTCTTTTTAATGAAATTCATATTTTGGTTCTTGAAGAGCTTATTCCGTATACGAATTCCTAGGGTAGCTATGTGCATTGCTGAAACAAGGCGAGGCTGGAACTTCTAAACAAATAACGTGAAACGTAAGAGTTCTGAAAATTGTATTCATCACGTTCAAAATTGCCTTCTGACCATTCTGACCATTTTGAACATTCAGGCCATTCATGACCTGAATTGTTATATACTAAGCTGTAAAATACTAGTAGTTTAAGCAAATATGAATTGCGTTGTGTTTGTACCCTTTTAAATTTCGTTTCAACAACCCGAAGAGCCTTGCTACTGGTGAAACCATGTTGTGTAATCAGAAATTCAAGTAAACACATAAAATCAATAATACTAACTTAGTTTATTACTTTCCTTAAAACACTGATATCAAACAAATTTACTAACATAAAATTATACTAGTCCCCGGGAACTACCTTATTTAGTTTAGAAAACAAATAGCTAAACATTTATATATTTTCCACAAATACTGCAATCTTAGACAGTAACCACTTCAATTCAAATACTATTGTTTAAGTAATAACTATTTTTATGAGTTAAGATACAAATTAAAATTTTCTATTTCATTTTTCAGTTGTAAGGTTCTTACACCTTATTTATCCCAGAACAAGAGAAAATTCAAATAATGAAGTACAGAGTTAAGTACCTATAGTATTGCACCATAAGGGGAAAAAAAAATTATACCTTTAACTAGAGCAATTTAAGACTGCTCACAAATTTCTTCAGATCTCAGTTAAATCAGCAAATCTTCAAAAATATTAAAGATTTAAATTTTCTACCTTTCAAAATTCTTTACAGCAAACATTTAAATAAAAGTTAAATTCTGATAATAATAGAATCTTTAAAAAAATTCAAGAAATAATTAAACCAGAGAATTTTGGATGAAAAAAAAATCTTTAAGAATTTAAGTTAACATTAAAGTTCAAAAAGAAAAACTTCTTAACTGACGGAAGATGTGAACCTGGAGATTTGGGGGTTCGACGGCAGCTTGGCGGACACCGAACATTCGAAGAATACCCAGTACGCAGGAACTTGGAAGTTTCATCCAGCCTTCTGTATTACGAACTTCAGAGCCATCAGGAAACTCAGGTCGGAACACAGGTTGCTTGGCTATTGATTTTTTCTGTTCTTATAAATTGAAGAAGCGGACTGAGTCTTCATCAGATGGTAGAATTGACGAAGAAATATTTACTTTCCATTTTGAAGGACATTATTTCTGTGGTAGTTGAAGCATGGAAATATAATTTTCTTTCATTTCCTTTTCTATTGCAGAATTATTTCATTTACATTTTTGAAGGACTATTTCCGAAGCCATGGAGTAAGACGTGACAGGAGCCATAAGCCCCCCGTTAAAAAAACAAATTCATCCTTTCTGTTGCAGCAACAAGATGCCCAAGGCGCCCGAGAAAGTTATCTTCTTGTCAGCCGAATGCAAAAACGAAAACGTCCCAACAGCTTCGCAATCCCACCTGCACCCGCTTTTTGTCAGGTCCGGACACTAGATATCGCCAAAACTCGCCAAAAGGGTGAATAAACTGAAACTCTACCCCTCACACAAACCCCTGCTAATATCGTCCAAAAATCGAGGAGTTGAACTGGAACAAAAATCCGAATCTCGCCAAGCCCGCCAAAAGAAGAACCAAGAATTCGACGTAGGCGTGGGAAAACCAGCAAACCTAGGCAACGGACAAAAATTCCTAAGCAAAGGCTTGGAAATCAACTGCAAAAGTGACGCTTTTCAATCCTTTCCCCCTCAACCAAAAAAAATACTCGAAGTGCAAAAATTCGTTGAATAATTAACTGTAACTTAAAAACTGTTTAAGCTAGAGACTTGAAAGTACTCTTAAATTAAAAGGCTAATTTTTCTGCATCCAATGATATAAGTTAAATGAGAATCAACCTAAGTTAAGTAATTTTAAATCAAGTTTATTACCTACGAAAGCACCTAATTCCATTGTCTGTTTCAACGCGTTTACGAGTAACCAGTGGAAGAGACGTACAAATCTTAAAGTACCAAAACCACTAATTAAAATTAAACCAAAGCAAATATAAATACAAGATATTAAATAAAATAACGTTGTGTAGCATAAATTTAGAATAATGAAAATTAATCTTAAGTCAAACTTAAATAATTAAGTGTTACATGAAAATTTGCTACACAACAGAATGAAAGTTTCCAGTTTTCTGTTGCCAAACAATTTTTCAACAAAATGGTCTTCAACTGGTAAACTAACTCTTCTGGAGACCTTTTTATATCCATAAGACACTTTCAATAATATCAATTTAAGACAATTTCTTTTATTTAATGACATTCGTTTCTAATTTTTGCCGTTAATGTAATTTGGTTCTCCAGTTTCCTGTGCATATTTTTATAGCAGAAATTGGCGACTTTTATAAACTTTCTGAAATATCCTTCTATGTTCACGACGAAATGCATGTTTCTATTGAACTTATTGCCTTCGCAAAAAAAGTATTGTAAGAATTCAGAAACTATCGTTCTGCATATTTTATTAATAACTTCTCTAATTACGCATTGCAATTGTTTTTCCTCTCTCAGATTAACTTATTATGATATTTATTGTATTTGCTCTGAGATGCTAAGATGATGGAATTCAATTTACATTTTAATTAAGTCACTGTAGGTTATTTATGGTGCAATAAATGCTCAGAATGTTACACATATGTTAGACAAAATTCAGTGCTGCATATAATAAGAAGGAAATAAAGAACTCTTATAGATCACTACTGTTCTAATTACTTACAGATTTGTTACTAGATTGTCATCTTTTATAGATTTTATTAAGCTTAATCTAGAAGAATTATTATTTAGTAATTCTTATAGATTATTTACTAGAGAATTCTGATATATTTTACTATTTATATATAAAGATATTACGAAATCATTATTCACAGTTTTTTTATAAAATCTCACTATCTTTGACTTTCCGTTTTTTACCAGCATTATCTGTTGCCCGTAAGAACTTACAATTTTGTTTTCAATATTTGAGTAAGTGTTCTATAATGCAAATATTTTAACGAGGATATTTTGTGATTCGTTGAAAAGTGTTTATGTTGGAAAATAGAATGCATGGTATAAAGTGACTCTCAGTTGAAATATTATAAAAAATCATAGCTTTTAATGAAGGAAAAATAAAGTATTCAATTGCATAAAACTTACACGTAAACTGTAAATATAAGCTTGGCATATGAAAGGTTTTATATTCTCAATATAGTTTCTGATAGAATGGTAAATTTATTGTAATGAAGATAGTGTTTATTAAATTCCCTCAAGTGTGACTGATAAACACCAGTGAGAAGCTTTTACACTTAGGACTATTTACGTGTTTCCTTCCAAAATCATTTTGGGTACACAACTGGAAACGTGCACAAAAAGCTGATTGATTCTTTGCAGGAGGTTGCACTCATAAAAGATAAAAGGATGTCTCTGAACTGAAAACATTTCTATGTAGATAATAGACATTTGAATAGCTTCATTCGATACATTATCATCAAGAAAAGCTATTTAAAGAAACCTGTTATTATTACTTATTTTATCTTCTTGGGACATGGAAATGCAATGCAAAAGAATGATTTCGAGCTGCAGTAGTATAAGTGTAATATCTCGGTTTCTTTTAGAGTTGTACATTCAACAAAAGTGTTCGGAAATGTCAGTAGTTCATTTAATACTTGAGAAAAGAAATTTATGGTTACAATCGATGCTCTTTATCAAGAAACATGAAATTTCTGCATTTATAATTGCTACAAAATAAAAGCTGAATTTCATCTCAGTTGTTAAAGTTTTAGTTGCCTCGCTTTATACATTTTTAATACTTTCGGCAGATTGCTTTAATCAGTATAAGCTTTGCTGTACCTCATACCTCGAATTTGCTATGTTGTAGAAAAAATGGATATTTCAGGGATGCTTAATTCTTATTTAGAAATGAAATTTCATAACCTAAAGTTATTTATTCCGCGACACTACTTAACTTTCGCATATTATATACCTAAATACATATGCATGAGTTTTAATTTATATTATTTCGAATGGTAAAGGAACAGGAATGCGTTCCTGCAAAATTTAGCTACAAATTTGTTTTATTTATGAAGCTAATTTAGAGATGAGTT
This sequence comes from Stegodyphus mimosarum, assembly GCA_000611955.2. Lineage (NCBI taxonomy): Eukaryota > Metazoa > Arthropoda > Arachnida > Araneae > Eresidae > Stegodyphus > Stegodyphus mimosarum. Next base: position 27,291 of record KK119164.1, read on the forward strand.
GGAGAAAAAAGGAAAATATTCGAGTAACATAATATTAATTAAATTAATATTCTGTAAAAGATTAATAATATTTGTAGAGTTGAAATTATAATAAAAATATAATACTTTTCGTCAGAATATTTATATATCTTAAATGTAATATTCTCAACGTACTCTAAACGTTTTCTTCAGTGCAAATTGATTTATAATATTTGAATAAAATACTACTTTCTGGAGACAAATATCTGTAACTGCGTGATGTTTAGATAAAAAAATGGGCATTATGTTAATGGAAAATATGAGTTGTTTCTTGTTCTAATTTTCTAAAGGAGAGAAAAAACTTTACTTCTTATTTCTACAAAACTTTCTATAAATTAGCTTCTGAGATTCATTTTAATAAGATCCAAACTACTTTAGACGCATTTTTACTGCATAAATGTTGAGATGAAAAGCAGCTCAGAAATGCAAGATGTTAGATGCCGTGAACGACAAATCTTGTCAAAATAGTTGCCTTTAAATTCTGTAAATGTATGCAACATGACATGAATTTTCCACCTAATTTTATTTTGCTAAAAAATCATTTTTTATTCTGTATACATTAAATATTCACTGGCACTATAAACGTTTTGTCAAGAATCGAATAAATGCTGCTATGCAACTAACATTTCGAGATACAAAGTTTGTACAAATGTCTCACTCGAAGCGTAGTGAACAAACTCTGAAATTAAAGGAACTAAAACAACAAGAAGAAGCAGAAAAAGTCAAATAAAACTGAGTTACTATGAGTCATTTTAAGCATCATTAGTTTCTAACTTCTTGGGCTGAAACTAGCTCATTTGACTCCAGTAATTATTTTCTGAGACTTAAATAACGTTGATAAATGGAGTCTAAAATGTCTCAAATCTCAACCAGTAAAGGTAGTAAGTACTCGTTTTCTTGGGGAATGAAGCTCTGATTTTGTATTTAGGATTCTTTTATTCTAAATTATTTGGATGCAATACATTTGTTTGCTTGGGATCATTCTCCGTATAATGGTAAAATATACACAAAACAATAAAAGTTTATGTCTGTATTCAGAAACTAAGTGAAGTGGAGTATATATAAATGGAAATTGTTAATTTAAAATGTTATATAACTACTTTATCGAACTCTTGTCTTTATAGTAAAATACTATACTACATTAAAGAAACTAGAGCGCAGACGTTTGATCTAAATTCAAGTTTTATAGAGAAACTGGACTGTAGCTTCTCCGAGGTCGGGATCTTTGAATTGATAAATCTAGGCTTTACCAGTTGCATCAAAATAACACATGCTTTGATTCTTTACAAAATACTTAAACTTGAAGACGATATTTTAAACAATTCTGTTAGCTAGTTTATTTGAGAAGATCTTGCAGCCTCAGAACAGTAATACGCATCAAACCCGCCCAGTTTGTTCACGACAACATGTAACTGATCTGGAACTGTTTCATATATTCTTTGTAGTTACAATAATTCTAGGAACTTTGCATATGAATAAGCGATTGGTATTACATTGACTTTTCATATGAAACCCATTTCTATGCTCAGAACCAGGGTTGATAAATCTGTTTTTATTGATACCACAATGAACGATTCACTGCGACATCTGTTAAACAACATCATACATCTTTTATGCTTTGTGTTTTAGTACAGAATGCCACTGGGCTCGGCTACCTTTGAGTTTCTTAAGCATTGTTTCTGCATTGTAGGGCTCTGAATAACTACGGAACATGACTGATGCGTCGAGGCTCATGGCAGTGAGTTGTCTTCAAAGTATCCTTTGCAAAATACATCCTATCCAAAAGTCCTTTGAACGATTTACCAACAACACAACGCAAAACTACTAACTAATTTCAAACTCCAACAATACTTGAATAGTCGCCTCTTTTTATCATACTATTTGTTTGTGCAGCTACTGACTTTTAGCTACTTATTGTACACCATAATTACACAACGGTTAGTTCACTAGACATTTAACTATCTTTTGTTTTACTTTTTTTAAAAGATTGTTGGGATTTATATTTATTTTAAATAACCAGTTAAATTTAATTTTAAGTTACTTTCCTATAAGCCTTCATTCCCCTTATTGTCAGTGCCAGAATATTTAAATTTGGTAGCGCGTGTAAGGAATGCAAATTCTACCAGTGGGAGAAAAGTTTAAATATCGATGTTCTAAGTGCGTCGTCGTACGTAAGCTTCGGCTTAGCAGTAATTGCTGGTTAGACGTGGATTAATAGCTATTATCTTGCTGCCACTAGACTCATCTACGCGCAGTAGGATATAGGATTGATTGAGTCCTGTAGCTTAATTCCGCTACTTGTTAATATCTTCAGTTTTTGAGTTTTGATTCTACTGTTTCAGTTACCGCCCAAGTAGAGGCGTAGTATGTAAGCGTCAAGTTGACGCATTGTAAATAATTTAAAGAGTTTAATAAAGGGTAGTTTTAACCCTTCGTCGATGCAATCACTATTTCTCCAGATTCTACACAACAGATAGACAATTGAACATTACAAAAGCCGCTCAACCGGTATAGTGGTTAGCGTCGCTGACTGCCGTGCCAAAGGGCTCGGGTTCGAATCATGGAGAAGGCATGGATGTTTGTAAATGTACAGTGTCGGTGCGGCATGGCGGCACTCTAAATATACGGCGAGTCGAAAGTTCTCTCATGTGGTTTGGTGGAAGGGGAGAGGGGTGGGAGACCCTCGGACTCTTCCCCCCCTCGTGGTGCTCTCCATCAAAATTATGGGCGGAACTGAGCCAAATCGTACTATCACCTGTTAGGTGCTCAAGGCTAGCCAACGACAGGCGTAATCTAGCGCTCCTTGACACGATAATTCTTGTGGGCTTGGGCTGACTCTGTCAGACAAGTCAGCATGAGTAGCAACAACAATAATGTTACAAAATTATTTTCTTAGCACTTAAAACATCAAATTTTCAGAAAAGTCAAAGATTTTTAAGAACATAAATTGAAACAAATTTAATAGCAGCTCCTCTTGCATTGTTGCAATTTATGCTGTAGACAATCTTATTGTAGTGTTGATAATGATGAAACACGTTTTCATTTTTGTAAAAATACTCTTATCACCGTAACAGTTTTAGCGATTTCACCTCTAAGCATTTGGTTAAAATTGGATTTTATGAAACAGGATTTTCAGATAATAAGTAATGAGAAACAGAAGCACCGGCTTTTTCATAAATGCGAATGTGTTCATCGCTGGGAAAAAAATACCTCCTCAACGCATGCCTAGACAGACATCACTCTCTCTATGTAGCATGCCACTGCATTGATTAACAGGATAAACATTTATTCTGGTTATGAATTTTGGAATGTAATGGAAAAGCATGTTAATATTTTTTTAGATTAGTAAGCTTATAATATGTATTATGAATCTCTGAAATCAATTTAAAACATATTCATACAAGCGATTTTAAAATATTTGTCGAAGCTTTTAGTAGCTTGTAGAAACATTAGGTTTTATTTTTGAAGCAGGAGATACGACAAATCAGCAATGCCCTCGCCGAAACTCGAACCACGGACTCTCGAATACGCGCCGAGCTTGTTGACCATTACACCACGAAGGCATGCTAGAAAGGCGGGAGAAATACCTTATAAGCTTTAAATATTTGTGAATAACATAATATTCAAATTAAAGTGCAGTGTTAATTTAACACAAACAAAAGAGTTAATCAGTATCAATAGTTTAAAAGTACATGAGGCTTTAAAAATACGGACAGCTGTAATTAAGATCTCAATAGTTCCATAATGTATATTATTTTTTAATATACATTACTGATTGTCAAGCGAAAATTTTATGCCTTTAAACTTGAGATAAAAAGAAGCCTGCATAATATAAATTTTAGCATTACTTTCTTAAACCTCATAGCTGTCTTTTTTATTATAATTTTTATTTATGTTTGAAAATGCATCATGCGTATTTTTATTTTATGCATAAAATAAAAAAATATGATTTCAATCAATTAAGGTAAAATTATGAAAATAAAAACAGAAAAAAAAACATGCCAAAGAAAAACAGAAAATTAGGTAAAGCACAATTTTATGCTTGGCGTAGATTTAGTCAAGACTCTGTCGATTTCGAGACCAAAAGGTACAGGTCCCTCTTCTTCAGGAGCAACTCATCAAGTACGACCTGTACCCGTTTGCCTTCGAAATCGGTAGAGTCTTGAGTAAACCTACATCTAACACAATGTTGTAGCTTTCCCTAATTTTATGAGAATATAAAATAACAAAAACGGATAGAGACTTACGTGTGCAATAAATTCAGTAATAACTTTGCAATGATTTAAAGACCTTTCTAGGCAATATAGATAAATGCTACATAAGTAATTTCAAATATATGTACATTCGTATAAAAATAATGGGCAAACACTAATGTATAAAATAGGTAATTTGCTTTAAATTCTTTTTACTTTTAACCTCTCAAAAATTTCTTACACGAAAGTTTTAAATTTTCATAACGAAGATTTAAATAATTAATTAATAAAAGAGCAGCATACATCAGTTGGTACATAGAGCAAAACAAGCCACAAACAGTACGGAAAAGGAGGAAAATGATTCCGAAAGGAGCATTAGGTAATACAAATTCATGATCCCAAGCTCTAACCGTGCTAGTAGCTTTATGTTCACGCTATCGATATATATGAAGGTTTTATTCAAATGTGGTTTAGCTAGACGAGTAAGTAAATGAGTTTTTCAATTAATTGTTTTGGTCTCATTGTAATGCGTCATCACCTAAAAGGTTCATCGTAGTTTATTACCGCACATGCAAGAATTTAAAAACAAATTAACAACGATGTTTCTGTTGAGATAGAAATAAGGTTTAAAGAAAATATCTTTAAGCTAAAAAACGTATATATAAACAGAATAATACATATAATTCATTATATATTGAAATAGACTATTTAGAAAGCTTTCAAATTTAATTTCTAAAGCCATAATAATGCCATTAATGTTTTATTTGCTATAATAAGAAAGTTCTATTAATGCCAGAGATCGCCTTTTCTGCAGCAGTTTTAGTCAACTTTTTTTGTTTAAAATTAAAGCTGAGCAATATTTATCACAAAACGTTTTGCTAATTCATGGACATGAACTACATTTTAGCACCCTTAATTTTTACTGTTTATTACGACTAATGATATGAAAAACTAGCTTTAAAGATGCAGTTGTAGTTGCCCATTTTTTTAACTAAATGCAGTGATTATCGTCTTCTTCAGTTCATAAATTTCTCGTTTTGATGTCGAACTTCAAATCAAAAATAGGTATTCATTCCTTGAACCCCCTTACTGCTCTGCCACTATTATTTTTTATTGAAAGCCGTCCAATAACTTGTCTTTCACCCCATTACCTTAAAACTTTTGCAGGTGTGCAAGTAGTTCTGTACGGTTGAAATCCATGCTTTCCGTCTCCGTTCACGGCATCTTATATATCAATATCAATTCACTCGCTGATTGGAGAACAGCATAGGAATTGAACTTACACCTCGCTAATGGAACGAAACTTCAAGGAATGTTCTGTTGAATGTATGGTACATTAAATAATTCTTCAGAATATCCGAAACGTTTTCAGGGTAATTACTTTTTCTTTTTTATGGGGTTCGTAAACTAACCAGTGTCATGCTTCAAAAAGTATGTTTATTAAAAACAAAATCACAAACTTTTTGCTGTCAACTTATAGCCTTAATCATAAACACTGCCGGCAATTTTTCGAGTTTGAACTTTTTACACTATTTCCAATCGACTACATGCTAGTATATTTTCTTATGTAGTGTTTTCTTCTTAAATGCAAATACCATTTCTCAAATATCAAACCTAAAACGAGTATCATATTCTTAATTAACTACCATTCCAAATATTTAAATTTATTCAGACCACAATTCATCTGTCCATTCGAAAAATCCAAATAATTAATTCATTTCTATATATAGACCAAATATGCATTTTACTTCAAGTGACAGAATTGCACTTTTGTTTATTTATTATTTTATTTTATTATTTCTTATCTGCTGGTTTAATTAGCATATTTTCTTTTAGAAAATATAAAAATTTATAGAATTAGACAGTTACATTTTTATTTTTGTAAACTAAAATGCCCTTTTCAACAAAATTATAGTAAGATTTTTTTTATTTGCTTAAATACACTACTCCGTTCTACTTCAACAAAATGAATAAGGACTTTCATTTTTATTTACATAACCCCAAAGTTTAAGCTTTTAATTTTGTTCTTACACACAAAATGAATTTGTTTTTTATTTCTGCAAAGCAAACATGTAACCTAACCAAAATTATTATTATTATTATTTACTAATATAAAGTACTTTAAAAATTTTTACTTTCTTTACTTATTTATTAAGTAGCTTATTAAATTGTTTCATTACTCATTAAAAAATTTTAATACTTAATTTTTGATAAATGTACAAGAACGAAAACCTTCATTGAAATGAACGAGAATATTAAAGCTTATTACCGGCAAGTTTAACTTTCTTGGTTTAGAAGAAAATGATCCGGATAACAGAACTGGAATTCGGATAACTGGAACTTTCGTCTGTCTCATAAAAGGCTGCTTTCTAATATGCTTGATGTGAACAAGCAATAAATTACTACACGCTCATTTGCCAGTTGGTGCATCAAAACTGAGTTGACATAAAACTAAGTCTTGAAAGCCTACCAAATATTACCGAACATCGAAGATTATCCGATTTTATTTTACTTTCCTTCCCCATTTCCTTAAGAGCTTCAGAAAAGCATTTTTCTTTTTTTCTTAAATAACATAAATTTAATAGTTTGAAATGACTTTGTATTAATGATCAGTAAAAAAAGGAGTAACTTGATTAAAATAGCGTTACATAAAGAATTTTTCGTAATTTCTCTTTTTGCAGTTCATTTAGATGCTGTGAAGAGGCTCCTGTGTCAAAATAATCTGTCGACTTGTATCTTAGTGAAGCGTAACTGAAAATGAAAGCTTAAGTTATGTTCCAAAATCTGTCAGTATTAGTAATAAGCTTATGGGCTCATTAAAGGTGATCTTAGACTTTTAGAAATATTTTAGCAAAATGAGAATTTTTCCTTGCATTATAAAAACTTATTATAATATAGTTAATGCATTATTCTTGGGAATCAGTTTATTCCATAATAAACAACTGAATAGTAATTTAGTTACATTCTTTTTAACTTTATAGACAGGCTAATCTATTTAATTTAGTTACGCTTACCTTCGCTATATTTGCTATCAGATTATTACCACTTGTTTTGCTGCAATTTCATTTAATTAAATATCATATTCTTTTCAGAATTTATAATGAAATTTTCCTTTTGCGTGTAAGAATATTAACAACTCTGTCTGTCTTTCTTAATTTTCCTTCTAAAACACGTATGGTATAAAATGATACAGCGATCATACAAGAGCTCTGCGGTCACAACTGAACTAAGTCGAAATTCGTTGCTAGACAACCTGACCTTGCCACGTCATAAAAACAGGTATAAGGAGTTTTTCAACTTCAACGCAAGGTGGCATAAGAATCGACCAGTTACAGCGAAGAAAACACGAACTGACATCCGGTCGGTGATTTCACTGCGTCACCTGCACATTGAAGCATGCGCAAATTTACCTTCCCTGACTGGCTACGAATTCCACTGGCGCGAAAGAAGCTTATAACTTTTACGCCTTATGACTAGAACGATTGTGATATCTACCCCATCATGAAACACCATCTGAATCACCATATAAAACTAAGTATAATAAAAACAACCATAGTATTTGCAATAGATATTGTTTTAGCAGAAAAACTTTCAGAGATTCTACACTATGCTACACTATCGCATTTTTCAGTTGTAAATCGCATTCTTCAGTTGAAGATCAAGAATATCGTCGTTCCGGTCACTGTTTAAGATATTTACGATTTCGAAACTCTAGCGTAGTCAGTGAAAATACAGAATACTCCATACTGTTGAAAAACACATGTTTCGTCCCTTATTTAGAATATGATTGAAAAATTATGAAATCGAATGTCATCGAATTAAATCCTCCGTATATAAAGGACCTTTCAGCAAAGTTTTAATCGACAAAATTTTTCATTGTATATTATATACATATTTCAATCGCGAGGTTCTAAAATTGCAATAATTTTGAACCTACACTTACTCTTTCAGTGACTATGATTCATGTTTGATAAAAATGCATCAAGATTTGTTTGAGTTTCATGGCTTTAATACACTTTGTACATTCCTTTAATATAGCATTTCTCAAACTTTTTTTTTCAAATGGGCACGCCTTTCATAACTCAGAATGTTCTGCAGACCACCTACTCTCGCCATCTTCGAAAGCGATGCCTTTTAGGATTTGTTACTATTAGTACAGTTACATTTTTAAAATACTAATACTTAAAATTCCTGTAAATTTATATTGGTATCAAGTGATTCCTTTAATAGAAGGAAATTTATGTTAGCTTTCAATATTTCAAGTCTAACAAAGTTTAGATAACCTTTATCTTATAAGATAGATTATATCTCATGCATCATAAGAAATATCTTATACAAAGACATATTGGAATAAAATTAATGAGATGAATTAGCCTGCCGATTCTTGCTCAGCTGTTCTATGGTAGTAAGCTTATAAGGTATTTCTCTCGCTTTCCTAGCATGCCTTCGTGCTCAGCAGGCTCGACGCGTATTACAGAGGTCCGTGGTTCGAGTCCCGGTGAGGGTATTGCTGATTTTTCACGTCTTCCGCTTCAAAAAAAAACTAAAGTCTCTACCTTGGCGCCTGAACTAAAAAGGTGGTGGATGATGATTATCCACCACCAGGATTCGGCGAATGGTCCCCTAATCCCCAGTCGCCCTTTAAAAGGGGAAGTATACAAGGTATTTCTCTCGCTTTTGGCATACCTTCGTGGTGTAGTCAGCACGCTCGGCGCGTATTCAAGAGATCCATGGTTTGAGTCCCGGAGAGGGCATTGCTCATTTCCCATTATCTCCTACTACAAAAAAATCTTAATGTCTCTACAGTGGCGCCTGAACTAAAAGGTGGTGAATGATGATTCTTCACCACCAGGATTTGGCGATTGGGTCCCCTAATCTCCAGTCGCTCTTTAAAAGGGGGAGTATATAAGGTGTTTCTCCCGCCTTCCTAGCATGCTTTCGTGGTGTAATGGTCAGCACGCTCGGCGCGTATTCGAGAGGTCCGCGGTTCGAGTCCCGGCAAGGATATTGCTAATTTTTCACGTCTCCTGCTTAGAAAAAAACCTAATATCTCTCCAAGCTTTAGTCTGAGATCAGCGCATACAACACGCATGATTTCGGCATTTTGTTATTATTTGAATGTTGATGAAAGCGCTTTTTTACATGAGTACATAGAAGTAAACTGAATTATGATTTTTAATCATCATTGTACATTTTATATTTCGAGTCATTGGTACTGTGGTCCAGAAATCAACCATGCTTCCTACTTGGAATTTCATTTTACATTCGATATCGTTCGTATGTTCAGTTAACTATTCTGTTTCATTCAATAGCAATTTGTTAATTTCTGCACCGCGAGGAAAGGAGTCATGAAAATTCGTTATATTTACCACTTGGAAAATACTTTTAAATTGAGACCTCTGAGTTTAGAGATACGAGCATATGTTATTGTATAATTCTTTTCCAATAGCAATATCATTTCCTACTAAGAAATAATTCCATAATTAGAAATTTTAAAATGAAATTTTCTCTGTTTTACACAACTAATTCACAAACCAAGTTTTCTTATAATCCCTTAATTTTCTCATTTAAATTTAATTTATTTGCATGGCTTAGTTTGAAAGCCATGCAAATAAATTATATTGAAGTGTATTATGTTTTTCATTTTGTATGACTGTCTTCAAATTTCAGTACGTCATAACGTGATAGAAATATTTAATAAACATTATATGCGTTTTGAAAGACATACCTCCTTCGCCTTTCACGCTTCTTTTGTGGCTATACACGAAAACTTAATGATGTTTTACTGGATTATTTTTAAAGAAGCGTATTATTTATTTCATTATCTTTGCACAGAGCAATACATAAAAAATATTTCATGAAGGGTTAAATTAGGATCAGAGTGAAATATTTTCTGTAATAAAGCATGTACCGCTTTTAGATTTTTTTATAATTAGTTTCTAAGATGTCATCAAGATAAATAAAAATTCCAAACGTTTTTGCTTTCGTTAGAAGCTGCTATAACTTATAATTTATGTGCCACGTTGATTGGCGAACAAATATATCAACTATTTTTCTGCCTTAATTGATTAACTTTAAATCTGCACTTGGTTTTTAATTCCATGCTGTAAGATATGTATAGCAATATGATTTTTTCATCACTTCTATTATAGTGGAATGTCCATGGAAACAAGAAATGAACATTTTTCAATCATCGTTTCGTTCAAAGTTCCTTTCCCAGAAACGTAATGTGAGGACTTCCCTGCTTGTTTAATTTAACTGCTAAGAAAGTAACTTTACAGTATTTTTGAACGTGAGAAAACGGGATCTGGATTTTTATTTTGTCGTCCATAATATTGCGAGATAGTGTTTCTTTTCTTTTCTTCGTTGAAATTACGTAATGGTGCATAAGTACTTTTGTAAGTTTATTTCAGCATTAAAAGTTACTGTCTTTCTTTAACAGTCTTAGAACTAGTCTTAGAACAAGTACGCGATAAAGATGACCTTAATACCTAGGGAAAATTCATTTCCTTTTTATTTCTTTTCACGTTTTGATAGTTACCAAAACGCAGAATGAATAAATTAAAGACTTCGATTAATCGAAATAAACTAATAGTAGACAACTTCACTAAATCAATTAGTAAAAACGTATTCTCGAATCTCTTATGAGAAGCGCTTTTCAATATATAAAATACATGTCTCATATCGTTCTGATGTTTAGCCAACGATAAAATAATTCTGCATCTTTATCAGCATGCAGAATGGTTGCAGTTGAAAAGCAAGTCCTTTAATTAAATGTGTATAGACAAAGCTGAACCTAATCCGATGAAATATTCATAGGGTTTCAAATAAGAAATTCAAGTCAGCCAAAAAAGAAAGAGAAATAATTTCTATTGTTTCGACACAACTGAAAATACTAACCTTTTCACCGCACTTGAACGTGACTTGTTAATCATGTTTTAACCAAACCTTTCTAATTCCGGCGATTAAAAATGTGAGAAAAAGACAAGTGACTTACCATTTTGCGATCCGAGTTTACGACCCTAAATTTGCAATTCCAATTGCAATCGGATTAGTGATCAAAAAAGATTTTAGCATAGAAACACTTAGCAGTGATACTGACATGAATTTTTAAATCTGTTATTGCTCAAGAATTTTGCATAAAGAATATAGTTTAAATGTTGATATTATATGATAAAATCTTTTTTTCTTAAAGTCTTGTAAGAGTATTACAAAAATTTGCATTTTTATATTATATAAGACACCCTGTTTCCTTACATAAAGTCAGAAGTTATTTTAACTTACTGTTATAAGGTTGTGTAAACATATATGTGCGAAACGTATATTTATACGTAGGAGAAAATCATATTTACTTATTTCATATAATTTTTTCTTTCAGAATGCGAATTTTACTGAAATTTTCAATCCAGATGCCTATCTCGTCGTGTATTCTGTCACCTCCAAACGAAGTTTACAAGCAGCCAAAGAGGTGCTTCGTTTGATCCACAAATGGGATAATGTAGATAGTAAAGCTGTCATCCTGGTGGGCAACAAGACCGATCTCGCCCGTCATAGAGTACTCTCCACGGACGGTACGTTTCCCTCAGTTTTACATTTTTTACCCTTGATGTTTCTTTTTCATCATGTAGCTGCCCCTTTTAGCAATGTTTTTGACTCACGCAGTTCGTTTGACCAGGCATCACGGACAAAAAAAAATTATTTCTTTAGATGCAGTAAATAAAATCATTATATTGCTGAATATGAAGAAAAAATCAGCCATTCAATTTTAAACATATGTAAACTTTCATTATCAGTAACAAATCCTTTAATTTATGGACTCTTGCAAGCAAAAATAGTTTTTACATTAATTATGTTATAAAGTGAGAACGTTTTTACATTTTCATTATTTCGCGGAGATGAGCACGCTTTTCAATTTTGCAGAAAATGAAATCTTTGACAAGAGAAGTTTACAGTATTCAATATACCGGGTGAAAGAAGACTACGGTGTGAGGTTAAAAACGGCAGACATTAAGGAATGCAATTTTACGTACCTTTTATTTTTATATTTATACTAGACCAAAAAATACCCATTTGACAGCCTGCGGTGACTTTGTCACCTACAACCGATTCCATCTTTTACTTTCATGTGAAGACATTATACATATGCTTTACTAACTCTCTTTTACGTCATCGACAGGCTTCTCAGAAAATTGAATCTGAATTGGTTCAGTGTTAAAAATTAATTTAATTAACTAATATAATGTCGATATAGTTAAGCGTTAGATCCGCTGTAATCTGGAATAAAAATATCAAACGTTTGAATATTTTAGGTGTGGAATTGCGTTGTATATGCAAAACATATTAATAAAATTACGAAACTAGAATGTTTGACTGACTCGTAGTTGTTACTAATATCGCAGTTTCAAAAGGAAGATATCAAAACAAATATATTTTTATGCTGCAACTTTGTTATGTTAACTGACATAATTGTTTATCTTGATTATTTATTAAAATGTCCTACAAAATCTAAGAGTCATCTCGATATACTAACATACAGCAAACATACATGTGTCCTATTTAGTTTATGTTAGAAACAGATAACATGGTGGTTAATCACAATATTTATTTACATTAACGTAGCGGTGACTTACAGTATGATAGTGCTGCAATTGTTTTAATAATAATATTGGTTTAACTAGCTGTTTGCCTTTGGCATTGCTTCAACTCATAAATTGAAATTTCTTCCGTTACTCTCATAGTCCATTGTAATTTGTTTTCTCAAAGATGATTTTGCGGCTGGTAGCTTTCGAAACCACGCCAACTGATACTCAAAGAAGCATGTTTCTCAACAAAAGTGGCACGCTCTTCTTTGCAACTCATCAAACGTCGCATACATTTTTGTTAGATAGGAAGCACAATCTATTCTGGCAAAATGTTTTGTCTAAGAATGATACGAGTGAGGGATAGAACTACACATGAAAAAGAAAAAGTGCAATATGAAGCGTTACACATAAAAAATTCGCAGAACTTTCTCGTTGTATAGCTCAAATTTCGATGCCTTATTACTCAGTTTTGGTTATGTTTATTTGATTATGGAAAATCCAATGAGAACTATTTGTTTAAAGGTAGGTTTTCTTCGTGGAGGACTTTATATGGGAAACCGGCTTACATCCACGTTATATTTGAGGAAAATCACGAAAGCGCTCGTCAGTCGTCCCATTTGCTGGAATCGAATCCAAGTCGAACTACCAGTGTTCAGCAATTTTACGCTCGTCCATTGATCAGCCTGCCTTATTATTCGATAAACAAATGAATTTAGTGCAAAACATGGAATGAATACTTCGTAGACAAAATGATGCGAGGGTTTGAAGTTTTTCTGCGTAGCAACTTCACCGAACATGAAACAAAAAATGTGGCGAAGGAAACCAAATTCGACATTCGTACCAGCTCTCAATCCAATCTGTGTCAAAAAAAAATTAGATGGATAGAACCAGCAATCATTCCGCCGACAGAAGGTCCGTCGTATCAAAATGTCTCGCACAACCGTTACGAAAAACCTGGCCTCCCACACTCGTTACGAAAAAAGTACAAAACTACATTCTAAGTTTGATAACTAATACAAATCATTATATGATCCCAGTTTAATCATTCTAACCTTCCCAACCGGTTACGACGTTGACTGCCCGGGTTCGAATAGGGGCGTTTGTAAATGTATAGTGTCTGGGCGGCATGGGGGCGCTCTAAATATGAGACGAGCCGAAAGTTCTCTCGAGAGGGTGGTATTAGGTGAAGAGGGAGTAGACCCTCGGACCCGTCCCTCCGGGGTGCTCTCCATCACAGTTGGGGACACTGATGTGAGCAAAGTCGTGCAGTCCCCAACATGGTGCTCAAGGCTCTTGCGAACGACAGACGTGATCTTGCACTTCTTGCAACGCTGAATTTCGTGGGCTTCTGCTGACGTTACTCTGAGACAAATGAAATAAGTCACAACAACAACATCTTTTTAATTATATCTTTGTATGTAATAATGATGTTTAATTAAATAATTGCTGTTTAAATTTTATGCTGTTACAATATGCAAACATTTCTATTCTAAGACGCAAATAATTTCTCGTAAATGTGTTGTAACATTTTTATGAATAAAATAGGTTTCCTTTGTTATTTTCATTTAAAACATACTTTTCCTAATTAAAACTTATTTTAATACATTTTCGATACATCAAATTAAAAAAGCCTTTTTTAAATGCTCTTCACCTTGTAAATTTGATTTTTGAGAAACAAAAATTGCTAATTTCTTTATAATGGAACAAAATGTGGCATGTAATTATGTATTTATCTTAGTGTTGTTTTTATTTTAACTCCCAAATATGTATCTACCGTATATTTCTGCAGATAAGACGATAATTTATCTTAGTGTTGTTTTTATTTTAACTCCCAAATATGTATCTACCGTATATTTCTGAAGATAAGACGATAGTTGAATCATAGAAAAGGCCTCCAAAATCCGGAGTCGTCTTGTAGGACAGATGAAATTTGTATAAAACAAAACCATTATAAAATAAAACAGACCACTCTCTAATTTATTTAAAATCCTCACACTCATAATCTAAGGCAAATAGCTTCTCAAGTATATCCTCACTTTCATTGTTGAGAAACTCATCATATGGGTCCCATTCTGTACCTAGCGAGTCGATCGCCACTTCGCCATCAGTATCGCATAACTAATCGTCCTCATTGCAATCCATAGCATTAGAAAACCATCTATTTTGAAGAATTTGATCACTGTTTCCACTTTTTCCCATGATTTCATGAAGTCACACTAAACATCAAATGACAGAACCCGCATAGCTCCTCCTTTCGTATACGACGTTTCGCCACTCGTCATCCAACTATACTATGGTTCACGCATCTGCTCTTTAAATGGTTTATTTAGAGAGAGACGTTTAAAGGTTATAGCATCGAAATTAAACCGGTCGGTATAACAGCAGTCTTAGTATTGTTCCGACCTAAGTGATTTTTAATGTTCTCAGTTACGTGACTGCGAAACATATCTCACACTAACAAATTGTGTTGATTTTGTACAGCACCTGGTCACCTCTGCTGCACGTTTTTCATTCACAATTTTACACCGTTTTCGTCCATCCTTTTCATGAAAACATACAAAAATGTCTGACCGGGAACTGCATCTTAGTAGTTTATAATAAAAAAAAACAAAATATGCAAGTTTCCGGGGTCACTTAACAGTAATATACAATTTTAATTTTTCCTCTGACTGGAAAAAGAAAGACCTAACTGGCTTGCAATTGTCGCTACTGGTTTTTCAGCATGCTAATGTTTATTGTTAGACCCACAACATATTTGGATGCATAACACGCGTTTTGGATGTATACATCCAAGGAGAATATCAGTTTTTATTCTCACCTAAACACAAGCAAGTTTTAAGAGTTTTGGTGATGGGCTTGCCGATATAGCTTTGATATATAATGATCCCCGTGTGTATACAGGAATGACATTGTATAGGTCAGTCTGCAAAGTTAGACTGTCACTCCTGCTAGTGCCGACTCCTAAATCAGACTGTTCTGTTTCAGCACTAACTAGTTTTTCATGCTGTTCCACAGACACAAATATATTTTTGCTTCTTGATTCAGACTTACAAGCTAGCTATACTTGCTGTTACTTCCTAGAATAATCCATTTTCTGAAAGTGTTTAGATGGTTATGAAATCATTAAACTCAACGTAAAACCATTGGCATCGAAAGCAGAAAACTGTATCTTAGGTACTAGTTTACACTTTTTTGTTTTTCCAGTTTATTATTTTTTGTGATTTCCTCTCCAGAACTCGCAGCCTACAGGGAAGCGGGCATCTGGCTCTTTTGCTCATACTTGCTTGTAAAATTAGAAAACATACGTAAATTATAACTACAAATACTTTTCTTTGCTCATTCTTGAAACATTTTAGCTCTTTCCCGTAATATGTTTCAGCAAGGAACTATATTGTTCTTTTATAATGTTACAATATCAAATATAATTTCAAATCAAATTTTATCATTCGTGTGTCGTGAAATATTCATAAAAGTATCCTAAAAATGAAATAAGGAATGCTATAGCCGCAGAAATTACAAATATAATAATTAGAGCGATCACATTTCACTACTTTTGTTTCTTTTAAAAATATGTTAACTTCGGGATTTAACCATTGGAAATAATTTGCGCATTTTTGAAATAAGGTTTTTATGAAAATGAATGTTTGTAAATATATTTAAATCGAAATCTGTTGAAATAGAAAATTTAAGACAGAAGTTTTTATATATATTTTCTAGGCTGTAGCTTGGAACGCTGTATCGAAGGACGGATTCATTTTCGACAGATAAAAAACTAGCTGAATAGTTTGAACATTTGTATCTCATTTTGTCCACTTGTAGAGAATATTATGCTAATCAACCAGTTATAATTTTAGCTTTTGCCGTAACTTCTCCTTTCCGTATTCCTCACCACTGTGAGTTCAGAGCATATTATCTCCAAGGCTTTGCGTCAGAAAATGTACTAGTACCACCACAGTATTCTTCTACAGAAAGAAACTGAATAGCCAGTATTTGAATTAGGGTTTTGGTATTTTAAGACAGAGCGTGTTTCTGGCACCGCGCGCACGTTTACAAGTTAGTTTCCTGCCAGTTCTGATAGTTTCAATCATTCGGCTTTACGGTTTCTCGCTAGCGACATTTTAATTCTAACGTTCTAGTAGAGTTAGTGAACCAGCTTAGCAGTAAGAAGTTAGTGAGCTTAACTGTGCAGTCTTTGACTACTGTTCAAAGTTTGATTTAATTTGGACTGTTCTATTTTATTTGCGTCACAACGAGTTGCGGTTATATTATAGTACAAAAGAGTGCTTTTATATTCTAGATTCTGTTTAAATAAAGGTTATTTTTAACTTTCTCAGAACTTTGTCGTTGTATCAGAAATAACGATAATTTGCTTCACGTCTTTTAGAGTTGTTGGACTAAATAGTATTATTAGAAAAAGTATATCCTACATACTTACGTTACTGCCGTACTATGATAATGTTTTCGTTTCATCGTGTTTTAAATAATAAATATCTAAGGATATGCTAAATATTCAGAACTTCATGACTTCTACTTAATTTCTCTGTAGTAAAAAATCAGTAAGAAAATGTAATTTTCATTATAAAACTCTACTGTACGCGCACATTCATATCGTATACCCTATTTTTAAGTATAAAATTTGTTTTTTAATTAAAGTTTTTTATTCAAATGCGCTAAAATGTAAAATATAATGCTATTACAATATTATATCATAATAATGTTAGCTGTCATAATTTAATTGATCAGATGAGGCTAAAATTAAAGTCGTGGCATTACTAGAAATGACAGATTTTTTAAAAAAAGTAAGTGAATTGGATATAATCATTTTTATATACAGTATTTCTATTACCATTAAGTAGTTTCGATTAAATAACTAATTCATTATAAAAATTGGATGATAATATTTCGAACCATCAATTTTGAAGTGACAAATTATGCGTGAAAATCAATTTTGAGGAAAATAAATTTTAAGCTCAAATTATAGTATTATAGAAAACCTGCCCCAGCATACCCAAAATCCTCCATATTTATAGGTTATACTCTCCTTTCGCACACGTTTACTCGTTTTCCTCTTTTACCCTAATCTATACTTTTCCTGGCATTTTTCGCTTCAATTAGAGACGCCCGCATTTACTAATTCATCCTTCCTCTGATTCCGAGAGATATTTTTATTTTGCAAATACCTTAATGGATATCAACAATTACAAGAATATTTAATAGTTCTTTAAAACCTGCGCTGAACTGAATAGCAACCCTTTTATACTCCTAAATTTATGGTTTGTTGTACAATGAAAATGCCTTTTGATCTGAACTTTCATATAATATTTTTGAAACTCTGATTGTGTTTGTATTCACTCGTGTAAGTATTTCAGGAACAAATTTCAGTAACATCACTTTATCTCCTCATACGTAATTATCCTCTTTGCAGTTTTTTTTTTTTTTTTTTGGTCCTTTGGGATTATTTCTGCATTTCGTAGCAGTTCCTGCATTTTTTTGAATTTTGTATGAGCTGTAGAGATTGACAGAATAATACCTATGTTTCAGCTACTTTACGTTTGAACAGCAACGGAGCGTTACTGCAATTCATCATTCTGCATGCTTTGCATATTACTGAGCTGTGAGCTGCAATCCTGTAATAATTCCGCAGTTTAACAATTAAGGTATTAATTAATTTTCAAAACTTGTTTCCTATTTGAAATGTAGAGACGATACACTTCTGAAGTCTTTAGTAATAGCTTCTAACTAATGTCAAGATGAAAACAAATTTGTTTTGTACAACTAAAAATATGTTATAACAAACAAAGCAACAAAATATAAGTTCTAATTAAAATTGCCCATTTCGAAGCGTTCGTATTCTTAAAATCATGGGTCTCCTAATAATGAGGAATTAAATCCTTTGATTTAATAAGCTACTATTGTTAATGATCGTATAATAAATAAAGAGCCAATTGAATTTCAAGGAAACGCCAAAATATGGCAAATTATGTTAGAAATTCAGAAAAACTTGTCATTTTCGAAGTTATTTTTCAATCTTTTTAATATTAATTTGATCGCTATCAAAGATCTGTAAAAACATTTCGCCAATAAATAAAAAAAATATTTACACGGAATTATGGAAAACAGAGCATGTGGTGTATTGCACTGTCATCGCAATTATGTATGTGTGAAAAATAATCAAAAAATTAGGATCCGTAGAGGGAGATCAAAATGTCAGAATGAAATCACATAAAATGGGTAACACTATTTCATGCTATAAAATATTTCTCCCGCCTTCTTCGCATGCATTCGTGCTGTACGCTAGGTACGTATTCGAGAGGTCCGTGGTTCGAATCCCGGTGAGGGCATTGTTCATTTTGAACGTCTTCTGCTTCGAAATAACCTAATGTCACTACAATGCGAAATCCTACTTCTGTTCAAAGAGAGGCATAAAATCCATATCAAAGTATTATTTTCAAAATCAGAAATCACGAAACTGGTTTTTTTACTTTCTTTAACACTTGACTGTTATATTTTAAAAGCGTTGTGAAGGCAGGAAATCCTAGTTTAAAGTATGATGAAGGTACATGGACTTGGCTCTGGTCGCTAGGTGGACTTCGCTTATTTGCTCTGAAGTATAATTAGGTTTTAGAAAATTGCATTTCAAAAGTTTTTTAACAAAAGGCCTTGAATGAAAGATATCTGTATATATGTATTTGAATGTGAAGAGTATTCATTCAATATTTAATAAGGATTTTGAGCTTAGAGACCTAATAGATCGAATAACCTCTTAGAAACCGAGCAACTAATGTGCGAATCTTGTGCAGAAAACCAATATAAATTTCAGTAGGCCTGTGAGTAGTAAATTTCTTTGAAAGGATACTAAGTATGGAAAAGGTGTTTAAAGTGATTTATGAAATCAATGGATTTAAAACACTTCCTTAAATTCAGGCTAAAATCATCACATGCTTATTATTTCTATTTATTTTCAACGGTTATTTCAGTAAGACAGCATGATTCTTGCTCTCCTAAACAGATACGTACTTTCTGAATCACTTTTTAAAATATCTAAAAAACAACGCTATATAAATCTGTAAAACTATAAAAAAAATTAGCAACTTCCTGCAAAATATATTTTTCTAAAAGCACATAATCTGAAATAAGTAGTGAAGATGAACAGGAAGAAACGGCAAAACTCAAAAAAATCTAAAAAGCTAAGCAGCGCTTTCAGGGTTTTAGTTTCTGAAAGTTTAAAAATTAAATGAAAATGCAAAGTCTGAGCCTTTACACTTTTCCACCATATTCAACGACATCAGTTCGTGTCTATTTTTAGCTTTATAGATGGCAGCAGATGGTGTCTTTGATGTTCATCTCTGTTATCAAACGGAACTCTGTGAGTACCTGGAAAATGACGTACTTTATGGCATATCACATTTTTCTTCGGAGCTTTCTATACACGGCTGTCATTTTACAAATTTATCCTCATGATTTTCGGAACAGTTTCAGAGGATTTAAAGTACGATACCCGTCCTTCCACATCCCACCTTTGTGGATTATGTGTAGTTCTGAAGGATCTGATTCATATGAAATGATTTAAGTAGTGTGCATACGACATAATAATCTTCGTCGCCATGCCAGCACGCAAAAGCTAGCGAAATGGAAATTTTTAATGGTATTTAATTCCGTTCTCGATCGAGGAAAATTTTAAATCTTTTACGAGATACGAGTTCTCACACCATTTTTGCGTGGGCAAATCCATTAAAAAGAACATACTAATGAATCCTACTGTGAAAGACAGCGAACGTTATTCAATGTAAACTGCTGTTTCATGCAAAAGACTATTACAAATCTTGTTATAAGAATTATTTATAAAATTATTTAATGAAATTTTCTTCCTCTTAATTTTATAGTTTTGGGAATTTCATTAAAGAATAATTCCAAATTAATATAATCGAAATGGTACCTTAAACGTTTGGTATTGTTAAGCATTAATTTGCATTATAATTTTACTTAATTAGCTCTTTTAACTAACTAAACAAGCCGGACATAGCTCGTTTAGTTATTGCTGTTATTTGCAGTTTGTAACTCACACAAGAATTGCTGTTATTGCAATTTGTAATCCACGTAAGAATTAACTAAAGAAAGATCGAAGTGTGTAAAATTAAGATAAAATATTTATTTAACTCTGTGATTGATGGATACAGAATTAGTAAAATCGCAGCGTAAAGATCTGTAGCTTGCAGCATCTAAGCGAAAATTTATAGCCTTAATAACAGAAACCGGTAACTTTTTCTAATTAAAATTAAATATTTTCTTTTTAATAAAGAAACAAATAAGTTAAAATTGAAAACAGGCAGTTTATTTCATTCTAAATGTATTCCAAATAAACATTATTATCGCAAATAATCCATTTCTGTTTTTTAAACATAATCAGTTATGAGCAATCTGGTTTTAAAAAACATAAGTCTTACATTTAATCATTCCTCCCAAATAGTTTAAGTAAATGGAGCATTACAGTATTTAATTTTTAGATAGCAAAAGACTCTTTAGTTGTGCGCTGTTATAATATTCAAACGAATATAGGCAAAACTATTCAGCATCATAACATGAAACATTTTTCCGTATACTGATTAGAAGCGCTTTATAAGGATATCGAAGATGTGCTATAGTCCATAATTGATGCTCTAGGCGGTATCATTCTATTGATAGATTTTGCTGATATCATGCTTTATCGCAGTCAGCAGTTCTCTTCTGTTTATCTGAGATGATACTGTTTGATGACATTAGACTACGAACATTAGATTTTTATTCAGTAATATAAATAGCGAACACTTGAAATTAATTCCTCCAACAAAAACTTCATTATATCTCCAAGAAAATAGCTTAGTCGCAGATTATTTATCATTTCCATGAGATTTACTGAGGCGCCCGCTAACATTTGGGTTTTCCTATTTTTAAAATGATGTTATAAATAAAAATACGGTATAACCGCGTTCTTGATTCATATATAAATATGTTTGTTCATATTTTCAAATTCCTAATTATTTTGGACAATCGATAAAAAAGCTTGTTTCCAATTGAATTTGAGAACTCGTTAATATTTTTACTTCTAAGATGTTTCTTTCGTTTTCGTTATACCTGTAAATTCATTGACTAACATTTATATTCAGACTTGCTTGTCGCACATCACTTTGATTCTCAAAGTGATTTCTGATTTCTCAAATTAAGGAAAGCCGGTTTAAAATTTTATTTTTATAAATCATCAAGAAGTTTTATGTAAATAAGTACATTTTAGACTTTTCTTTGGTGATTTAATATTGAATATGTTCCTATATTTTCTATTTTAATTTGTGTTATGTGAATGCTTTTTATTTTTAAAAAGTAGTTCTTAAATTTTAATAAACCTCATAATTTATTAGTTATACATTCCACTGTATGACAAATGCGATTTTTGTTCAAGTGAAGAGATTTGCAAAAACTTAGTAAAATAATCACAAAACATTTTGTTGGATCGCGAGTCTTTACGGCTAAAAAATGCTTGAGAAATTATGTCGGACGGTATTAGCTTATATAACTATTGGTATAAACAATATAATCTTCTTGGTATAAATTCCAAGTTAATAGTGTGTGTAATCAGTGAAAGAACGACTGACACCATCAAGCACTGACAGCTGTCAGCTTCCGATCACTCAGTTGTTGGCCGGGTGAGGTTCTTGTTAAAGTAGTAATGATAATGATCTAGCTTCTCTCTGGCAATGTCTTCTGTGAAGGTATGATTTCTGCAAAAAATTGCCCCAGACAGCTTTATTGAAATAAATAAATAATCTAGCAGTCCATATCAATGCTTATAATCTGTTACATTAGTTAGTATGCAACCTATTATCATTTTATTATTTTTTAAAAATAGCTATTCCTTAAAATGTTTTAAAAACAATGTTCAAGAATTCGTGTTTCGTAATTAATGATTTTCAAATTTTTAAGAACAAAAATGCTGCGAATTATTTTAGTCGTCGTATTCTTTCTAATGAAATGTAATTTTTCTATTTTCTGGCAGTTAGGACACAAATTAATTTATATTTTTACTAACGTTAACTTCTCTTTACCGTACACTAAATTTACTTATAACTAAGTGTGACTTAATGTCTTACCAAAAAACGCTGTTAAATGTTACGCTAATGGCAAACTTTAGTTAGTGTTGCTAAACATGAGTGAAAATTATTCTAAAATTTCAGCGTTTTCAAATTATTCAAAGTCAAAGCAACAAAAGTTTAAATGATTGCACTTATTAAATGAGAGTTTAGGTTCACCTAATATTATAATACTTAGGTATCTCTAGAACAAACTTCGGCATCAGTCCCGTGCCCTACATGCAGGTGACCACAAATTTTCTCAACACGTAGTTTCGTGAACCATTATCTTAAGATAACACAGTATGACATTTCAAACAGCGTTTTTTTAACTTGTCCATAGGCAAACGGGAGGCGCTAAGACAGTCAGGAGCGGCGATCGTTGCGTATCTACCAATTTAGGAAATTAATATAATAAAATTCTTTGAGCATACCTATTGTTTCTATGAATAAACATTTTACCCCGCTGTTTAAAATTTTTATGTAGTTGCTATAATTTTAAAAAGCATTAGATATATATACATATACCTAATTCTATTTAGTATTGTTGGTGATAAGCTTTGTAAGTTGATAAGCAGGACGCGATTCACACTTTTAAGCATATATCGAGAAAATTATGGTAGCTTGTAATGACCTATTTGCAGAGTAAATCCATAGGCTTCGCAAACAGGTAAAGATATACAATCCGTGTACGAAATCAAATCTGCGAACGTCAAGGAGAATCTAGGAATGTCTTGAGTATTCTTCGCCAATAATCCATATTCGTGAGCGAAATTGATTGAAGTCATTACAGCCATTATTTTTATAACTATCTATAAATCTGTTGGAAAGTTAATTTATTCAAACCTTGGCCTATTTTGCATTTTCAGGATGTCTGAATCTAAGAAGAAATGTTGGCAGTAGAAAACTTGGTATTTGAAATATGGATTTTAAGTATTATCCTAGAAATCAATCATTACCTACGCGTTTAATTTACCAAAATGTGTTTCAAATGAAAACAGGAAGCCTTCTAGGAAGCAAGAGCATTTGATTAAATTCAAGCTAATAAATAGGGCAAAGACTTATCCTATTTTCAAGGATTGGGAAAGAAATATTTAAAATAGTTAACTATATCCAACCTTTTTGCGCTGTCATCTAATCAAGAAAATGATGGAGTAAGAGCGTCATATAATATTTCATTCTTAATCGCAAAAGCTGAGAAACATCACACAATTCGAGAGAAATTAATCTTAGGTGCAGTCAGAGAAGTAGTAAACATTCTTCATCATAAGATACCATCAGTTATCACCATAAAAATTTCTCTGATTAATAATTTGGAGAAAAGAAGAATAGATGAATTATCTAAAGACGTTGAAATATCATTGTGCGATTACTTAAACTGAAAATTTTCCATTCAGCTCGAGGGATCAGCTCTGCAAAATAACGAAGCGCTACTCTTATCGTACGTTCGATTCATAAAAGAAAACAAAATGTTAGGAGTTATTACTTGCTAAAAATGTGGAAACTGATACAAAACGAGAATCGATATTTAATACCGTGAACAAATGTTTTAAAGAGAAAGAAATTCTTATTCGTAATATATTATCATTCCTAATGGTTTCAATAAGATTACAATCAATTCAATGCATTATAGATTATATGGCCAACTTGATAGTGAAAATGAAGATTACAGTCGTTTTCTGCTGCACGCAGAAGTTCATTGGCTTTCAAAACGTATTTGTCTGAATTGTTTTGCAATCTATTTCGCTCAACACTGCTCTTCCTTGAAACCAGAGACGGAAAACTGAGCAAACATCGATTAGTGTGTAAGGTATATTTTAATTTTATAACAGTTATTTTAATTTAATTCATCTTTCCTATCTCTTCTAGCTTCAAGTTATAACGTATTTTTCTCGCCTTCTTAGCATGCTTTCATGGTGTAATTGCAAAGAATACTCGGCACGAATTCTAGAGGTCCGTGGTTCGATTTCCTGAGAGGACATTGGTCATTTTTCACATCTTCTGCCTCCAAAAATACCTAATGGCTCTACAAACTTACAATTCCCTACCAGAATGAGTTTTCAGAATCGCGTTAAATGCAAATGAGAAGGAGAGTAGTATTTAAGTCAAGTTCAGCGTATTTCAGCAGAGAGTGGGGATTCCTGAGTAGCAAGCGTTTGCCTTTTGGCTGCGTCTCCCTAAGCTGTTTCTACGCTCGGCCGGGTTACGTGAATTTTGATAGTTTGCAGGCTAGTTTAATATTACGAATCAACTAGTTTAGAAATAAAGTTAGCTTCGGCTAAATCTCTTTAGTTAGTCATTAGTTCTTATTTCTTGCATTTTGAGTTGCCTAGCAGATTATAATAGCAGAAAAATTCTAGCGGATTTAGTTAAGGCTAACAAAGATTTATTTTCTTAATTCTAAAACAATGTTTTTATCCAATCCTTGTTTTTATTCTTTACAATAAACTGGGAAAATTCTTTTCCTTTGATCTATTTACTCTTGGCGACTCTTGATGTTTTGGTTCAAGAAACAGAAGGTATCTAAATACTTAACCAGATAAACATCGGACCTCTATTTATCAATTTTAAAATTAGTACTATGGGTTTTACCATTTATGCTATTCATATATGAATTTCTGTAACAGAGAAAAATATTATATCCTTTCACCCTGAAATATACGGCAGAGAAAGAAAAATAAACTTCAAAACGATAAGGGAAAATAAAAATAAAAGGCTTCTAAGAAAGAAAACAACAGTACACAACTAAACAAAATTAAGGTCGTTACGAAAACAAAGTAAACGCAGTCTTCCATAAGTTACAACAAAATAGATTAAGTATAAATTTATTGTTGGAATAATCGGTAAGTAGGAAATAAATTGGTTCATCCATCAAATTTATAACTTTGACGACAAACAGTAATAAAACCGGAGAAGATAGAGAGAAAAAGTTTTATTTGTATCGAAACTCGGTAAACTGTCTTCAGTTGTTTTATCTCTTTATAAATATATGAAATGTATTGCATGGTTTAATGGCTTTATAGAAAAAGGAATAGTTTTTACTAAGCCTCAAAAGAAGGCAGTGTCACCAAGAGTTATCTGTTTCTATTTTAATTTTCAAATATCAGAAAATCATAGCAATTCGAGAACTGGAATGGTTTCCTTTATATTAAATTTCTTCTTTATAAACAATACTTTTTATTAGTCCAAAGGGGCCTTGTCCCTGAAGGACTACTGTCTTTGCATCACTCTGAATGTCCGTTTCACTTTTCAAATTGTTGCCACCAAGTATTATCGCCCTGTATTATATTTGAAGAAATTAAATAATGAAGAATCTGCATACGTGTACGTATGTTTCTCGCATTGTGATAAAACGACGATATCTAGAACCATCTAATTTTGAATGACGTAATCCTACTACTAATATGGGCATCTGGAAGCCCAAATTTGAAATTTGGAATTTGTTTTATTATCGATTTCATATTTTGTAAACCTTTAACAAATTTTTTATTAACAAACTCAAGGATTTAAAAGTGACCAATGGCAACGTTGTGCAGAAAAAACATTTTTATCTCCAATGCGTGAGACTGTGTATCGGAAATTCTAAAGATATGCTCAGTTTAAAATTATTTTGCGATATTACAGTATCGGAAATTCTAAAGATATGCTCAGTTTAAAATTATTTTGCGATATTACTCTTGAACTGAATTTTATGGTTTAAGAGCGAAGAACATGATATTTAATAAATAAAGGCAACGCACAAAATGTTAAAAAAACGCCCCTTTGGACGTAATTTAAAATCTGAAACCTTTCAGATTTGTTTTATTTATATGCTTAAATATTTAATAAAAAGTAGGATCATAATTTTCTAGTAGCTGCGATTGCAGCGAACGATATGATGGTTAGCGTCAGTTGCTGTAGTGTTGAGTCCAGATTCGTATCCCCGTTAAGACATAGACTTTGTAACTAGTTGTTTTTCAGCGTAACGGTAATTTAAAACTCCTAAGATTAAAATCTTCTCGAGAGGTTGCTGGCATTAAAAAATGTACCAGATTCTAAGATTCTATCTCCTGGTAGAGTTTCGGTCGAATGTACTGTAGATAATTAGATAGATAACTCCCTAACTCACACAATTCGATCCATAAAAGTATATCAGTTGCTTTATATTTTAAGTATAATAATTATTTTTGATTCTTCTAAAGTTTTTCCAATGTTTTCTTGAACAACAAAAGAGAATTATTTTATTTTTGTTGCATAAATTCAAGCAATATTTAAGTTTCAATTAAAATGTTAATGACGATTTTAAATTTAAAAATCTTTCCTCATGATTTAATAGGCTGGTGAAATTCAAAATGATGATGCGAGTTAATTATTATTTTCATTAGCATTTTTATTAAGAATATCTCTAAAACAAATAACGAAACATAACGACGTTTTTTAAAATAATAATATGAGTAACTGGTTAAAATTAATATGTACATAATCATCATTGATTTGAAGTATTCAAAATATATATTTTTATTTATGCGTGTATTTATTTACCCGTTGAGTCAAAAAGTGGTTTAGAATATCTCTAAACTCCGCGAATTCCTATGATAGCTTTATGAAAAAAGAAAAAGAAATTTCTAAAGAATTTTTTATCAGACGTCAGCAAGAATTGCGACAGAGAACATTTTAAATTTTGGAAATGAAACCTGATTTGGGATCTGAAATAGAGTTGTTTTATAGAAAGTGCACAATTAGGGGTTTTGCCATAACTCCATTTAATTATAACGGACTTTTCATAGTTAAAACATTTACTAAAATCTGATGCGCAGCTTTTAAAAAAAGAAGTAAGTCGAGCTTCATTTTCTAAGCGACTTATAAATTATTTGTTTTTCGTGTCATTGTTGATGTCGCCGTCGGCGATATTTGACGCAAATTACCCGTGATCGCATACATGGAATTCTTTTGTCATCTTTAAATTGTGAGCTAATTATTAAAAGACGAAAATGAAAAAAAAACTATTCCATAAAAAAAATTTCTCTTTAAAATTAGCAAATTTCATCTGTAAATTATTTTGCTTGCTAAAATAAATATGTAAAGTTTTCTTCGTCCTTTCTGCATGCCTTCGTGGTGTAATGGTAGCATACTCGGTGCGTATTCGAGAGGTCCAGGTTCGAGTCCCGTCGAGAGTATTGCTCATTTTTCACCTCTCCTGCTTTAAAAAATTTTGCTGACTCTACAGTGGCGTCCAAACTAAAAACGGTGGTGGATGATGATTCTTCACCACCGGGATTTGGCGATTGGGTCCCCTAATTCCCAGTCGCCCTTTAAAAGGGGGAGTATATAAGGTATTTTCTGCCCCCTTTCTGCATGTCTTCGTGGTGTAACGGTAGCACCCTCGGCGCATATTCGAGAGGTCCAGATTCGAGTCCCGGCGAAGGCATTGCTCATTTTTCATGCACTCTTGCTTCGAAAAAAAGCTCTACAAGTATAGCAAAAGCTGTACCAGGGCTATCTGTTTAACGGCAGAGATGATTTCATGGAGGGCACTCGAAGGTAAACTTGTTAGTATTTACATGGTGAATGGAGAAGATTACGAAAACATGCTTCCAACCTGTCCCTTCGCATGGATTGGAACACGCGTCGAACTACCAGATTTTACTGATCTTGTTCACTCGACCAGAAATAGGCCAGTGATAGACTGACATCGATTTTCTATAAGAATTGCATTCATTTCAAGACAGATTAATATGGAACAAAAATTTCTTCATAGAGCAAAAATATTCTGCCAGATTTCAGTCTCGTAGATTTAATTGTTTCGCTGCGATTGAACTGACAGAGATTTTGTTATAAAAGGAACCACACAAGCGAAGAATTTTAAAAGCTATTAATGCAGGTGTAAAACGTATTTGACAAAAAAAATATGCATCAAAATCATTTTAATCGTTTTTACACCCTCATCTAGACAAAGGATGGGGAAAATTCAAAAAGAATTTGATTTCAAATTAAGGATCATTATACAAGATACCCTTATTTTCTTAGAAAGATATTGCCGGAATAAAAAAATCAATCAACTTCCCTTAATGCGTTATATACGACACTGATTTTATTTCATAACTTTCATTTGTAAAATACTCGGAAGCACTCTTTTTCGTAATTGGAGCCTGTTTTCTTCTATATCGTACATAAAATCACTTATAATTTTAGCGCAAGGATGTTGTATAAGGAGAATTCAAAAAACTAAATTTTCGTTGATAAAATAGTTAAGAAGTATTTACGTTTTTTTTATTTTGCATATGAGGACCACTTGAACTCATATTGTTTTAATGAATGTCTGCATCTTCAGCCTGATTTTAAGTCTGTTTCTTAAATAACGTTTCGGATCATTCATTGATCAGTAAGATGCGCTAATGGAACTTTTTCCTGTATCGCATAATGTATGTTATATTCTACGAAGTCTACAAAGCATGCCAGTTCTAGATATGTGCAAACCAAAATTTTGTATGAGACATACTGCAAAGTTCAACTGTTGATGAATCCTGTAATCTTCCGAGACTAGCTATTTTGAATCCTTAGATATCATAAAATCTATAAACACTATTATTGCAACTGGTAAGATGGAAGATTTCTTCAATGAAGTCTTTCTTCTACTTAACTGAAAGATGAATTCATGTTTTGGATCTTATTTATGACATCTCTGTATTAGATTAAAAGTCGTAAACTTTGATCGATAAATAGTTTATATTTGCCTTAATGGCTTTGCCAATAGCAAGTTTAGTAAAATTACCTAGCAACACGTTTTTCCCATTTCTTTCTTTATTCTTTAAAAAGCAGTGACCCTTCTAAAGCAAAAAATAACGTTACACGTAAAAGCTGTACATTAATATTGCTTATTTATATGCATGCTTTTTTCTATACCTATCATATCTGTACTTCCTCAACATATTCACCAATTACTTTTTTCTAAAAAATTATTTTTTACTCTTAAACTTAGTAAAACGTCTATATCCTAAAGAATTCTGTATTTAATTAAAGATGGTATAATTTGTTTCATGTCCCTATCATCTAAATGAGTGGTTCTCGCCTTTTTTTGCCCCATGTACCCCTTTCGCCAAATACGTAAACCTTCATTTTCCCCCTCCTTCTTCCCAAAACTCGAAAAATAAATATACATTTGTTTAAATTTAGATTATTTTTAATGTGGTTTTATAAATTAAGCAAGAAATAGTATAAAAAAATATTGATAAATACCAAAATTTTAATATAAGGGGTTTTTTTATATTCATAAACTAAAACTAAATACTTAAGAGGTGAATAAAAAGCTATCGCTTCCCCTCCTGAAACTATGAAATCCCCCCCACAGTTGAGAATACCTGACCTAAGAGTTATGTTCTAAAATACCTGAAATCCAATACAATAAAAAAGTTATGAACAGTTACACAAATTAATCTCATGACTAAGCAGAAAAATAAAGCTTCTGGCTCTCTCAGTTTTCTTTTATTTAATGACGTAAACAGAAAATGTGAAACCTATTTCCTATAGTGGAGCGAAATCATTTTACTTCTCTTTTTGGAGCCCCTCCTATAGCGACGAACGATCATACATGTACTTGAAGCATAACTAGATTTCAATGAAATCTGGAATCACGCACTTCACAAACTCTTTTTTTTTTCAATATTTAATTGGTGTTAAATTGCTATGTTCGAAAATTGGTGCTACTTAAAAAAAGAGAATACATTGTTTTTGCGTTGCATTTTGTATTATTCGATTCCTACTTGAAACTAAAGGTAATCCTAAAAATACATTTTTTACCATTTTCAGGATTTAATTATTTTTTAGCTTATCGAGTCGTAAAGGCTTCCAGAACCCATTTCGTGTTTCATAGTAATGCCTTTTCTATGTCTAACCGAATTTTCTTTCAGACTAAAGCAAATTGCAATACAGATTTAAAACCAAATAACTGATATTTATTTTAACATTAAAACTACAACTATTTTTGTACACTGTGCAAAAAAATGGGAGTTCTATATCTTCTGTTCTACTGGGCCGATTGACAAAATTCAAACTGCGTTTTTTATGTCTCGAAAGCACGACTTAGGATAAGTAATAGATTTATATATAGCATTGTTCTAATATAGGTATTGGGACACAAAATCGGACTTTTTCTGCAATGACATGCCAAGCTTTTTCCATATATCGATTTTAGACTCAAATTATGCCAAACACCCAAGTTTTATAAAAATCGCGCGAGTAGTTTTTAAAACATTAGCTTTCAAAATTTTAGCTCCTCAGTGTTAATTGAATTTGATATATATTTATTAATATCTCTTTTTATAAAACTGACTTGATTCCTTCTTTCACATTTCGAAGTTTAGGTTCATTCAAATAAAATTCGCTCATTTTTTATGATTTATTTTTAAAATTGATATTATAAATTTTTCGAAAAACATTTTGAATTATACTCTATAAAATTGTTACCATCACCTTAAAATAGATGTATTTCTAAGCATACCTACCAAAAATTAGAGTTTTTTATTGAAAATTTCCTAAGATATAAGTGAATTTATATATTTGCGCCCTTTGAAATCTGGCATATTTCTTAAAAGCGATAATAACACAAATGTGGTTTACGCAGTTTGTTAAAATTATTTGAAAGTATAAACGATAACTTTTTTCCGCTCGTCTACAATGAACAAAAGAAAAGGAAAGTAGGTTGCTATAAATTAAGAAGTTCGCCAAGTAAATTTTGCTTGGCGAAAACTGAAAAAATCCGCCAAGATAAATTTTTGAATTTCTCCTTAAATTTCACATCAAATTTTACAAAATTTAATATTCAGGCATAATTTGAGTCGTAGAATCGAAATATGGAAAACAATCGGCACGTCATTTCAAAAAAAGTCCGATGTTGTGTCAGAATAACTATGCTAGAACAGAGCTATATATAAATCTAATATATATCCTAAGTCGCGCTTTCGAGACATGAAAAATGCAATTTGAATTTCGTTAATCGGCCCAGTAGAACGGGAGATGTAGAACTGTCCCCTCTTTTTGTGCAGTGTACCTGTATTTTAAGGAAGAGCTGACTGGCTAGTAGTTCTAGTATGAAACAAAACAGTACACCTCTTTGCGGCAGGACAACAAAACTTTACAAATAAATATATGAAATACCTCAAATTTGGAAGGACCATGAAGTGAATTAACTCTCACTTGACTACTGAATATATCCATTTAATTTTAAATCTTAAATCGAGTTTTCTTAGAACGAATCTGATTCTAATTCGAAGATTCAGAGGAAATAATATTTTGATATTACAACGGGATTATTCATGCCCTATCAGTTCGATGACATGCTGAGCGCACTATTCACTATTCTATTTAAGCAACTTTCACAAGTAGCCCGTTTTAATCTGACGTCATCTCTCTACCAATTGAGTGATTAAAACAGGTAGACATCGGTGGTTTATCCTGAATTATGGTCTTGGAGACATAAAGCAATTGGTTAGTTTTTCACAGTCTTTCATATGTAACATAAATGTAGGACAGTTTTCCTGCAAATTGCATCTACTAAGTCATCCTTTAAGTGAATAATTCTATTCTTCTGTACTATATTTAAGGAACACAGTAATATAAAATTCATTGGGTTTCCCGTATCACTTTTCATCTCCACGTGAGCGTAAGTTAGAGCTTTTCTTGAGATGAAAATTTGTTCGAGTTGATAGAAAGGACTAGCTGAATTTAAAGGTTAGGTTAGGTTAGGTTATTCAATTATGGCAAAGCACACGACGGCTATCTGCCTAAAGGGAGGGATGCCTTCGTGGAGGACTTTCTAAGGGAAACTGGCTCGTATACACGTTACACATGGGGAAAACCACGAAAACGCCCATGCAGCCAGCCCGTTCGCGTGATTCGAACCTCAGACCGAACTACCAGTGTTCAGCGTCTTTACCGCTCGGCCGCTGGTGGGCAGCTGAATTTAAAACAAAAGTTGAGCTAGAGTTGACTAGAAAACTATTATTGCGTTCTAACGTATATACGTTTCTCCTTTTTTTTATAAGTACTTCAGTGAATGCTGGCACTATATAAACATAAAGCTGAAAATTAAAAACCAATGAAAGTTAAAGTAATTCAAATTAATTCAAATAAATTTCTGTCTCATTTCAAGGAAATTCACCTTAAAAATTAGACAAAATAAACGTTCGCTTTATCTTTCTCTCGTGCTTTATTTGTTTACTTAAATACGGCAAAGCACACTTGACCTATCTTCCTAAAGAGAGGAATGGCTTAGGAAAGAACTGTTTAAAGGAAACTGGCTCATATTTACGTTACACTTCGGTAAATTCATGAAAACCTATGGCAGCCAGCCCGTCCGCCAGTATACGAGTTCGGATCGAACTGGCAGTGTTTAGAGGTCTTAGCCACTGGGCCACTAAAACAAACATTTCTTAGTAGTTTGAGTTTCAGCTTTTATTTCCTGTTTTTATTGCTTTTATTCCTATATCTTTTTCAAATAATTAAACTTTCAAAAATTCAACAAATTTTGCATAATTCAGCTATTAAACTTAATGTAATTTTGATGGCTAAAATGGGACTTCAGTGATCTAAAATCTGTAAAACACAAGCTGTTGCCGTAGGAAATTTTAAAAATTCTTTGAACATTATTAGTTATAAAAGACATTTATTTTTAATTTGCGTTTTTGGGGAGAAAAACTCAGCATCTTTATTGTTTATCTTTTGATATTTTCATTATACGTTGTTCTAGGAAAGAAATGAGGAATGGTTTCAGTTTTTTCCTAAGATATTATTTTTTGAGGTGGTTGTTTTTTTTTCATCTCGAGCATGGACCTGACGATGCTTAAAATATATTTACTTGAGGAAAGAAAGTACTGGTCGGTTCGAGTGTTTCCCACTTACTTTGATAAAAAAAGCTTAATGGTCGTAATGATCTTCACTTCAGTGAGCTGTTAATTAAATAATTTACGCTATCTTCATTAAACATTTCAGACGTTTGCATCCGCTTCAGTGAGTAAACATCAGAAGCGTGAAACTTGTTTATTAAACTGCGAATGCATGGAAATTTTATGCTGACTTATATGCAGAAAATAAAAGTCTCCTGTATGGTCTCTTTATTTAAAAAATAATAATAATATTCTTCCACCTGCTTTCATCGATCAGAATGAATAAAAATTGAAGTGTTAGAATAAGAGTCAATGTACTCGACATTTAAACAACTTACGTTTGATAATGTTTTCAAGATAATAATAAGAGGGACAAGAAACTTATATGTTTAATTAATAAAAGATCAACGCATAAATGACTGCTGAAAGAAGAACAGTAATTTTGAGAGACAAAACTGTTTGTTTATTACGCCACTTCTGAGACCTTCAATGGAATTATTCTCTACTTTTATTTAAATGTTGTTTTCAGGTCATATATCGTCCATAAAAATATGTCGCGTAATATAAAAAGCTTCAGGAATTTTTGATATACTTCAGAAAATTTGCAATTTAATTTACTTGTCATGTGCAGTTTATATGCCATGTCTCTGTTAACCCCCCTTAAACTTGTTAAGTAGCACATTTTCTTTTATTGTGCTTTTCTGTCCTTTTACTTCCTTATACGAAGTAAAAAGGAAGTATTGTAATCGCGAAAAATTTCGGATATCATATTTCAACAAAAATATCCATTTTGACCGCTGTCGAATGCAATCTAACGATGTTTTTGCGCGACTTCTGTACGTAAGGACAGAATAAAAGACTCTTTTTCCCAAAAAAAATTATAAAACTGATTTAAAATGAATTCTGATGAGATTTTTTTCGAGCGTCTGTACGTTCGTATGTATGTAAGTATAAATCTCGCATAACTCAAAAAGCAATAGCCTCAGAACCTTGAAATTTTGCATTTAGGACTGCTGTTATATACTAATATCGCGGCACCAAATGTTCTGTGGTACCAAATGTTAAATACTAACTGTTACAATAATTTGTCTACAATAATATCAAAGCCATAATTCATTGCGTTGTGTATTTCTAACCCGAACAACCCCTAAGACCAAGCAGGAGTACTGGTGTTAAAAACATTCACACAAGTCATCATAAGAAAAACTCTGAATCAAATATATATATAACCAAGGATATTTATTGCAGCATTAAAGGAAGACACTCAATCTTTCAACTTAAATTTCTAGATCTATGGTGTGTTCAGGTGACAACTATTTAAAATAATGCATTTAGAATTATAATATATATATTGCTAATTTCAAATATGCACCGAGATGAATTAATCAAAAATTTACACCGTAAAAATTAATATTAAATTTTCATATGCAGTTATCAAACTCTGCTGGCCAGCATAAAAATACACAGGAATTTAATGAATCACCGAGCATGGTGTCTTTACCAATATTGATAGAGATTACTTAGTTCAAGAAATTTCTTAATTTACTCAGGTAAAAATTACATACATAAATTTAGCAAATCCCTTAGGCAGTTAGAAAATATTACATATTCAAGTAGACCCGTTGGAGAAAAATGATTACATTTATTCCTACATTCAATTACACAATTAAAGGTAAAGTAGAATTTAAATTTTAAATTGTTCCTTAATTAGCAAAAGTTAAAGTTAATTCTCAACCAAAAATAGTAACAACTTAAAGTAAAAAGGTAAAATTTAGATAAGTTTACAAATTTACTATCCTGTCTTAATTCATTATATATAAATTTTAATTACATTCCAAGTTAAGGTTAAAAGTCCTAAATAGATTAATAGTGCAGCAGTTGCTTAAATACACAGCCTGGATTTAAGATCCAGCAGAAAAACCTTGACTAAAAGTTAAATAGAATTTAATTGGAAATTAAACACACATATAATTACTCCTTACATTAATAATTCATCACTGGAAAATTTACTTCAAATAATCAAATCTCTTAAAAAAATTTTAAATTACCATATTACTTAGGAAACATGTTCACGGAATTTAGGTAGCAAGCTGTACTAAATTTCAGGTGAAATTAACAATCAAAAGGTTGAACTCACTTGAAGCGTTGAAAATTTAATTAAGCATTAACTCAACTTATAGATTTTTTTTTCCGGATGTCCCATTCATAACAGGTGTTGAACAAGGCTCTGCCGAACCAGCTCTTCGCAGATGTTGAACGAGGGAGTCCGGCAAGAAATCTGGACACCTGGATCAGACACTATGAAGATGGTAAAGTGCATTCGTGCAGCAAAACAAGAGCTCCTAAGGGTTCCTCCCTTTTCCGGAGTTGATGGTAGTACTCGAGTTGATGGTAGTAATTCGATGAGGAAAAAACAACATTTTCGGCTCCAACACGGGGATGGTAAAGTGCGGAGGAGTAAACTTCAAGTGATTTTTTTTTCTTTTTAGATGTTCATCTTTATCTTCCTAAGGGTTCCTCCCTTTTCCGTCTCCGGCTCTTCCAGAGGAAGAAAAAAATAACGTGCTTCTAACGCTGCGAATCCAAGGCCAAAAAGGGCTGAGCATGGCCTTGCATGACGATTTCAATCGTCCAGGCTCCAGAATTTTCGAAAATCACCAAATTTGGTGAATTAGTATGCAAATCTCGCCAAACACAAAACAGTGCTGCGAAAACTTAGTTTTTCCTTCTTCACACCAAAAAAAGTTCCACCCTCGCCACCCCCTTCGCCAACAAGGAGGGGTGAGGGAAAGAATGCGACAAACCTATCACTCCCCTGCCACGCAACCGAACGCAGTACATGACTTTGACGAGAAAAGTGCTCAAAACGGCGCTTATAGCAGAATAAATTTCTAGACACGAAATTCAACAATTTTAGCAATTAAATGGGCATAATTCTCCAACGGGGCGACGTACAGTCATGAAAGTAGGTTCATAAGAAGGGTAAATTTTTTCTCTTTAAGAGGTATAAATTTCAACCATGTGAATAAAAAGGAAGTATTTTTAAATTTCAAATATTACGCAGAAACAACCGATTTCCCATTGTCTCCTTCTCCCGACGGCTAATACTGTCGAACGCGTAACGTAAGAACGAGAACTCTGTTTAACTCGTATAAAAATAATTGATTCAATAACATAAGCAATACAATTCGTGAAGAAAAAATTAAGAATAAGCATAAATTAATGCATATAATTTACTCACTCAATAATTAATTAACAAATAACTGCAATTAACTACACATTAATCCATAATTCTAAACTAACCAAAAATCACTACATAACACTGCTATAACATGTAGATGTGCACCTCCTATTTTGGTTGCAATCGACCTCACCAAAAGTATATAAATATATATATCCACTCTGTTACTCGGCTCAATGAGCTCAGTTTTTTGTTCTAATATATTGGTAAATTGTCCATTTTTTACTTTACAAATTATTGCATTATGTTGTTCTTATCTTCCAGTTACGGTTCTGATGCCTTTAGTAAAGCTGAATGCAAGAATTATAGAATTATCAACAATTTAAAAGTTGTTTAAGTGCGGCTAAGCCTAATCATTTTTTCCGTGGAAGCCATATCTGTTTACGTTTGAAACTTAGCAGAATAATCGATTTGTTGCCAATCTAGAGAAATTAAGTTTCGCGACAACAAAGATAACGCCTTCTTTTATTATTGCGAATTAAATCATGCTTAATATATTCAGAAATTTATTCGAGGAAATAAGTGTTTAAGATTTACTTCGTAATTTTTAGCATAGATATTTTGAGTTTTTATGTATTTTTGCCTTATCGGGATGCGAGAACTGAATTAATTGAATGGAAAATACTGAATCGTCTGTGAAAAACTGTTTCTTTTTGTTTGTTTATTTCTTTTACATATCGTTTTAGATTTGTTATACTAATTGAATAGAATATGTGGCAATGGATTAAGTAATTCTCCAGATGATACACATACTTTTTCTGCATTCTGAGTTATAAAATGAATGAAATGTATCGCTGATAAGTGAAGCTAGCGCCAGAGTGTCGCGATAGTAAACAAATATAGTGAATTTTAAAGAGTGATTTTATTCTATTGTGGTTTATGCGCTATCGATGAAGTAGGTTTAATTCAGTCCAATAAGTTTAAATGAAATGCAAAGTGCGTATAATTTAATATTCTGTACAAGGCTATCACGTGATGTACACATGAGACTTTTTTCCTGTGCAATTCTTTCAAAATAATCAGATTTCTCTGCAAAGAATCACATCAGATTTTTTAGAAATGAGATCCTAAAAGGCGTTCAAGATAAATTGCACGAATACGTCTTTGATCTTAAGATGGAATATTTCTTTGTTGGCAATTTGAATTAATTTATATATATATTTTTATAAATCTTACTTTTTATTTCATTTTTTAAAATTTGATTTATAGTTAAATAGCCATTTTCTTCTCAACCAAATTAACTGTTGTATCACAACCAGTGTTAAACAACCGAGACAGTTCACGATTTTTAGATCGAATACATGAATTAGTTCCCAATTTTATTCTTTAAAACAACAATGTGCATGTGCTTTTTTTTTTGTTTGTTTGTTTGTTTTCTTTTCTTTTAGATTTCCTTTCAAAATTTGAGTTACATTTGTTTAACTTTTAATAATGTAATTTACTTGTTATTTGGGGTAAGAATTGCGTTTGATGAAGAAATTTATACACAAAGTATACGCAAAGTTGAAAAGAAAATATTGTTCAAAATAATCTGTGAATCTCTGCGACCATCAGTACTTTTACTGAGGCAACTTAATGTCTAAAAGCTGTATTATAACACCTCATTATTTCTTGGGCTTACTAAAAACTAAAATAACAGTTCTAAGGGACTATTTAAGATATTTTATTTTTACTATTGTTGTAGCAACTCTCTGAACAGGTTTCATAATGTTTATGGTTGGGACGCTATTTATTGATGTATTTATTGATGAAAGCAATTTTCATGGGTTAAAATCAAACCATTGATACTGTGGTTCACAGAAGAGTGCTCAGTCCTCTGATTATGCCTTCCATGCTCCAAGACTGGCCGCTATGTCTTTTCAAAAAGTAAGCAAGATCGTCACATGTGTTTATGTCCTTCACTTTTTGAACCACATCTGTCAGGCTAGAAATATGAAAATTAATGCCATGCAAAGTTGATGACATTCGTGTTTAATATATGGCAAATAACAATTCTAAGTTGAATTCCTGAGCGATTACGTCACCACTTTGCTCAGCTGTGCATTGTAGGCGGAAATTAGCTGGTTTATTTTTGGTAAACGAGTACTGAGATTTAATTTAATTTATTGGGTATTAGAGTTATGACAGTTAGGTAGCAGATATTTCTTTAGAATAAGGAAGTGAAGGAATTGATTAAGTTTCAGTATCGACTATTATCAAATTTTTAGCTGCAAATGGTTGTTTCCAACTGCAGGCTGAAAAAGTTTGCAATTACCGAATAGACTCAAATATCATACATAATTTACATATAAGATGACTTAAAACGGTTTCACAAGAAAATAAAGAACTTGCATATAAGATAGATTCACATGCAATGCATGAGTTTAATGGGTTGGAGGTAGCCTGTAAGAAAAACGGCCTAATTAAGTCACAAATGGATTTTAAATGTGAAAACTGTAAACAAAATCTGTAACAGATGGATTACTTCTTCTAGAAATTAGTGGAATAGACTTAAAATATATACTTTTGGGAAAAACAAACTAAAATCACAATTTATTCGATTTTAGGTTCAACTTGGTATTAGTGCCACATCGCTCGATTAAACGTAATATGTATTTAGGGGCGAGAACAATTTCAGAATAACGTATCTCTTCAAATAAAACTGGCTTTTGAAAGGACTGACATAGCTTTCTTTTCTGCAAAAACTGTAAAGTCTTGCAATTTGTTTTCTTACTCCAGGAGAAAAGATATCTGTGTCAACCTCCGTCAAAGAATTTTGAATTTTACATAAAATTTATGATTACGAAGAACCTATCCCTCCTCTTTATTGCTTAATTTTGCATTTTACTTAGACGTGTATTATTTCAGTTATTATTTCTTCTCTTGATGAAATTGTATTCATGATTCATGGTAGCAGACACATTTGAAGACAGCAAATGCGACGAAATTAATTTTATTTTCTTACTCCATTTATATGTCTCTGACAAACAGAAACTTAAGAAGTCTCGTCAATAATAGCTAATTGTGTGGCTATTACTAAACAGTTTTTCTTTGACAGATAAGGAATTCGTTTGCAAATCTGTCAATTTCTAATCATGTATCTAAAATTTTGTGGCTATAATTTACGCACTTTTCGAAAGATTAAGAAAGATTAAAGTTTCATAGAATAACGACGAATAAATGACTCGAAGAAATGTTTCTTATAATATTTCCGAAATTAGTTTATATAAAACCCTATAACGAAAGCAAGAACTGGCATTCAATGGTTTGGCACTATTGACATGCTATTGTAGCAAATATAACAGTTTTATTCTTTCAAATGTAAACACTTCTCGAAATCGATGCCTAAGGAACAGAAATCACACTTGTTCTTGCGATGGTAAGGAAAACGCTTTTGCATCATTTCCTTTTCGATTCCAGTATATAAAGGGAAATAAATATCGCAGTTGCGCAGAATCTGACACATAAGCGAAAACCTAACTTCTTGTCGTTCAACGACACATGTGTCTTGCAGAGAAATTATTACTTTTCCCTCTCTGACCGACATATCTCGGGGATACAGGTACTAATGAAGATAAGTAATGCTGCGTCAGTAAGTAATGTACTGTCATCATCATTTGCTCCACATGTTAATTCTATCGATAAGCTAGTTTACATCTCTTTGTCGTATAAAAAACGACTAAAAGCTTTTTGTGTAGTTCATTTTGTTCATGGGAGTTTTCATGTAACTGAAATCTGGCAAAAGTTTTCTCTTTGCAGATGACGTTGGCCATTCTTTCTTATTTAATTTGCTTAACACCTGCATTGTTATGACAAGTATTTTATGTATGTTATGTTCCTTTAGATAAAAAGTTTGAATCAAGATAAATGTTTTACATACTTGTTAAAGCTATCATTTACAAACTTTGTTAAATGGTGATCATATTTTTCTTTTTCTGCAAGTTGCATCCAACCTCTGCCTAGTTTATGATTACTCAAAAGATAATCTCATAAAAAGTGCAACATAAATTTATTGCATAGTTTGAAACTACTATGAACCTAATAAAAATCAGTAGAAGACACGTTCGCTAAAATGCCTTAGTGATGCATCAAATCCATTAAATTCATGATTCTTACTTGCATGAGCGTAAGATAGATTTGACAAGTTAAGGAACTTGTCAAATCTATTTGTTCTTAAATCTGTGACACAGAAAAGAAATGTAAAAGAGAGCAGAAATTTCATCCAAATGGAAAACGTTAAGGATAATTAACGTAATAATTACTTATTAAGTTAATCATGAGCGTAATTCATAATGGATTTTGACAGAGAGCTAAGACGTTCCTTGTTAAGCCTGGTAGGAGAAAAACTTGTAACATTTTAGCAAAGTTACGTCTTTTTTTAAAGAATCATAGGCATGAATTCTGAAGTAATTTGCTTACATTGATAGTAAACATCAGCTTTAAAGTTAACTTTAAAGTTAATGTCAAGCTTTAAAGTAATTTGCACAGTTAAAACATTATATTGTTGAAAAATATAGCCCATAAGAAAGCAGACACATCACAGATATTTGATGAATACCAAGCCAACATTTGGAAACTCAGTCCTAATTATTTAACAAATATAACTAAACACCTAGCTAAGTTCTATTATTAAGTAAATTTTAATTTAAAAAAGCTATGTATGTATCATAAGTTTTAATTGTAATGTATCATATTACTCTTTTATTGTGAATCATTAGACACACAAAAATATAAAAAACATAATACAAGTAAAATAATAATGTGTCATCTAACTAGTCGTATATGTAATATAAATTTAAATTTTTGTATTTAAAAAAAATCCAGTGTATAGCTCTTATATTTGAAAGAAAAGAAAAATATCTAAAATTAGCAAGTTCAAAAATGTTCCCATGTTAGTGGAATATTATGTTTATTGCTATGTAAATCACATTTTGTGCTATCTTGGAAAACCTCTTCGCGTGTTTATTTATTTTTAATTGGTGCCTTATTATAATTATTAAACGTTGTAATTATTTTAGATTGCCTTGAAATGCAAGGTAACATTACAAAAACATGATACGAGAAATACATGTGAAACTGCAATTTTATATTTGACAATGTTGCTACTGCAGAATTGTGATTAAGCAAAACCGATAACACGCAGAACGTTCTGCTAGGATACAAGAGAAGCATGTCGCACAAAAGAGCGAAAGATACTGATATATGCATAATATTTTCGTGTTTTGTCATCTTTCAGTATTTAAAAAACTATTAGTTGTAGAGACATTAGGTATTTTTAGAAGCATCAGACATGAAAAATGAACAACGCCTTCGCCGGGAATCGAACCACGGACCTCTCGGTTACGCGTCGAGCATGCAGACCACTACACCACGAAGGCATGCGAAGAAGGCGGGAGAAATACCTTATATACACCCCCTTTTAAAGGGCGACTGGGGTTTTGGGGACCCAATCGCCAAATCCCGGTGGTGGAGAGTCATCATCCACCACCTTTTTAGTTCGGGCGCCAGTTGTAGAGACATTAGGTATTTTTGGAAGCATCAGACATGAAAAAAGAGCAAAGCCTTCGTTGGGAATCGAACCACGGACCTCTCGGTTACTCGTCGACGTGCTGACCACTACACCACGAAGGCATACGAAGAAGGCGGGAGAAATACCTTACATGGTATATCGGTGAATCTTAACAGAATGATTGTAAGGTAACTTAAAATCCTTCACTTGTAAGTATTTTAAGTTTTACTAACGTTTATTTTATTTTAAACTTTGCTATCCTCTCTTATTTTCCATTTTCGGTCAGAATAAAAGCGAGTAGGATTTTTATGCTAATGATTTTGCAACTGTAAAAGGTATTTAAGAAATGGCTTCTAGCTAAGACAGAGAGAGAGCCTATCTGCTGCGCGTGCTTTTCAGTCAGATCGTGTCTGCCTTTAGGCCAGAACTTAGTTCCTGCTGGTATAATAACGTCAGTACGTGTCTGCCTTTAGGCCAGAACTTTGTCCCTGCTGATATCATAGGAGTATTGTAGTATTTGCATCTAGCTCACTACTTACGCAGGTTCAAAAGCCCAATCTTCCCATTAATAGTCTCTGTAATGGAATTAAATTTATTTCTTATTTAGTTTAGTTATTAAGTGAATATTTCTTATTTTCTATGTTTTAGACCAAAAGTGTTGGTCTCTGTATCCCGAAATGCGGGAGCGCCTGTAGGCTGTGAGAAATAAAAGGTAAAGTTAACCCTTCTTAACTTATGTTGTCTATTCCACGCACACACGAACATAGCTTGAGTAAGCTGCCTGTTCCCACTCAGAATTGCACTGATGTTTCCCAAGTCAACTAGAAAGAACATTAGTTCTGACACACTTTATAATTTATTTTACTTTATTATTTATCATTTATTTATTTTAAAAAAGAAGATCGTATAGCCAAGACGACCAGACAGACCTACATATTGCTCCGCCTTCTTTTCGCACTGCAAAGGTCACAAAACTCTCCAAATCAGTATCTTCACGCCGGATAAAAATGCTTCCGATGAAATCACTATCATGAAACTTCAGGCTTATTTTCAAAAACTGTAATAGGAATCTCTTGAAATTTTATTACTCTTTTTTCTTACCCAAAATACTCAGTTAATGTTCTAAAACTCTCAACAAACAGATAGATTAACAGCCTGAATAATATGAATACTTATTAACAGTGACATAATATAGTCCACTATTACCTTTTTCAACAAATCGACTATAATACTTTCAACAAGTAAAAGAAAATTGCATTAAATATGTGATAGAGAAAAAACTCCATATTGAGTAGTTAACTGTCTATTACGAATTTAATTGAAGAAAATTTTGATTAATTATCACTTCACAAACATTTGTATTTAAGAAAACTCTGTTCTGAATCATTGAATCCATAATACGGATACTTCCGACTGAAGTGCTGTAGAATTTTA
Source organism: Stegodyphus mimosarum (assembly GCA_000611955.2). Lineage (NCBI taxonomy): Eukaryota > Metazoa > Arthropoda > Arachnida > Araneae > Eresidae > Stegodyphus > Stegodyphus mimosarum. The sequence goes on from KK119164.1 coordinate 71,206, forward strand.
CAATGGCTGCAAACTGCTTTAAAAGATAGTCATAAATCTCAAAATATCTATTTGAGCTATCTATGTTTACTGTACAAGGTTATTTCAATGTATGCAATTTCAATTATTTATAAAACGTGTAAAGTGAAAGACGACGACTGATACTTGATAGATTATATCGTAGAGTATTTTTTTTCTCCAGATACCGTGAAGCTCCTTAGGTGTTCTGAGTTTTTACGTGTTCCGAAAAATAGAGTCACGTACGCAATATAAAAGTCGTTTCCAGTTTCAAAAAATCATTTCCAAACAGAAAATTTGTCTCGTGTTGACACAAAATTAAAAAATGTCTATCTTTTGTACAAAACAAAATTCCTGGAAAATCCAACTGAAGTGCTGTAGAATTTTACAGTAGCTGTAAACTGCTTTACAAAAATGTTCATAAATCTTAAAATGTCCTGAGCTATTTATGTGTACAAGGTTATTACAATGTATGGAATTTATTACAGGTTAGAAAATTTTTTAAAAGCGACTAAAATTCACTCAGCGCAAATTTTACCAAACTGTAGTACTTAAATGAGATCTTGAAAGCAAGACAAACTTTCTCTGTTGCAGACATGAGCATTGAAGTTCCTCCCCTCTGAGCGCTGCTTGGTCGCTATTTCATTGTGCTCGCTTCCTATTGCAATAATATCCAAAATGTAAATGTTCTTGAATAGGCACGACTAGAGTGTCAAGTGATTGCGGCCATGAACGTCAACTGGAAAAATTAAAATGCAATTAAAACCGCCTCGACTGTCAAGTTTCTTAGATATGACGAAGTCAACATATTAACATACTACGCAATCAGAATTCTTCCTCTTCCAATATGGATCTACGATCTATCCTATATAGCTATTACGTATCGACGCTGCTCCGTGTTATCCATGCTTTTATTATTACATATATATACATATATATAAATGCCTGTATACTTGTTTTACTTACACATAGTGAGATAATTATTGCAGAAATTAATAAAAACGTAAAATAATCTCTACTTCTTTCAGATGGTCGTTCACTGGCGATTGAAGAAGGCAGCAAATTTATCGAGACTTCTGCTGGTATCAATCACCACGTTGACGAGCTGCTTGTCGGCATACTTTCCCAAATTCGTCTGAAACAGTCTTCCATGGAAAAAATACTGCAAAAAAGGGAATCCGTTAGCCTCGGTTCCTCAAGTGGCGCTAAGATGCGCGGTGGTCGATGTGCGGGATGCGCCGGATGCAAGGCTAAGGGTATCCTCAAGCGTATTCTCAAGAAAGCTTGTTCTAGGTCCAAGTCTTGTGACAACCTCCATGTATTGTGACTGTAAATGTATCGATGACATTTTGATGCTAAAGCTCTAATTTTTATCAAAATTTTGAACAGTATTTAAAATAGCTAATCTTTTTTAAGCTGTCGTGGACCAAAACTAATGCAGTTGTTCTTTCAGTGCTGGTTTCCTTCCAGTGCTTCTTTGCGTGTTCCATTAAATTTATATATAAGAATTAACTTTTGTTTACAGTTCTTAATACCGAGCGTAAATGAGTGTTTCTCAAACTATATTCTTATACTGTAATGTTAAAAAGTGCTTGGAGAATGATACACGTTTTGCCCTAAACATAAGCTATGAAGTTAAGTAGAGTTATAGATCCGGACTTTTCATATTAAGAACTGCAGCTATCAACTTATTCTTCTTTCTACAAGTAAAATTAAAAATTTTGCTACTTGTTTACTTTTTTAAAATTTTTATTTAGATCATGTAACTATTATGCGTGATTTCTATGATTTAGATGAAAATAATACAACATAGTAGATATTTATACGCTGCAAATTTTAATAATATGTATTATATTGTTATTTGTCATGATTATCCTAATTTAGTTAGCTGAATCAAATAGATTATGCGTTTTGTTGCACACAAATAATCTAAAATTTTTGTTAATTTTAGGACAGTAATAATAAAGACGTATGTCCTTAAAGTAGTTTTCAAAAAATAAAAGTATTATATTTTTTAAACTGCATAGTTTTTTCTGAAGTAAAATACGATGAACGAAATCAAATATTTTCATTTGTATTACTCTAAGAACTCACCTGGCCTTCCGAAAAGGAAAATTCAGCGATTTGATTCTTCCAGGTGTCGAGATAGGCTATTATTACAATCAATGCGCATTGTTAAAATTCTATTATATTATTTAAATGAAACCTGCATGAGTTACTTTGTCATGCAGTCTTATGGAATTAGAAATATTTGATACGATGAAGGAAATAGAGAATATATTTTAGGAATTCACATAACCTTTATACTTACTGATTATCATATCATATGCAATTTTATACAGACAGACTATTTAAATGGAATAAAAATTTAAAGATTTGTAACCAAAGTAGTTTTGATCGAAAGAGTTAATAAATTTCAATGACCTTATAGGTTGACTCAAAATAGGGTCAGTGTTTTCGCATATCATATTATTTAAACAACAGTAAAACTACTTATTTTTCTGTGTTGGTGAAACGATATCTGCAATTAATTAGACTTTTTTACATAGAATTGCTTAATTTTACTAACCATGAGCTCATATCAGATACCTAGAATTAGAATTAACTAATGTTTCCTTGTTTTGATACATCTACAATCGGCTGTGATAAAAATATCGAAAACGCTAATTAGTTTGTGCTAAGAATATTGAGGTAAAGAAGGAAATAAATCTTGTATTATTTTCGGACCAGTAAGGTATTAAAATTCAGTACATTACCTTTTTCTAAATGAGCTGTTTCGTAGTATAATTAGTTGGATAATTTCAGCTCATTAAATGCAGAAGAGATTTATTCATTTTTGCAAAAATTACCTCTCCGAAATTGTAACAGAAAACTTTTTATCAAATGCTTTCGAAGTGTATAAATGCCACTAAGCTTTTCTAGTTATTGCGTAGCTAAAAATATTATCAAGACATAAAGAAAACTAATTATACTTTATCCGCATTTTGTTAAAAATATATTATTTTTAAAATTTATGCTGACATATTCTTATTTGTTTCCGTATTGAAATGTGCAGTTAGTCAAATCCCAGATTTTAAAGTATAATTTCAAATTCATAACTATTTCTGATGACGTAAATAAATGTATAATAAATCCATTAAAATTAAAACAAACGGGAAGCTCAAATAAAAGCAAATAAATATTCACTTTCTAAGAACATCAGAAACTGGATATTTTAAGAACTAAATTTTAAGTTGCTATTTTTTATTCTATTTTCATTTTGCTTTTGCAGCTTGCGAGTGCTGCTTTCTTTCACCACCTGAAACTAGATCGTTCCATCTAAACATTTTAGAAGTCACAACAACTAAAATCGAAGAAAAAGTCATCGTTAATTTGTATGGGAAACGTTAAACGATCCAGCGTTTAATAAATAGAATACAATGTATTTTCACTTTCCTCAAGCACTAGATGACTAGGGGCTATGTTGAGTCATAGTAGAATATAGTTATAGAAAAAACGGGAAAGAAAGGGAGCAAAATATCTTTATTATTCATTGCCAAAACAGGTGGTCACTGATGTCTGCAGCTGAGATTAGTCTTTTGCTGAATGCAGTGCTCCTATAATATGTTGTCTACGCAAAGAAAACGCTGAACATTATGATTGGTTTTTACATTTTTTTCATAAAAGCAATAATCCTCGAATTAAAAGGCTTTAAGCGAACGATTGCAAATTTTTGCGTTCGTGTATAAAATAATGCATTTAAAAAAACTGACTTTTATTTAATACTTGCATAGCATAACTACAAAATTCAATTTCCCATTATAAAAAATTAGGCTCAAAATCAATGGAAATTTTCATCATATATCAACAAAGAAACTAAGTTAAAAGCAGCATGGAAAAAATTATATACATGGTACATGAATATTGGTAGCTGCAAATATTATCCTACGAGTAATATTTTATCTGATAATTAATTTAAAACTATTAGTATTGTAATAGAATTAAGCAAATTATTAAATATTTATTGTTATAGTTTATTTAATTAAATAGAAAAAACAGTAGCTAATCATGCTCCTTTTTTCCTTTTAGTAGAATCCTTTTTTCTAACGTATGATTTGTTTTCTAGTTTCACATAAACGTTTCTTTCTATATCACGAATGTTTCTAGGAAAGCTTCGAAGAGATTAAATACACTGAGTTCCTGAATATTATCTTTTCCTTCAGTAAACCTTTATCATACGATATTTTATTTAAATACGAGATTTAAAAAATAGCCGAAATGTGTCCATAAAAAGATTTCTCTAACTTTCATCTTTAAATAACATTCTTGGAATAACTTACAAATATAATTAGTGATAATTAACTCTTTATGTACGAAGAATTAGAACAAAAAATTTAAGTATTTCATGTTTCTTATCCATAATTCTTATTGTCACATTTTTATGAATTATTAAGTAAAAAATTAAATTTATTTAAGGTCAGTTTTAAGAGTAATTTCTGAGAATGTACTTGTCAGATATTTGCTAAAGTTTGGAAAACATATGCTTCTGAAGATTCCTTCTAATAAAATAGTTTAATTCTAATAATAAAAATAGGTGTTAAAAACTCTTGTTTTGTTTCTGGTAATAAAGAAAAATCCAAAATGAAGTTGTATAAGTGAAATTTTGATGTAATTAAATCCCAAAGTAAGAAATATGTGAGTTACGTTATCAAAGTTCTTATTTGACACTCATAAATGTTTTAAAGAAATTACGCTCAGTTCAATGAACATAAATATAGGAGAAAATGTTTTTTCATCAAAGAGAAGAAAAGGTTTTGAACCTTTTCTTCTCTTTGATGTTGCATAAAAAAATTCAATCATTCAAAAAACATTTGTAAACAGTGAAGAAAGTAAGCTATAAATATTGATGGAAATAAGAAATTTTTAAAAAAATTTTGAAAAATGAATGAATTTAGGAAAGAATTCCTAAATTTTAATAAAAATATTTCGTAAAATAAGTCCACTTACTGTTCGCTTTTAGAGTACAAAAAACTGGTTCAAGTTACTTGAATAAAGTTAATTCATTTGTTTAATCCATTTTCATTGTTAAAACCTATTTTCATTCTCCTAAAATTGTTGAGTGTTCAAAACGATGAAACCTGAAAAACACATTGTCATGTCAATTTTTGAATTTATTCAAACAATAATTTTACTTCATTTCGTACTTCTACATTTTATATTCTCTGAAATGAAACATATTTAAGATTTCATTAAAATTATTTTATACTCAAATGAAACCACTACATTTGCGTATTTTAAAAATTTTAGAAAGGGATTTTGATTTTGTTAAAGTACTATGCGGATAAATGCCAAGTAAAGCAATTTTGTATAATTTCTCGAAATATAGTACAAATATTAGTTTGAAATTGAAATGGATACATAAATTCACAGAGACGATAGTTTTTTACACTCCAAGCAAAGATTCTGCAACGTGTATACAGTACCGAAATGAAAGACTTGGATTGAATGAAGGACTGGATGATCAGAAAATTTAATTAGTTAATTTAAAAGTAACTTAAATGTTGCTAAGCGCTGAAAAATAATTATTATACACCACGGTACATAACATATGATGTTACAAATGTCTTTCATTAATTGCAATTATATAGCTCATATTTGTAAAAATTAGTTTAACTGCATTATAAATTACATGAATTTACGAGATGTGAATTATTGTGCATTGCTTTATGTATTATGCACATTGGTTTTAAACAGTTCTGTTAGCAAGAAATGTGTCGCATTACTACATGGTTGAGAGTAAATGAGTGTAACGTGATACCAAAAACAGAAAAATGTGGCTATAAACATTGCTAGTAAAATTATCAAAATCGAGAAAAAAAAAGCGCACTTACAAACAGGAACAATAGAAAAGGCATATATCTTGTTTTGAAGCATTTTTGTGATTGTTAATTAAATTGTGAACTACATCTCCAGCCTTTAAAGAAGCTACTCAAAACAAAAGGAATTTTTATTAAACATGATTTCGGAAATAAGTATCAATTTATTGTAAAATTTTGAAGCTTTGTAACCAATTCAAGCAATATTTGTGAAGTGTTGATACTGAGTTCTTGTTTTTTGCATGTAGCTAATAATTTAAAATAAATAACACAGGTATACATTCACAGAGTTGTCAAACGTGCAACATATATTTATATCTAACCTTATACCGTAGCTACAATTTTGAAATAAATAAGATCTCATGTGTTTTAACATGGTTTTTCTCTTTGATCTTCTGCCGGTGTTGTAGCTGTATTCCTTTCTTCCAATTAATATTTCGATATTGTTGTTATATTTTATGTATTTTAAGTGATGTATTTATGTATAGTCTGTTTACTACGAATTGGAAACTAAACCTTTAGAAAACCATAAGGAAATAAATGTTTTACTCAAGTCTGTTGCAGAATTTAGATTGTGGCTATTTTGTACATGTAAATTTCGATCAGAGAATGTTCTTTTCACACTTTTAAATTATAGTCCGAATGCTTTTTTAAACGAGTATATTACAAATTTTACTCTGCGAAATAAATATTATATTAGAAAGGCAAGCGAGAATATTTAAACTCTGCATCCTGCAACAACAGTAAATATCATCAGTATGTTCATTTTCACAATTTTCTGAAAATAGTCATAGTTATTATTAAATTTACACTACAGATAAAATTTTGCATCTGTATTACATCTTCCATTAAATCAGCATAATCAAATGTATTTTTATTAATGTCGATCATCATAGAAATGATATCTTTTTTATCTTTCCTATTATTTGAAAAATTCGTGTAATATCTCTATTTTAATGAAATGAAAATATCATATAATATAGTTCCTCTGAATCTGACATTTATTTCTTAACTATAAATGTAAAACATGTATTTCTGTGAATGTTATATATTGTATGCTATGAATATAAAGCATTTTATTTGATGATAAAGCAACAGTTAATACTAATTGATATATTTCTTTCATTAATTATTAGTACTTATTTCTATGTGTTAATAAACGTCTTTATAAACCACGAAAAGCTGTTAATATCAAATAACAACCTTCTTTTCTATGTCTAAATATATGAAATTCATATTGTATTTGAAAAGCGTACATATATTAGCTTTCCTATTCAATAATTATAGCATAATCATTATTAAATTATCTAAATATAATTAATTTCTGCTTTAAGTACTACAGGTACATTAGATATTATGATTTTGTAAACAGAAATTCTACAGGAATGGAAAATCAAAATGAGTTTTGGGTGGCATCCAGCTAATTTTAATATATTTTCTGAAGTTTCTTTTTACTGAATTTTGTAACATTACGGGCGCTGTATCCCAAACTTGCACCAAAATTTGAAATGTTGAGGTAATATATCTTAAATCATTATTGGATAAAGATAGCATAAAAAGAAATCTAAAACAGATATCATTTATATATGCGCATGATTTTTAAGGCAAACGCTTCAAAAGATAACATCTTATTCAAAGAAAATTTTTCTTCAGAGATATCAAATACTTTGTACAAATTTCTGACCTAAACGTTTTGTTATATTTTATGTAATGCATAAAATTCAAATTTAATTCTTAGTATTCCGGCACCCATCGCTTGTTCATTTTGTCCAGAACAATGTTATAGTCAAAAAACGTGTATCGCCGAACTTATATCTCCAATCCTTTTCTTAGCTTTATAATTCATACCGGCTACTCATAAAACTGTCCTCTTTCTTGAAGACAGCTTAAAGCTTCACATATATGCAAACATAAGCAGGTAACAAAAGATTTAATGTAAAAAGCATGATGAATAAAGTGGAACCATAAGGCTATTCATCGAAACTCGTGAGTAGTTATAAAGGTAAGCGTCTATAGAAAGGATCGTAGAAAAGCAGGAAAATCCTGTATATGATAGTTGTAAATTCTTTTCTGTTAACTAAAATTCACGTTGCGTTGTTTTATCATGCGTTATCAACGCCAGTCTATCTATAGCGTACATATGCATTGTTTTAATTAAGTATTCTAGACAATGCTGATAAACATAATATTTCAAACCTCAAAATATACAGTGATTCGTAAAAATCAACATTTTCTGCAATCTTTTTACCGACCGAGGAATGCGAAGTAGTTAATAATAAATCTAATGTTCATGCTCCCTAAATCATTTTTGAGTTAATATTCAAGCGCTTTGTATCCAGCCATTTTTAAGATAAACTCTGCAAAACAATCGGTTTTATAATTCAGCAACTTTGTTCGCAAAACATAAAATTTGAGATTCAGTTAGATTTTTGTTGGATAATTTATACCTGTGGCTTTCAGTCCGTCTTCTGATGTTTATCTTCTTACGTCTGCTCTTATATACTGCTTTTGGAACAATGACAAATGAATCAATAGCTTAACCGACAAGTTCTTAACGTAATGTGTCTGAGGTAGTTTCAGTTTTCCGTTTCAGAAAAATTACGTACATAGTATATTTTAAATTTCAATAATTTCAGTGGGGTCGTTGATACGCAATGAGTTATTCGTTTTTATTACTTGGACACATAATTTACATCTGTTGCGATGACATTTTATTTGCACTGAATGTTAATGGCTTGGAAAATATGTTACTACATACTTGTTTTTATTGCTCGTTGTATTGAATGCGAATGGCTTGGCAGGAAAATAATGTAAATACATACTTGTTTTCATTACCTTATTTCTTTATTTTATAGCTCATTTTTTATTATGAGAGTTATTTCGTTGTTTCGTTTTTGCGAAGGTTTAGCGAACACGAAAATAACACCGGTGGTAAATTATATTTGAGGAAGAATCAGAAAATTGACTCACATATTCTCTGAATGCTTTCTCATTATCAAACCTGCCACTGCAGAAATTCCTTTCTAAGTGAGCGACATAAAAGATAATTAACCTTTTGGCAATAGATTGTGTGAATATGGCGGATAAATTGATTTCACTCAAACAAGAGTACCAATATGTTTAGAAAGCTTAGATATGTTTATTTCGAAAGCTGAGATCTAACTAAAATGTGAGACCATAGTATCATGAAGAGAATAAATTTTATCCTGTTGCAGACGTTTTTTGATGACATCTTGACATCTTCTGAAACTTTATCTAGAGCAATATTCATTAGTCGTTATTTTCGTATTGGTTAAATAATGTCTAGTATATTATTTTATTCATATTCTGTTATATAGAATCCATCAATTTTAGACGATGAGTTGAAATTTCACAGTTAGTTCTAGCCGTCGATATGGTGCAAATCGTTAGTTCTTCATGGTCCACTTTCCAGCTTCAGTTATAAGATGGATAAATCGTTGAGGTGTGTATCTTAGTGATGATTCACGCATATGTCCACTCACTGAGCTAATTAATTTGAAGTTAGTGAATGGGATACTCAAATGCCAAACCTAAAAATTAAACGCTTGTTGTCCATCCGATTCCATAGTATAATGATTGTACCCAAATATGCCCGTCAAGTGAGTAATAATTAGTCTTGAATTTCTGGTGATGAGCTAGTTTAAAAATCTGTAAATCGAATCGACCGTCCAGGTTTGGATTTTAAAGTGCTAAAATCAACGACATACTGCACTTGTAGCAACTATAACCTTGCAATGGATTCAGCTGCTAAATGCCGCGCAGTCCATAAAATATAAAAGTTTATGTTTACTCAAGACTGAAATACTCGAAATTTAGATACCTCTACACACACACGCATATATTAATAATACATAAATACATACGCATATATTAATAATACATTAATAACATAATATTTTTTAATCTATTAATTGTTGCTTCAAAAAATGTGTAATTCAATAAGTATATTTATGGTAGTACTTCTTGTTTACCTCTCACGGTTTACATGCTAGAAGGCAAAAGGATAAAACAAAATCGCTTTCAAATAACTATTCGTTGTAAAATGAAAGAGGGAGCTATTACGAAAATTTACAATTCCCTTATTTATACATATCTAAGATTTGGAATGTTTTTAAATCTTTCTGTAGAATTTTACATAAATTTTCAGAAAGGATTTATATTGTTTTTCCACCAACCTGATAATATCTGATAGAAAATTAAGATTACTTTATTTTATATTTTCAGATACTCTTGTTTCACCTGTTTACTTTCTTATTGTTTACAGCTATATTTCCTTTTTTATGGCATTAATTCTACTACATATTCCATTATTTCTTATGGTTGATTTTTGTAGCTATAAATTTCTATGTTTTGATGAATTTAATCTGTAAAATAGAAACTTCATAGTACAGTTGTCCTGGCGAGAATGAAATATGAATACAAAAATATAAGCTTGACCAAAATATATATAACTTCATTTAACTTTATATAAATGTAACTTCTTGAGTTTTTTTCAAGAAAAACCTCATTGAAAAATCGTATTTTTTCCCTCATAAAGGTGTTATTGTTTATCAGAAGTATCTGTAATTCATCATATCGTATTCAACGAATTTTATAATGTGTGCATTTGCTTCCTTAAATGTCTATAATATTTTGTGTTTTTTCTGATGAATATGTGAGACTGATTCAGTGTGTCTTCTATAAGATTTATTCATCTTGTTTTCCGTGTTAGTCAAATGTGATGAAACTCACTGTAGTATGTAAACAACTGCACTCATAGATATTTTAGCATCCGTGTAAACGTATAAGGCAAAAACGAAAAAGAATATCTGTGTTATTTTTAAATGCTAAGAGTAAACCATAATTATTTTGCATAAAAGTGATTTAAATTTAGATGTCTGCACATGTTATAAAAATGTCTGTAGAATTTTGTATCAATTTAAAATTGTCCATGGATTCATACTGTGTATAAATTTTGAATAAATTGGCATTCTAATGAACATGTGTCTTTACCTGTTTTCGCTGTTATTGTGGTATTACTTACGTTACACTTTTCTTATAAAAATGAAAGACCAAATATCTCATTCATCGTCTTAAAACGATAATAACCGTACGCATTCCAAATTTGCGAATTAAAATTTAGTTACAATACTAGCAATTAAGTAATTACACTTAAAATATAAATACTTAGCTCATTTATTTAACTTAAGCTGTGTCAATTATAATAAAATAGTTATAAAATGTATCTATTTCCTATGAATTTTATCAGTTATATATTTACAGAAAAATATAATAAAAATAGAATTTATTAAGAAATATGTATATTGTTTTCAAACAGTTCAGATTTTAAGACTGTACTACTTCAGTTCTAAAGCAAAATTAAAGATCTTGTGCTATGTAGAATCGCAAACCTTCTTGTAACTCGCAGTTTACAGAAAGCGGATAATTACTACTTTAATGGCGTAACATCAAGTAACACGAAAATGGAAATACTAAAATACTATAAGCCATTCTAGTGATAAAACATTCAGACCTGTGCACATTTTTAGGTAGATTTCATCGCCTCAGCGTTCAGCTGAAGATGCACTTCTTCGTTTATGTGACACAGTAATGGAAGTTAAAACCTAGTCCCGATTTTGATGTTTCTAGACATAAAAGGTCCTTTTGACAATGGTTGGTGGCCAGGAATCATAAATTTATTGAAACGTTGCTCTGTAGAACTTTCTCTATGTGATACTACAAAAGAATATAGTTTGCAAAAGGACTGTCCTCAAGGATACTTTTTGTGGAATCTCATATTTAATGATATTTTGTGTGAATTATCTGCTTTTCAGTACTGTTTTAAAGTTGCTTTTGCGGATGATTTGCTTTAGTTGTTCATTACAAAAGTTTCGTTGATGGTTGTTCTTAATATTTAGTTGATACTGCTTTTTAGCGACGTAAACTTTATAAATTGAAATTCAATCCTCTTAAAAGTGAAGTTATGATCAAAACGCTGAATACGTTATGATCAAAACGAATACAAAACGCTGAATACGTTCTACGTTATGATCAAAACGAATACAAAACGCTGAATACGTTCATTACTTGGGGACGTTCCTATAGAAAAGGTTACTCAAATAAAGTATTTAAGAGTTATCTTGGATAACAAATTTCAGTGGAAGTATCATATGTCCTACCTCGCATGAAAGTGCGAAATGGTATTCTAAGAGTCAAAACAGATTAAATGGTTCTATAAGCAAGGAACAGTGCCCTTTACTCCATCAGGTGTTTCGGGCGGTTCTTTACTAAAGCTGGTAGACAGCAAGCTTCTAAGCAAAATTCGAAGAAGATTTCTTTTAAGAATTGTTCCTAGTTACAGAGCTGTTAGCTAGTTAAGATGCACTCTTTACTGCTGTTAATATTCCACCCATAACATTGAAATTGTGAGCAATATTGCGACGAAGGAAAGTATTTACAGGCAGTCCTAATCAAGTTTTCTTGACGGCAATCTTCCAGTTTCTTCTTTGTCGCATCTTTTTAAAAGGAATGCTACACTAGTTGTCGGCTGTTTAAGTGCGGCTGTTTAAGACTACATTTTTTTTGTGATGAAAGTAAGATGAATGATAAAGGTGGCTTTTCTTTTGTTGTTTATGCTGATAATCAAAAAAGAGGTTTCAAACAGTACAGAATTAATGATAAGTGCTCTGGTTTTCAGACTGAGTTACTATGCTTAAACCTTGATGTGAAATGTGTTCAAAATTCTAGTGGTTTTTAAGATCAATGCGCAGTTGAATATATAGCGATTCTCTCACTTCGTTACAATTGCTACAGAAAATGAGTGTTTCAGAGAAACTTGCTGCTGTAATTCAGGTTACTATTAAAATCTTACATAATCCTGGTATCGACATTCATTCCGCTTACGTTCAATGACACTGGAAATTTTGAAAATGATAGAGCAGATGCTCTAGCAAAGCTAGCCACAAAACGCACATTAATTTAAATCTTCGTGTTCTTGTTTGTCATTAGAAGCGCTTTTATAGAAACGATGGCATCTCTATGGCTTTATTAAAAGCACATTGGACCAATTTTTTTTCCACAATTTTTCACAGAATAGAAGTTCTTCAATTTTCAACAGACTTTAAAGTAACTCAATTTTTGACTGAATATGGAGATATTTAAAGCAATTTTAAGAACTATTTAAAGCGATTTGGACTTGTTTCAAGTACTTTGTTTAGCTGCGGTAGTCGGCGACGAAGATGTAAAGCATATTCTTCTTCAGTTGGTTCATCATGTCCAGCAGAGGAAGGTATTTCAATCACTTTGATACATCTAGCTGTATCTTCGCCACCAAATTTTTCTGAACTTGTTTGGACTAAAGAGACAATTTTTGTTTTTCAGGATTTCACGCTCAACTGAAATTATTATCTTTATTTTATTACTTTTTTATGGTACTGTATTTTTTCATTTACTAATATTTTTATTTATTAGCCGAAATTAGAGTTAGAACTGAAGGGCTATTAGTCTCAAAATGGCATTTTGCAACGAACCACTTTAAATGCTGGAATCACTTTTCAGATTGTTGCCATTAAATATCATCACCCTCTATTATAATTGAAGAAACTAAACAATGAAAAATCTACATGAATGTGTGTATATTTCTCGTATCGTGAGAAAACAACGGTAACTAGAATCATCAAATTTTGAATAACACAGTCCTCTACCTGAATATGGGCACCTGGAAGCCCGAATTTGGAAATTGTTTTATTGTCTATTTCATATTTTGTAAAACTTTAACGAATCTTTGTGATTTCCAAAATCTTTGCTTTGAAATTTTTGAGATTTTAATGGCAATACTGTAAGGAATAAAACATTTTCATCTACAGCACGCGAGACTGTCTATAGGATATTCTAACGACATGCTGCTTTTAAATATTTTTAACAAAATGTGGCGTTAACCCAAATGCTTTCGTAACGTGTATGTGTCTGTAAATGAAAAAATCTGATGTATGCACCACGTGACTTCCTTGTGCGGAATATTTAATTATACTCATTTTGCATTTCATTTAAACTTATTGGATTGAATTAAATCTACTTCATCGATAGCGCATAAACCACAATAGAATAAATGCACTCTTTAAAATTCACTATATTTGTTTACCATACCGACATTCTGGCCCTAGGTTCACTTAACAGAGTTACATCTCATTCATTTTATAACTTCGAATGCACAAAAGTTATGCATACAATCTGAAGAATTACCTAATCGCTGCCATATGTTCTATTCAAATACTATAATAAATCTAAAACGATGTGTAAAATAAATTAATTTGCATAATAAAAGAAGGCGTTATTTTTGTTGATGCGAAGCTTAGTTTCTCTAGATTGGCAACAAATCCACTATTCTGCTAAGTTTCAAATGTAAACAAATATGGCGACTATGGTAAACAAAAATTAGTCCTAGCCGCACTTAAAAAACTTTTAAATTGTTGATAAATCCACAATTATTGCATGCAGGTTGTAAGGTTTTAATTAAACTAACAAAGTTTTATTTTAATTTAAATCTTTCTATCTCTTCTCAGTTTAAACGACTCAACTTTTCTCACGACTGGACATACGCCCTAGTAAGCTTTTGCAGTTCGGGAAAGAAAACTGCCTCGCGAACTCTTTGGACAGTTTTTCGTATGCCCAAATAGCCCGAAATGGCCGAATCGTGCAACTCCTCTAATACATTCAATCTAATGCTAGCTGGGGTAACCGGTCTAAACTCGTGGTTTTCATTAGTCGTTTTCGTATAAATAAACGTCCATCAATTATTTCGTAATTTGCGGCCCTATTTCTTATCGGCACAATATCCGGATGACTGAAATTCTCAGGGTCGGCCAAATAATTGTATATATTTTTGAACTCCGGATCTTTTCCGAGTTCGGCTATTACTGTTTCACGGGAATCTAATACTTTCGATGTCAGCATGGCTATTTCAACCGTATTCCCATTTTCATCCAAATTAATTCTGCTTAAAGCATCTGCCACAACATTTGCCTTTCCCGGCGTGTGTTTAATTACTAGATTATATTCTTGTAATTTAAGTGCCCACCTTATTAATCTGGGTGATAAATTTTTCCCAGAGTAGAGTCTGGTAACCGCAGCGTGGTCCGTATATACAGTTACTGGAGAACTTCTAAAGAAAACACGAAATTTATGCGCTGCTGATAACACTGCGAGAGTTTCCCTTTCTGTTGCCGAGTAGTTTCTCCGGGTTTCATTTAATGTTCGACTGAAAAAGGCCACGGGTTGCTCATTTTGAGAAAGCACTGCTCCAATCACAAAATCTGAAGCCTTCGCTGAAATTTCTAATCCTTTATCCCCCTCCTGAAATTTTAAGACGGGAGCTTGAGTCAATGCGTCTTTCAGTTTTTGAAATGCCAAGTTGGCTTCTGCTGACCACGAAAACCTAGCTTTCTTCCTCTTCAATTTTATCAGAGGCTCAGCCATTTTGGCAAAGTCTTTAATGAAGGACCGATAGTATGAACACATACCAAGAAACGACGCTAACTTCTTCGCTGTTTTAGGAACAGGATACTTTTTTAATAGCTATTATCTTTCATTGATCAGTTTCGATTCCATTCTGAGAAATTTTAAACCCTAAATAACGTAACTCTTTTGCGGCAAAATTTACATTTATCATCATTTATTCATTTATCTTCAAACCATTTATCTTCATTTATCTATAAAAACACTTTTCGTAAATCTTGCAAGTGCTGTTCTAAAGTACTACTCGTAATTATAATATCGTCTAAATATATGAACATACTTTTACCAAGGACCGGTCTTAAGACGATGTCCATACATCTGTTATGTATTACTTATTTCAGTTGTGATTTAAGTTGTTTTAAAAGTAATGATTTAACTTATTTTGCTTCAGACTTAAAGTTTAATTTGTTTTAATGTTTGTAGTTGAACTTAAGTTTCTTTGGTTTGTTTAAAAGTAATTGTAGTCATTTAATTTGTTCTCTTGACAGTTTTGGTTAACGCTGATTTTAAGTTGCTTGTGTAATTAATTTTTCTTCTTTACTTTTGGTTGGTTAACTATTTAAATTCTGTTTAGTTTTATTTTTCTTAACCTTGGTTGTTAATGTTAATCTCTTGATAAGTTGATCCTTAAGGTCAATCTTTTTAAAGTTTTGTTACACAAGTTGGTGTTTAAAGTTAATTTAGGTTTTAATTTCTCTTATGCCCCCTTTTCTGCTAAATTTGGGATCCATATTTTCTGACTTTGGTGGTCGTTTTGGTGTTGTGGAGAATATATAAAAATTTTCATACTTGATTATTGTATTTTAACTGAAGTAATTTTTATTTCCTTACTATGGTGGTCGTGTTTGGTGTCGGAAATAGTCTGTGAAACCTCTGTCAACATTAGTTACTTTTGCACCCTGCGGAGAGGCTAAACTTCTACATTACTAACCCTGCCGCAGGGTCAGGGGGGACGGGGTGTTTTGCTTACTCGCAGGCTTTTCCTATGCTGGAGTGGGACCCTTCGTCGAGGCTAAAGGTGACTGACCTCGTTGTATCAGCGAGGTTCGCCAACTCTTGGAGCTCTTTCCACCTTAGGCTGCACCTTCTTCCTTGTTTTTCCCTTGGGGTTGCCGGGCTGTTGGCGGTTTTCCTACCATCAAAAATCGCCAATCAAGCGGTCTTGGCGTTTCGAGTAAAAAGGCTTGGGAGCTGCTGACGAGGAGGACTGACGGAAGACTGACATGCAGCCATTTTGACGGAAGGAGACGGAGCTGAAAGCGTCAGCGTTATCAAAGAAACATCGATGTCGGAAGAAATAGACGAGAGAAGGAAACTAAGGAGGGCGACGAAAATGTCCAAACTTGACTAATATATATTTTTTTTCTCTCCTTCTAGAAAAGAAAGAAACCATATCTACAATGTTAAATTCACTGTTTGGAACGTCAAATTGTGAAGCTCAGTGACGTTGGCCGAAGTTCGTTTGTCTACAATGTTAAATTCCCTGTTGGGATTGGTATGAATGTTTTTTTTTTACTTTTTCCTCACCACCGCCACCCATGTACAATTCTGTATTAATTCAAAGCGTCTTAATAAATTCTATATTTAATTTTAATTTCTTGTAATGTTTTCACTTTAATTTAGAACACTGGACCAGTCTTTATGTTAACACAACGCATTATATTTAATTATTCTGTTGGAGCTCTTGGTCACTATTTACGATTGATTTGAACACCTATTATGATACAACGCATTAAAATTAAATATTTTGTTTGGGCTCTTGGTCACTATTTCGATTGATTTTAACACCTATTTTACAATATATTTTGTGTTTATCATGTTGTCACAAACTTTACACATTCATGTTATTGAGAATTGTTTATCCAAATATTGACTTATCATTTGGTATTTGAACTTGAAACATAAACACAAACTCTTAAGAATTAAAAGCTCCAACACATCTTTGGAAAGTTGCCGGCGCGCCGGATAAACCAAAAGGCATCCTAAGAAATGCGTAGGTGTCAGACTCAGTTATGAAGGCGATTTGGGGGACGTCTTCGGGTTTTACCCCAATCTGAAAATAGCCACTCGTAAGATCTAATGTGGTCATATACTTTGTAGAGGAAATATTTCGAATAATCTCTTCGAGTATCGGTAGAGGATATACAGGATATTTTGTGATGGAATTGAGCTTGCGATAATCTATAGTAAAACGCCACCGCTTCGGGTGCATAATCGGATAATCATTATTTTTCTTGCATAAAACTATTGGGCTAGCATAACTGCTAGAAATCGGTGTGATTATTTTATTTTTCAGCATTTCTTTAATGTGGTATTCAATTATTTCTTCCTTTACCTTATCTTAGCGGTATGGCTTTTGCCTTACTGGTTAGGCGTCCCCTGTTTCTATGGTATGATTTGTGACCTGCGTGAAATACGGTACATCGTTAAATAAATTTGAAGCCTCACTTACCAACTTCTGCAGTTTTTCTTCCTCTTCTGCTGGTAAATGCTGTAGGTCCAGCTGCGGGGGCTTATCATTCTGTTTTTCTACTGTTCTGTTGCATCGATAAAGTCAATTTTCTCCCTTGAAAATCCAGTTTCGCTTCTGCCACTCTAAAAAAATCCACACCCAGAATAATACATGTTTGTAGGTTTCGCACAATATAAAATAAAATTTTTACCTGCTCGTCGTTGATATGCACAAAAAGTGGCACTTTTCCTAAGCATCTACACTTCTCTCCTTGGGCCGCTATGACATTCGTGTCTCTTGCACTAAAAATTCTGTAACGGCGAAAGTGCTTCTTGAAAAATCTTTCCGAGATAAAGCTACTTTGCGCTCCTGTATCCAAAAGAGCAGTCGCCGGTATGTTGTTAATTAAAACTTCAATTTTCAGTAAACTTAAATTTTTCACGACCACGGTGTTTAAATTAATTGTGGAAGCGTTTTGCGAGGCCTCGGACTTCTTCACCTTCCTTGAAGAAATCCATCTTAGTTTAAGTCCTTCTTCTTATTCTGATTGCCTTCTGCATCTTTGCCCGTTTTTCGATTAAAGTCTCGTCGTTCGCCGCTCGATTTAGGAGATACATCCTTCTTCGGCCATTGTTTCGCCTTGTTCCCGTAACTCTCATTTTGCTTCTGTGGTTTTTGCGAACTCCACTGACTTCTTCGCTCAAATTGGCGACGTCATTCGTTGTCTGCCGTTCTTCGGCTTTCAAATTGTACGGTGAGCTCGAATAATTTATCTAAAGTCGTTGGGTTTCTTAGCTCGATTAAATCTTGAACTTGGGTCAGTAGCCTAGGAAGTATAATTTGAATTATATCAGGATCCGGGCGACTTCCATACAAAAGCTCGAAAACTTGAATTTTTCTCAAGATAAAATTTGACAAATCTTCTATCTTTTCCTGATAGCGACTAAAAGGTCCCGCCTCCAGTCTGGCTCGATCTCGTACTATAGGAAATGCTTTCACCAAGGAATTTTTAAAATTTTCGTAAGTGTATGTGGGGCTTCCCGGTTCCCCCAAGAGATTCTTTCCACACTTGAACCAATTTAGCGCTTGGCCCTTCAAAGCGCTGGTGGCAAGAGTGACTTTCTAAAATTCGTGAACTGGATATAACATGAAGTGGGAGTTTAGCTTTACCAGGAAATTTATTACGGCTGACTTGCCGTCAAAACTTGCCGCTGGCTTCATGGCTGTCCGCATGGTTTGTACAATGTAGCCAAATCCTTCTAGGCAGGAGGTGGTATCTCAGGGTTCTGCACAGGTACTGCAGGTATCTCAGGTTCCTCTTCTTGTCTTTCAGGCCATCCTCTCATTTTTCTTCGGGCGCCAGTGTCAGGACTGTGTGTATTCTTGGCATATTGTCAGGACTGTGTGTATTCGGTGCATATTCTTGGCAAACATCTTCGTGAAAGTAACTAAATCCTGATGTTGAACAGGGAGCTGAATGCAGCTATGTTCTGTGGTAGAATACTGTGATTAAGTGGTAGAATAACTATATGTGAGAAGGATTTAAAATCCTCTTTTATTAAACCACAATTATTTACAGCCACTTCCCAACACGGGAGGGATACAGAAAATAATGACCGCCCCTTGGGTCTAAACTGAACAATCAGATAATTTAAACTAAAACTAATTAGAAATTAAGTAGTCGTTGTCCACAGAGCTATGAACGCGAGGTTGGCCTCTGAACTAAATGGTGCATAGCAAGATTTAACTAATACTAACGCACTTAAAATTACTTCAGTAAGTAATAGCGTAACAGCGCTACGGCTTAGAATTTAAATACTAGCTGGTCAGGCGAACGTTGAACAGGAACCAGGTATACAGAGTAACAGTGAACGTATAACAGAGTAACAGTGGTCTGAGACTAAAAGCTCTCTCACACTGAGAGGTTCCTACCTCTCGCTTAAATATAAACTTGGCTCCACTTCAAATTAGCATAAAGCTGAAACGAGCGCTTATTCTAACGGGAAGTTGAAAGAACAGATAGAAAAAGGAAAATTAAAATAAAACTTTGTTAGTTTAACTAAAAACGTTACCAAATAAAATGAAACTTGAGTCATTATCCAAGTAAATTCAAAGCCAAGGATTGCTTAGGAGCCGGGTATGTTTGATGTCAGTTTCTTTGGATTTCCCATTATATTCCTTATGTCCTGAATATTTCCATTATATATTATATACTTTATAATGCCATTTTTAGCTATATTTCACATGTCATATGAAGAGACTAGTATTCTTCTTGTTGTTGCTTATGCACACTTTCCTGACTAAGCCAGCCCAAGCCCTCGAAATTCCTTGTGGCAAGGAGCGCTACATTACGCCTGTCGTTGGCAACAGCCTTGAGCACTCAACAGGTGACATTGCGATTTGGCTCAGTTCCGCTCCCAATTTTGATGGAGAGCACACGGGACGGGTCCGAGTGTCTCCCACCCCTTCCATCAAACCACACGAGTGGAGTTTCGGCTCGCCGCATATTTAAAGTGCCGCCATGCTGCACCGACACTATACATTTACAAATATCCATGCCTTTGCGGGATTCGAGCCCGGGCCCTTCGGCACGGCAGTCAGCGACGCTAAACACCATACCGGTTAGGCGGCATAGCATTCTTATTTCTGTGAATCGAATTTTCTGAGATCAGCCGGGTCAAACTGCACCATCTCTTCCACTTGAGTATATAATTTAGTAACTGGGGATGTAAAGGAACTAGTAATAGGATGTTGGGAAACGTAAGGACATGACGTCAGATTGCTTATGCTGCAGCATTTTCACTCATGCATTATTTTAGAAGTTTTTTATACATTTTTAAACTATATAATTTTAATTATATTCATATATGCATTTAAAGTTTCTTCAGAGCCCCGATCTGCTTTGGTTAATTTTAGGCTTGCCACTTAATGTTCAACTAGTAAAACTTTTCATTAATTTGCAGATTTTAAATTTATGTCATCAATGGTAACGGCTAAAATTAATAAAAAGAGGAAGTCAACTCATTTTTATGAAGTTACAGATGGATATAAATGTAATGTAACGAAACAAATAACGGTAAAAACAAATTTTTGTATTCAGTATTATTGCTCAGAACCATTAATACGTGACAAACTATAACCACGCATCAAACAGCAAAATTCTTTTTTCTCCAGTTATTTACTACCAGAGTTTTCTTCGATTCGACAGAATTTGAATAGAAAATTTGATTTTATGTAAACGCAATTTACTGAACTTTTATCCAAGTTGGAAGAAAAGCATTAAAAAAGCGGGAAAATGCATTAGTTTGTACTTTAAATTTTATTTCTATCCTAATGCACTTATAAACATTTTTATGCAATGAAATAATGTTGAAGAAAAGATTCCTTTTATTTCATTTATTATTGTTGAATTTATTTATTTTTGTACGCCCATCGGCCCTCTATATTCTTCACGTATTTATTATTCAATGCTTTCAGCAAATTTTCAAGCTTTTTTGTGATTAAATGTGAAGATTATTTTCTTTGTTATATAAAACATTATTTTACTTTTCTTCACTCTATCATTTTTACTAGTTGTCCGGCTTTTGTAAAACATTATATTTTGCACAAGCCCACTAAAATTCTAAAGTTTTTTAAACTAAATCGAGGATTACAGTTACCCATTTGTTACTATTATCGCTCATTTGTTTATTTCTTTAGATGCAGTGTAATGCTTATTTTTAAGTATCAGGTGCAAACATATTTTTAATATCCAAAATAGTCTTAAATATTTTTCAATCTCGTTTAATTCATGCATATCTTCCGCTAAAAATCAACTAACGTTATTCTGTTCTATCAAACGGAATGTATATGATCCTTATCTTCTTTTAATATCTTTTAATGTGTATTTATGAGGAAATACTTTGCACGTTTATTTCCTTAGTTTTCTAATGAATTATAAAATAAATTATATTTACAGTATCAAAGATATATGAGAATTTTCTGTTGATTTTTCTGTTCAAATATCCTTATTTAAACGATTTCTTTGTACATTGTTTTACATGAATTAGAAAATAAACTGTTATTGAAAATAAATCGCATACTGTTCCTTTGGAAATATAAAGTATGAATAAAATTTAGGAGTTTAGGATTTACGATTTTTTTAATTTAGGATTTAAATTTAATTTAAATTTTAAATGTAGGGTTTTTAAATTTTAGGATGTATTTATTCATAAGTAAATATGCATGTTCTGTGCTTTTCTATACTCATCCTATAAAGAGCTTGAAACTAAACTATACTTAATACTCCTTTAAATACAGCAAAATCATTTTTTCGAACTTTTTTTATTCAAAACCCAGTTTACTGTTAACAGTACAGAATAAAAAGTATTTAATCTATTAAACCCAAAATCCAAACATCTTTGCACTTGTTTCAATCTACTTCTTTTTAGATAGGCAATTTAAATATAAATGCATCTTTAAAAGTGTGTTTTCGTATGTGAAAAACGTGATTTCAGTTGTTTCAGATACGAAAACGGTGAATTGTGAAATGTCTTTTGAGAATTAAGTGTTTCATCATGAAGAATCAAAGTTTTAAGTAAAAATTTAAAAACATATTTGCCTCGTGACTACAATCCGATGCGTTTAACTTTTCTCTTTTGTAATTTCTTCATACAGTTTTTTTATGCTTTTGGTTTCTGATAGAAACTTTTGACTTGTTCCGAAATAAATAACTATTTTTTCTTTAAACATGTTCCTCTTAATCAGGACGCCCCAACAAATCAACCAGGAGTTGATTGCACGATTATTTTAGTAATCGTATTTAAAGTAAAACTTATCAGGTATTTTCTTCTCCTTTCTGAATGCTTTCGTGGTGTAACGGTAGCACACTTGGCGCGTATTCGATAAGTCCAGGTTCGAGTCCCATCGAGAACATTTCACATTTTTCATGTCTTCTGCTTCAAAATAGCTTAGTGGCTTCACAGTAGCGCCTGAACTAAAAGGTGGTGGATAATGATTCTTCACCATCAGGATTTGGCGATTGGGTTTCTTAATCCCCAGTCGTTCTTTAAAAGAGGCAGTATATTAGGTGTTTCCTTCTCCTTTCTTCCTACATGCCTTTGTGGTGTAACGGAAGCACACTCGGGACGTATTCGAGAGGTCCAGGTTCGAGTTAAAGTGAGGGCATCCTGAGACCGAAAATAAGCTAATGTCTCTATGAACTTATTGCCTGCATTTAAGTTGTTCAGAAACAGCTTTATTTTTGTTGGAAAAGGAATAAATTGTAATCTTCGGTTAATAAAAAGTAATTTTGTTGCTTGATTTTGTCGGAAAACAGAAAATTTTATTTCACAGAATTAAGTATATCTTATCTATAATTATATTATGTGTGTTAAGGAAAAATAAAATTCCCTCATTTGCGTTACGCTAAATATAAATATGGTTTTTAAGCATTTTTAAAAAAAACTAATACTATTTAACTAGCTAAATTTGTCGAATATCCGAAAGTTTTGCCGTTAAGCTTACCATATGTAATTGGTATTTTAGTGCCGTCCGGAGTAAACTCCGGAGTTGCGGAAATATCCGAAGTTTTAGAATTCTTTCAATGGCTAGGATGTTTTTATATTTTAGACCTATATGTTTGAACATCGCATTTTCAAACATTCTCCTACGACCGTACATCTATCAGCCGACCTTGGAGACGTCGATTTTGACGGAGGCGTGGCTCCGTCAAAACTCTCTCATCAACTCAAAACTCTCTCTACTCCCTTATCAATTCAGTCATTTAGCAGCACAATAGGAATAATGTGTTTATGTTGTTTTAGCGTGTGAAGTAACTCGTCTAAGCGTTTTTTATCATTTTATCTCTATTTTTTTTGCCTCGTCGTTTAGCAATCCGCAAAAGAAAATGTGTGTTTAACGTTAACCTATAGCAGGAATACAATTGTTTTTTGAAATTATGTAATGACAGTGACAATGAACGTGTTTATTGCATACTGTGTACTGAAGAATTTTCTGTAGCATGTAAAGGAAAGGCCGACATGGAAGACCACGTGAAAACAGTTAAACATAGGAATGCTATTAATCTTACTTTTTCAAAACATCAGACTGCACATCTAAACTGGTTAAATCTGGTTATATGATCGAAACTAACTAAACATCTAAACTGGTTATATGACCAAACATTTTCATCTGCTAGAACCAACACTAAAGCAAATATTGTTAACTTTATTTCGTCATTTATATTTGGTAATGTGTTACTTTCTTTGCAAAACATTAATTATGTAATAATAATCATGGATAGCTCAAACAAAAGGGTAGTAAATCTTGTTCCGGTTGAAGTAAGGTATTTCAGTCTGGAGGGTGAAATTCAAGGTAAGCTTTTAAGTTTCGATGACGTATCACCTGAAACTGCAAAAATTTTGGCTCAGTATCTTTTGGAGTATGTGAAAAAATGAAAACTTGAAGAAAAGTTGGTTTGTTATACTGCTGATAACACTAACAGTAATTTTGGTGGTGTAAAGAAAGGGAATGAAAATGTGTTCAGAAAGGTTGTTATTTAGACTTGTTTTAGGAATTGGTTGTTGAGCCCATATTGTACACAATTCAAAACAACATGTGATTCTCTACCCCTGCATACAGACGTTATTTCCATTTTGATAATCTACAATTATACTTCATACATTGTGGAAAATGCCCAAAATTATTATTTGTTGCTTTTTTGGTAAATCTAGAAAGTGAACTGATTTTAAATTTTTAAATAGCCCTCTACAGCTCTTTAACAATATAGTTTTGAAATTACAAGCAAATTCTATCACAGGAGCAGAAACATTTCAGATACAGTCTTAGACAAAAGAAACGACGCACCACGACGCACCGAGAAGATATAACGCAAATTGGACACAAATTGATATGCATACAGGTTTCGACGCAAAATGCAAAATTTTACATTTTGGCTGACAATGAATGAACGGTTGTCGCTACAGCGCATCTGATCTGTGCAACTGGGAGGATATTTAAGAGGAGAAATTTCGATTCCAGGTCATAAATTCTTCACTAATTTCATTCCGTGTACGCTGGTTGACAGTAACTATGCCTCGCATACAGGTGCGAGAACGATATGCGCAGATCTTAGAATTTGAGAGGTCGTGTAGTTGGGCTCGAAGAAGCCGGTTGGTCTTATCGGCGAATAGCTCGACATTTGAGCAGGAGCGATGCCATTGTTAGACGATGTTGGCAGTAATGGGTGAACCATGGTCGCACAGAGCATCAAGAAGGAAGTGGTAGGCCTAGAGAAACGACGAAACGTGAAGACCGAGCAATCGTCAGAGAGGCACTCACAGCCCCAGATGCATCACTGTCATCGATTGTACGTGCAACTAGTGCTTCAGTGACCGGAAGGACCATTCATAGACGGCTAGCAGAAATTGGGCTGAGGTGACGGCGCCCTTTGCGCCGACTACCGTTGACCTCTGTACAACGTCAAGCCCATTTGCAGTGGTGTCGGGCTCATTTGCACTGGAATGTCACTGACTGGAGTAGAACAGTCTTCAGTGATGAGTCCCGCTTTGAACTGAGCCTGATGACCAGCGAAGGCGAGTCTAGAGACGCCCCGGACAGCGGTGTGATACCAACCTGACTGTCTTCCAACAGACAGGCCGACAACCAGAAGTGATGGTCTGGGGTGCCATTTCATTTCATAGTAAGACCCCTTTGGTTGTCATCTGTCGCAATCTTACAGCACAGCGGTACTTCGACGACGTTCTAAGACCTGTTGTGTTGCCCTTTATGTCAAACCGCCCTGGGCTTACATTTCAGCAAGATAATGCCCGCCCCCACACTGTGCATGTTTCTACTTCTTGCCTTAGTGCTTGCCGAACATTACCTTGGCCAGCAAGGTCGCCGGATCTCTCTCCTGTTAAGCATGTTTGGAGCCTTATGGGCAGGGCCCTCCAACCAGCTCGGGATGTTGACGATCTAACGCCCCAGTTGGACAGAATTTGGCACAATATCCCTCAAGAGGACATCCGCAACCTCTATCAGTCGATGCCAAACCGAATAACTGCTTGAACAGAGGCCAGAGGTGGACAAACGCGTTACTGACTTTTTCACTTTGTGAAGCTCTACCACTTCAATAAATCATCCAATTTTTCTCAAACTGTAATCATTTGGTTTTCTGTACATGTACATCACTTCTACCGATTTTCTTCGTTCCATTGGGATAACTCCTTCTTAGTGCGTCTTTTTTTTTTGTCTAAGAGTGTATATTCTGAATTAATTTGTCAACTTGAGTAAAGAAAAACCCATAGATTTGTAACATCTTCTGCCAAAGATATTTAGAGTTGTGGAGAACTCGTTTTGATATAGTAAATTTCAGTGGATAAATTTACAAACTGCAATTGCCTGGTCTTTATTTGAAGAGAGTGTTAATGCAGTTATAAAAGATTCCATAAATACGGATGATTTATTTAATGAACGTATACATTGTTGAACCAGGTAATTAAAAACCAAAGGTTAGATTGTGGTTTAAGTTCTGAAAAGTAGCAGATACAACTAAAGAGAAGCGCAAAGAAATTTTTAAGGTGTTTCAAAAGAGTGATGTTTCATTTTGAAGTATTTCTAAAATGCTTGAGTTTGCGATTTCTTTGCCTGGAACATCTGCTCTACTTAAGAGAGTTTTATCGAGTATGGGGAACATTTGGCTTCTAGAAAGGGTAGACTTTCAATATCAGCTGCTAAATTTCAAAAGTAGTTCAGAACTTTCTTGTTGTGAATTTTATGATGTAATTAAATCAAACTACTTCTGAAAACGTCATGTTTAGTGAAAAATACAACTAAATATATAAAGTTTATTGTTTCAGTAAACTGTTAAAACTTTTAAGTAATTTCAAAAATATGCCATGAGTTGGACCTAGTACAGTATGATAAGCCTATATGCAGTCCTTTTTATCCCGGAATTTTAGATTTTTAATGTAATATAAATATTGTAGTAAATGATATTCTTCAGCCAGACTTAGCACTCATTGAAGATATTGCGAGGTTTTGTTTCTTTACAGAATGTTTCGTGATATCGAAAGATAAACCTAAACCAATGTATATGAAAGGTAACTCCCAAAAGATATCATCACTACCTGTCAAAAATACTGTTATGGAAAGAAATCGCTTTTCAAATCTAATTCACAGCTCATAACTGCAAGAAATAATTTCGGTATGCTTTTAAACTCCAAGCTACTTCCAGAATTCAAAACGTATTTTCTGACTTCATCTACTAGAGAAAGAAATTTTTATACTCCCGTTGCAAGACTTGATTTTGGATTTTATAGGCTAAGGTGCTTTTGAAGAAGATTTCGCCGAAAGTTGAGCTCTCCGATGAAACGATAAACGAAATTTTATTTGCAAGGCCCCTTGCGGAAAAGCTTTTAGTAGGAAAGCAATTTTAAAATACTTTTTGTGCGCAAGATAGCATCTTGAAAAAAAGAAAAAGTAAACAGTTCTGACGCATGTCGGACCATGTCAATTTTCTGGACATAAA
Source organism: Stegodyphus mimosarum (assembly GCA_000611955.2). NCBI lineage: Eukaryota > Metazoa > Arthropoda > Arachnida > Araneae > Eresidae > Stegodyphus > Stegodyphus mimosarum. The sequence goes on from KK119164.1 coordinate 98,534, forward strand.
TAAGGATGGCACTTTAACTTTTCGTTTCATTACTTTCCTCTGACTTTCGCGAAAAATGTGTAGGAGGTTCTTACATTTAATCCAATTTAAAATAATTTTGTCTTATTATTTTTCTTTTCATACTTACGCTGAAAATTGGAAAAGCTCAGGATTTTGTTGTCATAACAATGATTTTTTTCCTTATGATTTAAAGAGCTTTATAAAAATCAACAGTCTTTTAGAATTATAGACATCATACCTACTCCATTAGATGATTTTAATCCTATATTTCCTAACAAATCATTTTCAGAATACAATAACTGCACTAAATTCCGACCACTTCCGTCTTAAAATATTTTAAGGGTTGTGGAAGTTTACTCTTTTGCTCCATTAAACATTAATATAAATTCCTAGCATTGTTCTTAGAAATTTCTAGCCTTACATCTTTCGCCTAACCTTGGCCTTCAAATACAGATTGCATGTTTGTGTCTTCTTGCTTCTTGTTTTATATTCTGTACGCGTATGTAAATATTTGTAGATATACAAACTCTATTTACTGGGAAAGTTTGAAACAGATTGCAAATGACATTGTTTATAGATAGTCAAGCAGATATTTTCAGTGGTAATCGTGAACATGTATTTCATTTCCTCGTTAGAAGGAGACACTAATGAACAAATATTTGAATTATGGAAAATTATAAATCCTACAAAAAAAGTCTGAAACAATAAAAGAAAACCAAAAAGGGTTTAAAAAACATTCTAAGCATGATGTTCCGTATATATTCTAGAAACATTGTTTCTATACAAATTGAACCTGATATTACGCTCCGTACAGTGTGTCCAATGTATTTGTATGTAGCTGTATATGTTGTAATACAATGATATAATATATGAGATATGTATTATAAACGTAACAGAGAGGCATTTATAATTTAACAATATTCACAATTTATTGATGCCTGCTAAATTTGTAACATATGCTGTGGATTCCAAATAACTTACCTAAGACAATGCGATAACAATATTTTGTTACTTCTGTGAGGTAAAGTATCATCACTAGAATATCTAACGAGCAAGCAAACAGACACATAATTAAAACACTTGAATTTTATTGTACCTAACCACTTGTGAGAGATTAAATTAAAATATTAAAATATTAAAATATACAAAAGTAAAATTACCAGCCAACCTAGACCTGGTTACAACATAAGCTAACAGGAACTAATGTCAACCTGGAATATTCACAGCAAGTCCTGCATTACCATCGCTAACATACTTTGCATTAATGAGCAAGGCGGCAACAAGCCAAACTCTCACACACCTCTTCGTAACTTCGCTCTCTCTTTATAGCAGAACTGCCTGTCACTCAAATCTACATAAATTCTAGAATGAGCGAACTTCGTGATGAAAAAAAAAAGCAGAAAGGAAAGAAGTAAATTAAGTACAATTTCTGTGAGTTAAACATAAATGTCAGGCTTGTTTTTTTCTAGAAGAGCTTTAAATAAAATTCCTCAAACGGTTCGTATGAAAAGCTACTATTCCAAGTCTTGTAGCCTTCTTAAATTAATTTTAATCTTTTTTTAATTAAAATCTTACATACTCCATCCTCTCAACTTAAACGCGAAGGAAAATAACTTCTTATAGTAGTTCAGCACTATATTTAAGTGGCTACTAGACATTCATTTTTGCACACGACATTCGTTTCCTGCAACCTCTTTAGTCTTATTCATATTAATTAGGTAACTCCTTCCTAGTCATTATCTACGGTCGTTGTATTTGTTCTGAACACAAAATAATGCATCTTTCCCGCATATAGCTATCCCTACTCAGTTCTGCATATCGTGTTAGTGATACTCGTGTCTTCTCAACAACACCTTACATAACAATAACTCTACAAAATCTACCCTTATGTCTAACATTTTATCTTTTACATAAGTGAACCTGGCCATTTACATAAATTTAACATATTTCGCTCATTATTTATTCAATTCTTCTTATCAAAAAAGTCGATATAAGACCTTTGATTTTACCTTTACACATACTCTACAGTTTCAAACAATTAAATTGAGATCTTTTTCAACATTTTAACATACATCATACTTTAGAAACTCCTAAGGTTAAAATCTTCCCAAAGTTAACGGTTCAACATACATTACAGTTTAGAAACAAATATGAAATATTTACATAAAGTCTTTTACACTTAAACTATCAGATTTAATTTCAGCTAATTCCGCTACTGTACTTCAGTTTGAAGTACTAATAAAGATTAGCTTTTATTTGTCCAGCTTTTATTTCCTTTTTTTTTATTTTTGACTTTTGTTCGGTTCTAATCCATCAGCCGCTGGTGACACCAGTCTCGAAACCCTCTGGTTCGTAGATTTTGGTTCCTTCAGCCCTCGATCTGTCGGTTGTTCTCATAGCTGTTTCGAGACAAAGCTCCTTCAAAGCGGCTAGGCTTGGATTCCTTTTTTGTGCTTTGTCTTCAGCTGCAACGTCTTGACCACATAGCCCTCGCTGCTGCCACTTGAGCGCCGCCTTTCATTTCCCACTTTTCACCAGAATGCAGTGTCTCTCCATTCTTCGGGGCTTCAGCTTCTGCGAGAATTGGTTTGTGTCGAGACCCTTCGTTAGCTTGTCTTTTGGTTCTTCTTCCCGTGGTCGGAAAATCTTCTTTGGTCATGGAAGTAATTCTTTGTTTCTTATTTCTTTTGCGACCTTGTTGCTGGATGACCATCTTTTCGTTAGATCTCATATTCGGTTGTCATATATCAATTTCCCATCGGCTGTGCTTTTTCCCCCTGCCATAGTGTTCCCAGACATTCGTTTCTTACACTACCCGACATTGAAAATGCAACACCAAGAAGGAGTGACCCGAAACTTCTGCAAATTTCAGAGTAGACGCACGTCAGCGAGTTATGCAAATGATGTGAAATGCGCAGCTGTCCAGAGCACGTTGAAGAAGATATAAGAAAAAGAACCTGTTGGAGCTTTTAATTCTTAAGAGTTTGAGTATAGGTTTTAAGTTCAAATACCAAATGATTAGTCAATATTTGGATAAACAATTCTCAATAACATGAATGTGTAAAGTTTGTGACAACAAGATAAACACAATATATACTGTAAAACTGGTGTTCTAATCAATAGTAAATAGTGGTATAGTTTTTTACCTCCAACAGAATAATTAAATAAATGCGTTGTGTACATATATTGGGCCCAGTGTTCTAAAATTAAAAGTGAAAACATTTCAAGAAAGTTAAAATTTAATATAGAATTTATTTGATTTTACTGAATAAATACAAATAGTTACAACAATAGGTGGCGGTGAAGTGTAGAATTAATCAAAATTTTCATACCCGTCCAAACAGGGAATTTAACATTTCAGAATACAGACGACATTGACGTTCCAAACAGTGAGGTAGTAGTGATGTAAACAGTGATACATTGTAGATATGGTGACTGGTTTCTAGGAGAGAAAAAAAATATATATATTAGTTAAGTTTGAACATTTTCGTCGCCCTCCATAGTATCCTTCTCTCGTCTATTTCTTCCGACATCGATGTTTCTCTGATAACGCTGACGCTTTCCGCTCCGTCTCCTTTCGTCAAAATGGCTGCATGTCAGTCTCCCGTCAGTCCTCGTCAGCAGCTCCCAAGCCTTTTTACTCGAAACGCCAAGACCGCTTGATTGGCGATTTTTGATGGTAGGAAAACCGCCAACAGCCCGGCAACCCCAGGGAAAAACCACGCAGGAAGGAGCAGTCCAAGGTAGAAAGAGCTCCATGACTTGGCGACGAATCGCTGCTAGCCTCGACGAGGGGTCCCAATCCAACATATGAATAGCCTACGAGTAAGAAAAAACATCGCGCCAAGCTGACCCTGCGGCAGAGTTAGTAATGTAGAAACTAGCCTCTCCGCAGGGTGCAATTTTTACGAATGTTGACAGAGGTTTCACAGACGACCGTCTAGCTGGCGAAGAAATTGAAAACAAAGCGATAAATCTCTTTGGAAGGGCAACGGACTGAATTGGAAGTTTTGAAGGGATAAGAGTTAATTATAGAATTTACAACAAATTAACTTCAATACTGATAAGTACTTAAATAAAAATATAATAATTTCACAGATAATTTTCTTGGGTTTATTCCGACACCAAACACGACCACCATAGTAAGGAAATAAAAATTACTTCAGTTAAAATACAATAATCAAGTATGAAAATTTTTATATATTCTCCACAACACCAAAACGACCACCAAAGTCAGAAAATATGGATCCCAAATTTAGCAGAAAAGGGGGCATAAGAGAAATTAAAACCTAAATTAACTTTAAACACCAACTTGTGTAACAACTTTAAAAAGATTGACCTTAAGGATCAACTTATCAAGAGATTAACATTAACAACCAAAGTTAAGAAAAATTATAATTAACTAAACAGAATTTAAATAGTTAACCAACCAAAAGTCAAAAGAAAAATTAATTACACAAGCAACTTAAAATCAGCGTTAACCAAAACTGTCAAGAGAACAAATTAAATGACTACAATTACTTTTCAACAAGCCAAAGAAACTTAAGTTGAACTACAAACATTAAAACAAATTAATCTTTAAGTCTGAAGCAAAATAAGTTAAATCATTACCTTTAAAACAATTTAAATCACAGTTGAAATAAGTAATACATAACAAACCTACGGAGTGTTCAGTAATCCTGCCGTTATTTCTGCTATGGAAGTCATCGTAGAAAATCGTTCTCTCAGAGTATGCGTGTAATAGCAGGGAATGTCAGGCCGTCGTGAACGGAGGCATTTTCAAAAGACAGACGATTTTACGAGGGGTATGGTGATAAGCCTAAGAAGAGCAGATGAGTTCATACGGCAGCTGAAACACACCTGGAGTGAACCGGCTGTGGCGACGATGGTTGGAAAAAGGAACTGTAGCAAGTTCGAGAGATGCCGGTGCAGCCAGAGTGTCGTCAGCAGCCGTGGATCGACGTCACCAACAAGAGGTGGCGTACCCGCAAGCCACTTCTACCTTCATTCTGCCGCATGCTCAAGACAGCTTGGATATTCTCATATCGATCAGAACCATTTGCTGTCGATTGGGGGCTAACGACCTGCATGGCTTCCGTTACGAAGAATGCCATTGAGCCCACATCATAAATCCAACGTCTGCAATGGTGTCAGGCTCGAGCGATGTGGATGACGGAATGTCACATGCTCGTGTTCTCAGATTCTGTTCCTCCAATAATAGCAGCCACGTACGAGTGTGGCATATGTGGAGACAGATCCGATCCGGCAACAAGTGTGGAATGTCCTATCGCGCGAAAACGCGACATGATGGTTTGGGGCGCTATTGAATATGATTCCAGGTCACCTTTAGTTCGTATTCAGGGCACTAAATTCAGGACAGTCTAGGTGGATGATGTGGTTCGGCCAGTGACACTCTCCTACCTTCAGGGAGTGCCCAATGGCCCTTATCAGCAGGATAACGACAGACCACATACTGCTCTCATCAGCCAGCGATCTCTGCAAAGTGTGCATATGATTCCCTGACTACAATTCTCTCCTGATCTCTCACCAATCGAACACATTTGGGATGTGACTAGACGCCATTTGCAGACCCTGCCACTCCCGCGTTCAGAAGACGAACTGTGGTAAATGGTTGACAGGAAACAGAGAGCCATTCCTCAGGACATCTTCTGTAGTCTCACTGACTCTGTACTAGACTTGTTGCTTCGTGTATCGCCGTCCAAAGTGGTCCAACAATTATAGGTAATGTAACGAACGTTGTTTTAAGCGTATGTTATAGATAACATAATGCTAATGCATTATGTAATGTAAAAGTCTAATGTTAAAGTATTCCAAAGCTAATATAGTGCAAATTGTGTTAATGTACTGCATTAATTGCAATACTAATTCAAACTGAATGTTATGTAGTATTTGTCAATGTATTTACCTGTCAATGTAGCACATTGCCAACCGATGGTAATGGCAAATGTCAAAGCACTATAATGCAAATTGAATGTAGTGTAATATATGCCAATGCATATAACTATGAATGAAATTAAGTGAACTATGTAAACCAGCTAATGCAAATGTTAATATTAGTATAAGCAAATATTTATTCATATTACTATATCTTTGTAAGCTATCTAATACAAATGATAATATAAGCAAATAATGATTCATATTGACTCTAATAGTTTTGTAACAAACAAATGCAATTGCAAATCGTCAAACGCTTGTCAGAAAAGATGACAAAGTATATTTAAATCTATGAGTACACAAATCTGATTACGTTCCAAAAATGCTCGTTCTGTGGCTGCATGTTTGTAGAAAATTTCTTCTGATCAGGTGCATAATTCCGCTTCGATTATCATTAGGTCAGAAGCCTGGTCAGTAGCGCCCAATCTACTGAGCCCACGCTGTTCGCGCTCTGTATTATGCATATCATTTCGAAATAAAGACCACTTATTGTTCGTTTCTGTCTCTCTCTATTTGCCCAGTTTCTGGTCACTCCTTCTTAATGTTGCATTTTCAATATTCGGGTAGTATATTTTTACATAGTCTCTTATGTTGTCCTTCCGTTTCCCCAACAACTTTACCACTAGCACCTTTATATCGACAGTTTGCTGCACCTTTTCTTCTTTTCTACTTTGTGGACGACACCTTTTTCTCAAATTCCTTACCAACATTTCTCGCTCAGCCTTGCGTGCCATCTCTGTCTGTCTTCTACGCTATACCACTGCATGAATTCTCATTTCTCTCAACAATGGCATATCCTCTCTCTTGTAATATTTTTTAATTTGATCGACATTCGTGAAACCTGCCCCAAATTGTTTTTCAAAGATACTACAGTGCCTCTTATGTTCACCACTACATACGAATTACTACATACTCAAATTTAGGATTAAATTTACTTCTTTCATTTTTCTGTCTGGATGACAGCATGTAATTGATTTTCAAAACATTATCTCCAATATTTATATCTACCTCTCTCCGTCTTTTATCATAATTCAGTTTTTGCCTGCCCCTGGTCCTATCCAACCTACTGACCGCTTCATCAATTAACTTTTGAATATCTTCTTATTGAAATACCTGCACAAAAAGTATCTTATCTAAAGATGTTACTATCTTTCAGCCCAAAGTAATTCTGCCGATGACTTTTCCGTTATTTCATGTTTCGCGGACCGCAGTACGGACATAACAGTAATGTGTTACATATGTTCTGTGTGATAAATTATCACTATAAGAATATCTAGCCAGCCCACAAATATATATAGAATTAAAACACTTCGAGTTCATTCTACCCTATCTCTTGTGAATGATTAAAATAAGCAAGTATAAAGTGCCAAGCCAACCTGGACCTGGTTTCAACACAGCTGTTTTTCAAAAAATTTCTGTCAATTCAACAATTTTAATCTAATATGGGCAGAGACTACAAGCGTTACCTATGCTGCGACAGAAATTCAAACGCATGCGCACAAAAACCGGACCTAACTGTTCTTCAAAATGATAGCCAGTTAGTCTCCAAGCCGTCATACTTTCTCTGGCAGCAGTTTCGGATAATCCTTATCAACGTAGCATTTATCTCTTGTTTATTAATAAACATCCCATTTAATACTGACACGTTAAGTTATAGGAAAAATCTGCAAGATGCGGACAATAAACCCATTTTTTTATAGTTGTCTTAATCAACATTCACCTATCCTTAGCTTAATATGTAACAAAGGTGGTATGATGTTTTAAAATCCATGAGTTTTTATTTTAAACTATCCTATAGGTTTCAGTGTTCATTGAAGCTTACTTATATCTTAGCTGCTCTATTCGCAAAATAGCAGCAGTATATTCTACAGCATTGTTTATAGCGTCTTAACGATGTAATATTGTCTCAAAGATTTTCAGCCCTTATAATACTTACAAACATGTTTCTGTTCCATCTGATAATATACAAAAAAGTCTATGAAAATTTGAAACATTTTTTTTCTTCAAGCTGGAACTGAGCGCAGAACATAGCTTGTGTGCAATCTGCGACACTTGCCAATATTAAAATAAAATAAAGTTGAATTTAAAAAGGTATTGTATCCCGAGATTGCCCCAGTTTAGACTAACTAATCTGGATTAACTTTAATAGCAGGATCAGCTTTAATAGATTTAATGTCGACTAGCAAATGGGTAATGACAAGATCTTAATTAGCAGCGCTAGGCGATAGAAAATAAAGCTGAGAGAGTCGCTGCCAAAATTTTTGTGTCTAAGACATTGAAAATCTTCGCCTTAAATATTCTTAGCTCATTTGCATCCTGGTAACGGCTAATTAAATGAATTTTTACTAAAGATCAAATAGTAAAAATTGGCTAATTAGCATAAAATATCTTATAAGTTAAAATTTTAAATAAAATGGATTATTTTTCAAACTGCCTCATACAATCTATTAATACTTTTTGTAGTAGATGTTTTGTAAACAGACTTTTCGGATTTTCATAGCTTGCTAATGATATTACTTGAGCTAATGATACTGATTATTTCATTTTTGAAATAATTATAGCTTGCTTCACTGTAACAGTTGATTGTAGCTCATAAGAAAAAAGTGAGAAACAGAAGTAAAATGCCAAAAGAAGTTTTTAAAAATTCTTATAGCTTTAATTCCATTATATCTGCAGGTATAACTTCAATATGTTAACACGTTCTTTGGACAGATTTATAGTCTACAAAGTTATATGGTAAAGCTATTAGGTTTTTTTAGAGGAGGAAGCACGAAAAATCAGCTATGCTTTCTCAAGGACTGGAATCATCCTCAAGAACTGGAATCTTCCGTCTGCTATTCGGACATGCTACCAGTTTTATTATGAGAGCACACACGAAGAAAGGCAATGATTCTTTATAATATCAATGACTGATCTCACACAAAAATTATGGATACTAAAAACTATGGATGAGTGCACTTTTATGGATGATTACACTCAAAACTATGGACCAGTGCACATCTTAAATCAGTATACTCGAATGAGGGAAGGGCATCTGCGAGTAAGCCTTGTTATTAATTTATTGAGACTAATCTTTCTTGACCAGTGAATCTTTAAGGAAAGAAGAATGAATTGCAACAATTGTTTCAAAAAAAGAAATTCGTTAACTTAATAAAGTAGTAGCGATTACGCGTGTTATATTTTTTACCAAACAAGAAACACACTTCAAAAAGCATGCTGCTTCTTTGCATTCCTGAATAAATACTATTTTTTCCTGCATATTGTAAGATTCTCTTAAAAACTGCTACTTGAGTCTAATTGCCTGTTCATCACTGTGCTTGGCTGAAGCTACACAATAGCTAACTAGTTAACATGCAGGACACGAATTTAAAGTAATGACAGAAACTTCTTTTATTTCCAGGGCTTAATTTTGCAGGGTTCTTTTCAATTTCCGAAGATAATGAATTCAGTCTAAACAGTGTAACATTTCTTTTACTGTTACTTATTGTTGTAAACAGACTTTTTAACTATATTTACTTAACAATTAATTACAAACTAATTAAAAGCTAAAATGGCATTATATCGTTCTTACTGCAAAATATTTGTATACCAGTTAAGAAAAAAGTCTAGAAAATATGATCATATTCGATCAGTATTTTCTCCGCAGGAAAATATACTACCTGCAAAAGTGTTTCCAGGTTTTCTCCATATATAATATACATGCTATTCACATTACTTCTGAAAGTTATCCCTGTTTGGTCTTAATCAATTAGCACTTGAATGTCGTAACTAATTAGCCAATTAAGCAGTTATTTAGTTTTTCTCTTCTGAATTTAAATTACGATTTTTTTCATTATTTAAAGATATTAATGTGGTAAACATCTTCTATCTTTTCCAAAAATATCTTTGTTTTAAAGTAACAAATTAAAAAATAATTTATTCGTTGCTCAAAAAATTAAATATACCATAAACAGTTTGAATTCGGAACAAATAAGTCTTTATATCCGAAAATCCACAAAATAATTAAATTTCTAGTACCTTAATTAAATAGAAAAATTAACGCACATTTTTTTTAATGTTTGCCTTTGCAATACCTGCTTTTTTAACGCATGGAGTTTGGTTAATTCTTATTTTAAGCAGGACATGCTTTTTACATGCAAAATAGCTTATATTAACAAAAAAAACTATTTTGAGTAAAAAATACAGAAAACAGCATAAATATTTCTTTAAATGAGAAAACCCAGATGCATAAAATAATTGCAAATAAGACTATTATGTATGCTACAGTTGAAATGAAAGGAATGCAAATTAGGATTCCCAGTTGCTTGATTTGCATTCGAACGGCTGAAATAAATTAATGAACACACTTCCTATGAACTTCCAAGGCTTTAAGTTTGATCTCCACAACAAAAGAACGTAGTATATGTTACTGCAGCCGAAGGTAATGTTTGGAACCAATCGAAGAGTCACTAAATCATTGTATCACCCAATTTATTCTCTTAAGACTGATTCAAGTTAAATAAAGGATTTTGCCAGATAAACCGATTGAATATAGAAGTTTTCTACAAACGCAATAAAAAATACGGAATCAGATTAAAAGATGTGTGTCAATAATAGCAAAGTCTGATAAATTTAAAATTGTAGATTCTAATTAACGGCTGCAAAAATGCTCAGAAATGTGAATACAAAAAGCATTCAATTGGTGCACAAGTGGGAAAGTTAGAGAAATTATATACTTGAAGGTTAACATATATATACATATACGAGTGTACTATATACATATTTAGTGCACATAGCGTACCATATATATTTTTTATTGAATTTAAAATTGATAAAGTAGAAATACAAAATGTCTAATTTCATTCTTTTGCTTGATTTCACATTGGAATTTTTAGCCTGCGTCAGGAAGGACTTCAAAACATCTTCAGATGAACTGTTGTAATTAAATACTTTAGAATAGTTTATCAGCTAATTTTGGATAAAGAAACGCGGTGTTTTCAAGTGGAAGGGGGATTGTCATTGAGTCTGATGTGTCCTCCTTTAGGTGACGTTATATCAAATTTATTTGAATTCCTCTTCTTTTATATATTTGCTGGTTTGGGCATATTTTTTCAGGTTTTCATAATTTTTGGTTTTAGTTCCACATTTCTCTATTCTTATTTTGCATATTTATGGGATATTTTGAAATTTATTGGTATTGAATTTCACTTCTTTTGGGTCTTTATGTAAAACTGGTTCTAATTGTTTTCTTACTTTTTGTCTATGTATATATAGTATATGGTACATATATATGTATGACAGTCGCAGATATTTTTTGGACACATAAAATTGCTTTTTATATATCAGAGATAAAGGATATTTACGGGAGAAAACTGAATTTTTTGTCAAGCATAAGGGCCAACACATCGCACAATATTTCTGATACTCCTGGAAGACACTAGGTGCAAGTTGTCTTTCACTGATAAATATATCTCGTTATGCTACCACTTTGAAATGCATCCAACTTAGTATACATTCTGTTTGAAAGCGAAAATTTTTGTTTATTATAAGGTATTTATTTGGAATAGGACTCGAGTTTGATGAGTCCTGACTGCGCGCATCGCTTTTGTTTACCTCTTTTCGAGGCAATGCGACGACTGCCAGTTCACCTCTTGTTGCTATTCCATAAACAGCCCTCGTAATAATTCTAAATTTTCAAATAATTTTCTGTTTTATCGCGTAAAGATTTTGTAAATTCATTAACAATGAGTTTTAAAAAACTGAATGAGAGGAGACGAGCAACAAAGAAAATAATTAAAATCACCGTGGAGGTGAAAAAAAAAGATGAAAAGGATGAAGATAAAGCATGCGTATCTAAGACTTGACAGTTGCATTCCGTATGCCAAGTACAATAGTGTCTATTATTGTGAAAATCAAAGACTCTTTTAAAACATTGCGAAGGTCTCGATTAACAAACAAATATCCGAGATATCAGATAGTCTCAAACTGGCGGTCCTTTGGGCGCATGCGGCCCCTCGAAGCAATTTTATGTGGCCAGCGAAGGCATTTCCATCTTGTATTTTTTGCAAAACGCGGTTGCAAAGATTTCGAGATTCAAGTTATTTGAAGTTCGAATTTATCTTATTTTCCTTACCATTAAAAATGAATGAACCTTAAATGAACAGGAATATCTCCACAGAAATTTACTAATTAATTTACATACGATATAAATCTGATTCGTAGATTTGAAGGCTTACGAGTTTTACTGAGAATAATCACTTTGTTTGGAAATATATTTATTAAAAGCTTTTTTCATAGTTGAAAACTGATAAGGAAAGAATCGTCTGATGAGTCGATGAGCATCTGCTCATCTGCTGATAAGCATATGCAATCCATGACTGATGAGTATTTGTAATGAGTATCAAACATGACTGATGAGTATCTGCAATCCGTGATATCAGAATCGAAGCGCCATCAAGTTGTGGTAAGAAATAAAGAAGTTTATAATTATATATATGCATACATATAGTTATTTACATAAGTTTCTCTGAAAACTTAGAAAGCACCACTGTATATCTTTAACTCACAACGCCTTTTTATCTTATGGATAAAAATTCTTAATTTAAACCAGTTTTCTAATTATTTTAATAGTGAAATATCTGCCTTATTGTCTTCAGTGTTCGCGTACCAGGTTTGACGACATTTGCCTGATAGTTCTGTACGTATAAAGCTCTGAATGGAGTTTTAAAATGAAACAACCTGTACACCGATTGAAAAAGTCTCACAATTTAAATTACAGCTATAACAAATTAACGATTTTACATTTGAGTATTTATTTAAAACATCTTTACATCTTAATGTAATTGGCTTAGACAATATCTAATCACAACACGTAAGGTATTTCCCAGTTTGACATAAAAGGGTATTTTCAATTTTTTGCGTATGATAGCTTTGCATTATTTCACCATCCGTTTGTGAGACTGCAACTCCTCGATTTGTTTTTCTACAACTCCAGTTTCAAACAAATATGATTTGAGAAGTAGGAAATACATTCTTGAATTTTGACCTCAGTAAGTTGCCTTATTCGATGAGGTGTTATAACCTCTTCAGTTTTAGGAGTCTGACAAATTAATTTAATCACTCAAATGCGAGATAGAATTTTAATATATTAGAATTATGGCCGATGCTTAATGTAAATTAATTGTTTTGAAAAAATAAAAAATTATTTTCATTTATAATGCTTCAAATCAACTTTAATCCAAAACAATATGGTATGAGAGTCAAAATAATGTTTTTCCAGTTGAAGAAATTCAAATTTACCGCAGGGGTATTCTACGTTGAATAATTAGTCTTTACCAAACTATTACTTTACTTAGCTTCTAAGAAAAATGAGAAGTTAATTTAAGTTTGATCCTACGAAAGTATTCCTGATGAAAAACACGCTGAGAATAAAATTGATGACACTAAGAAGAAGCCATAATTTAATGTACATACAACAAAATTTAATTAATTATCTAGACAATAAACATCAGTTAATGCGATCACGCTTGTCCACGGCCATTTTGATAACGTTAATAGAACGATGGAATTAAACTATGAGAAAAAATATCCTCTAAAATAGCAATGGAATTTGACTAATTTAATATAAATACTATAACTAGAAAAGTACAAAAAAGCACTTTCACAACATCTTAATTAGGAATGTGGTAAAGTATTTTTATGAGCCATCCGTAATGCTTTTAATGCAATAAAATATTTTTGAATTGTTCATTTCTGGAAATTATTTAACTGATTCTGTTCCTATAATCTTAATATTCGAAGGGTAACCCTCATTGGAAGACAATATGCCAATGTAAAATTTAAAATTAAGCCAAAAGGTAACGTTAGTTTGGTAGGGATGTTTTCGAGAAAATTGCAGATACCTTTTGGATCTTGAAGGAAAGGGATCGCCCTCTTCAGGGTCGGGTAGAGTTACTGAAAATCTAACGTCAAACAAAGGTTGTTTTTTGCCTAATTTTAAATGATTGACTAAAATTGAATCTAAGACGTTTGGCTACCTAATTCCTTACTTGGCAACTTTGCTCTGCGCCTTAACAATTTTTATAATTTATTTCGGACTTATCTGGTCACTTTGCTTCAGTTTAAAAATTTATTTTGTAGTGTTTTGATAATATAAACCGAATTGTTGATCACAATAAACAATGTGTTTTCTACGTTTTTGTATACAAAAGAGCAGGTCTTCGGCAATTCGATAACAACATCCGAATGATAACATTAACTGCGATCAAAGTAAGCGACATCTACTGTATTAGTCAAAATTTGTCTTCCCATGAAAACAGTGCTGTGCCCTTGTTTAGAAGTGTTTCATTATCTGAAAGTTTTATACTTATAATCTTTAAAACAAAGTCTTTCAACCCTTTGAAATCCACAAGTTCCTTGACGCGATTTAATAATAATCTACCAAACTAACAAACAAACAAAATTCAAAATCACACTTAGTAAATCTTTTACATATACATGTTTTTTTCCTAGATATGTTAAGCACTCCATCCTTTCATAATGTATTAAATTACTATCTAAACAATTTTTAAGTTTTTTAATTAAATAACAAATTAATAAAACAATTTATTTAAACATGTTTTTTAAAAATTAGATAAGTAGCGAGCTTTTTATATATCATTATTTGGTATTAAAACAAATATTTAATTAGAAATGTCAGTTTGTTCTTCTTTACGTGTTCTTCAAATACGGTACAAGTTTGGAAATAATGATTCATGTCTGCTACTGGATATTCATTTTTGGCCTTTACTTGGCTCTGAATAGGACTGCAGCTCAAAATCCTCTCTCATGTAAATGTGAAACAAATTCACGGTGCCAATAATGTTAAATACAAGATGACGGCACCAGATGTCTAATATAAAAATGCAGTAATACAGTAATTGAGTATTGCGACTATTAGCTGAAACTAAAATACTAAATTTAATCACATTGTCGGCATGGCTGATTAGGGAAGAACCCCTATAGGTGATCGTATAGTTTTGATAGCGTTAGAAGAGTTGTGTACTTGCACCCGGGATCTGCTTCTGGAAATGGCTTTGTTGAAAATCAGGTTCCCTGCTATTTTACTAGAAATCCTTCTTTTGCTATTTAGCCTACCATAGTAAAACATAAATTCCCAGACAGCATGGCATTCTATTCAAATAAGTAACACATAACTTCCTTAATCATTTAAATTGCATTTTTATTTATTACATTTTTCCTAATTCATGACAAAGCATAATTTTTTAATCCTTTTAATCCTCCAGGAGATAAAAAAATTAAAATTTAAGCAAGGTAATTAAAATATAACATCACCTTCCCCTCTGCCAATTAAGCAACGGGGTCATCTATGTAAGAATATATTATAGTTATATCACATTTTTTTTCTTAATTAAGACATTATACATTACTGAATTTCAGATATTCATTAAATTAATTCTTATACTTCAAAATTTAACAAAACACTTGGATTATTATATTGGATGAACAGCAGTTAAAAAAAAAGATTCTCTAAAATGATAAGAGAAACGGGGCTCCTGGAGACCTTCGAGAAATCAGGCAGTAAAAAGAAAGAAAAAACAAAATTCTTAAAATGAAAAACAATTAGCTGTTATGGTACAGGGATGGTGCGGAAAAGTGGAGTAATTCCTCACAATTCTTCTATTTCGCTGAGGTCACTAATTGGGGGTGTCACTCCTACGCAACATCCGAGGTTCTGGCGAAGAACGGCAAGTAGCCTGTCAGCCTCCGTATTTCTCCTATTAGTCTTCATAGATGAGCAGTCATGGGAAGGGTATCACCCGTTGATACAATTTCTTCGTCGGTCATCAACCCTTTCCGTCAGTCACTAGGCAGGTTCTTTAGGACCACTCGAAAATCCACATCGTAGAGGGGCAGCAGATGAGACAAAATCAATAATTAAATCAATATTTAAGGCAAGCAAACCACGTCGACACTGCATGCCCTTAGACTTTCGCGGTGTAGTAAAACTCCACCGGCCAGCACTAAGATCGCAGACGCCCTACGGAAAACGTCAAGAGTGAAAAACACCACGGGCAAGAGCGTAAGAGTAAGTCCTCAGTGAGTCAGCAACAGCCAAGAAGAGTAAGTACTAAGAGGTCGAACACTCCAAATTTCTCTGTTAAAAATACAGACAAGCACTGTTTGGCAAAACTCGCCCCGCAAAAGTTTCCAAAGTCCAATTTTGTTTTCCAAAATCGGTCAAGTCTCCACTGCACAAGTCGCTGCCTACGAAAATTCTCATTCAATTTTCTCGGAACCGACTCACCGAAATCCTGACCTACTCCCAACCTTTTCCATTAACCTTCCTGTTTACAAGTATACCTCATCACGTACACCCCCCTTCGGCTAAACTCCGAGGAAAAGACCTAGCTTCTAGAATCCTGTAGAACTTTCCATGAGCGCGAAGAAGACAGGAAAACAAATGGCGCAAAAGAAACGAATATCAGGCGGCCCTGTTTCTTTACATTAAATCAAACTAACATTTCACAATTAATCCATTACAGTTCGTTAAATTTTTCCCTTTCACTTTATATTAGAAAATTTTAACATAAATTTTACTTGAGGCGCTGGTTCACAGACTGTATCCCAATATATTAAGCGAAATTATTAAGAATTAAGCGAAAATAAAAAAAGTAATCTCCTTATAATGAAAATACACGAAAAAAATGTTTCTTGCTGGAAAAAATATTAAACTTAATATTCAACCAATTCAGCAGAATACAGGAATTTATTAACTCGTTAAATCTCGAATTTTACTGCACAACAAATGCGACGTCACAAAAAGAAATAAGTTAATTGTCTTATTACAGCATATGACACCTACATCAAAATCTTTTACGCTCCAAGCAGTAGTAATGTGCAAGTTGAAAACCCGGGTATAAAAAAAAATGTTTTTCAACTGAATTAATAATTAACTTACAATTGAATGAATCATTTAAAAATACTGTCTCACTCTTTTAAAATAAACTGGTTTAAATTAAGGCTCTGCTAGTTAATAATTTTTCAGCCTTTATCCTTCTAATGATTCATCAAGGCTCGTTCAAGTAACAGAATAATTAAATGGTATCGCAAATGCATTAAATGAAAATATTTTATGTACACATCTCCTGTTTGCTTATTGGTTACTTTGCACTGAATATTTTGTTTCGCGAAATATTGAGAAATGTTAATTACTGAAAATTGTAAACTAAAGTTTCTACAATAAATTCTTAATTTACAAGCGAGTTCTTTCGTTTCGTAATTGTGACATAATTTTCGCCTTACGAGTGGTCGAGTGGTTATGAGCGCTGAGTACTGGCAGTTCAACCTGGGTACAGTCCAAGAGAACGGATTAGCTGCATGGTTGATTTTCATGGTTTGTTTTCCATTTGTAACTTGAATACGATTTAGTTTTCCTTAGAAAGCTCCTCCCGACGACATCCCTCCCTTTAGGCAGATAGCCTTAGTGTGCCTTGCCATACTCAAATAAACTAACCTATAACATAACTGTGCAATTTTACGTAGCATATTACCCATATTTATAGTGTATGTGCTATGTATTAACTTGATATAAAGCAAGTGAATTAATAAAATGATTACAGTAGGGTATTAATAATGAAATAATAGGGCATATAATACCCACATCATACGTGAAAATTATGATCATGTTATAAGAAGTTAATTGGACGCATTATAATGAATGAACGCACGGAAAGACAATCTTGAATAGTCAATATTTATAGAAAATAATACAAAAAGACCTTGCTACTTAGAAATGTACTATGACAAAAAAATTAGTTGTTGAATTTTTGCAAATAGGCGTTTAAAAAAAGTTTAAATGAATTATGTTTGTTAAAGCATTACTATTTTGCAAATTTTAAAATTTCCCGAATTTCATTTTGCTAATTAACAAAATTTCAAGCTGTTACTTCACAAATCCAGAAGCGAACTCACGGAATAATACATAAATAGACGCGTATGGAATCTGAGGCTACCTGTATCAAACTGTTTACGGGTTTCAGTCTTAACATTTACTTATGGTGAGTAAAGTATGTCTACTTTCATTCAGCCTTTACGAACACTTTTGCGAAAATTTATACAAAATCTTTTTGTAATGCGTAGCAGTTTAGTATCAAGATAAGCAAGAATGAAATAACTTTAAATTTTGAAAAATGCAGCCGATAAAAATATAACGGATTCTTAAAAATCATTCTTAATAAGAAATTCCTCGTACTGCGATGATAACTGAAATGCAAACAATACATATTTCGTATCATAATAAATACATTGATTTGTGGCGATTTACTTAACTTACTTAACAGTTATTTTATGTTGAAGTAGCTTTTCTATCGTTTTTGCTTTCAACTGAAACTTCTTTTTCAGAAAGTGAATCGACTAGCCCGCTCGTTCAAATGAGGTAGAAAGAAGTTAGTATTTAAGGAAGGTTTTGGAAGGTGAAATGTATGTTCTACCTTCTTGAAGGTCACGTTGTTATCTTTGATTTTCTAGCAGGCATTGAGCCAGTCTTGATATCAGGCATGTTAACGCCGGCTTTTCAAATTAGAGCCGGCTTGGTCGATAGTTATCCAGTGAAGCCGTTAGACAATTTTTAACTTCATTAATTTTAAGTTATTCATTACTTGAGTGACGTCAAAAGTGTTGGCTTTTGTAAGCACGAGTTGGTGCTATCTGTGAACCTCGTTTCAGTTATTAAAGAGTTCTCTACATCCTTCTCCTGCCTGTGTAGTGCTTTAAGACTTTCGCTAAACAATCCTCTAACTTCAAGCTCAGTTTATGATAGTCCAGCATACAAGACGTTACACGTTATAGGTTAATCACTTGAATAAATAATATCGAATGAATTGTAATCAAAGAATAATACAAAACTATTACTATAGAAAATCATCTAAGCCGTTATAAATCTTACATCAGCTACATTTTATAGTTAACAGTTTCTCATTTCATATAATACTACACTTTGCTAAAAGAATTTAAAGAAATTCTTCATATTTTAAATTAATTTAAAAATAACATCCTCATTAGAAATTAAATATTTAATATAACTTAACTTTCTATGGCTGTAGCTGGCATAATATATCAACGCATGATTCTTCAATTCTTATCTTATTTTATATATGTTTTGATGCATCAGAAAGTAAAAAATTTTAAACGAAACTGTAAGCTACTGGCTGCAAATACACAGAATTTTCTTGATTTTAAAACCATTAAAATATTTACAGAGTTCTGTAGAGCAGTAAATACTTGATTCAAAATGTATTAACTTGATAACTTGTTATCTTAACTTTGAGAAAAAATTTTAATTTATATATTTGTTTATCTCATAACTATCGTTTTATATATTACCAATATTTTAAGAAAATTTCGTGTTTTTTTTTTAATATTTTAATACCTCGATAAGCATTGTTTGAAGTCTCAAATCATTATCATAATCATTGGTAGAAAAATTAGTCAGTTCATTTCCTGTGACTTTTAATCCGTAAAACATTTTCCTCTTCCATAAAATATTTGATTTTAGTAATAATTGTGTATTTCGTATGATATCTATTTATTGCCTTCAGAGCGACTTGACTATCAACAGAAATTCTTACTTCATTTTACATTTTTCTATTATTATTACAAAGTACTGATTCACAGGTAATTAAAATCTTCGCTTGGCAAATTAAAGCTTGAGTTGGTAATTTAAACTGACGATCGAGATAACATTTGCCGTAAATAAATGACGAAAAGTAACAGCAATTTAGGGTAAATTTTTAAAACATGAATGACTATCTCTGTGGTAATGTCGTGATGCAACAAACGTTTTCAAACTTACTTTATAATTAAAAGGGAATAATAGTACCATTTCACTAACAATATTTCTCTACTTCTAGGCTGCTGATCTGCAACTATATCCAAAGTTAATATTCTTCTCATATTTCATATTATTTCTTATTAACTTCGATTACGTTTTAAATTACAAATCTAGCAGAAACGAATCTTCCAGTACTATGCAGTATATGTAGAAACTGTCTGACAGAATTTAATTATTCCAAGATATAAAGATATGCTATATTTTCAATAATTTTTTTTTTTTTTCCAAATGTCGGACACTAGCCGTTATAGGCATTGACTACTACTAAGACCAGAAGTGGAGTCACTTCATTATGAAGGCACCTAATAGGTAGGTTATCGTTGTCTGCTATGAATGGACAGACAATTTACATTCATATCTTCTTCAGGATTTGAACCTGGTCCCATCGGTACGGCAATCAAAGCCACTAACCACTTTACGGTCTGAACGGCATTTTCAATAATTTAGTTATTTTTTTTTTCAAATGGATTAAGTCAATATAATTTTAATAGTTTTGTTATAAAGATTTTTAGAATGATAAAATTTTTTTTTCGAAAATGAGAAACGTGGACTCTTTGATAATTACTGGTCTATAATGATTCCTAGATATTTCATTTTTTAACTCGTTTTATAAGCTTTTCATATAATTTGATACGAAAATTTTCAGCCCTCTAAACAGTTGTTAAAAGGAAAATCAATGTGATAATATTCCCCTTTTAAATCAATGTATCAAAGATACCCGAAAAAGAAATGATGAAAACGAACGGCACATATATCCAAAATCATTGTGTTTACTGCATCGTGGTTTGCTTAGCTGGAAAGAAGAACTCTAAATGTTTTGCTTCCGAGAAGATTGGCTCGGGGTGGACTTGACATCTTTAGATTTGCGTGACCGAATTCTGTAAAATGTAAGACTAAATTACGCTATTGATGCTTTCGAACTTGCGGAATGAGACAGAGTATAGTCTAGAGTAGGAGTTCCCAATACAGTCAGTAATAAGGATAGACGATGAAATTTAGAAAAAGGTTCATGTTGATCAAGGAATCGGCTAGGAGTCGATAGCTTACAAATTAAGATCTCTTTGATTCAAATTACTGAAAAAATTAATAATTAATTTTTTATTGATTTAAAGCGATAAGGAAGAATTTATATAAAATAAAGGCAAAGAAAAAATACACAATAACTATTTAATCTGTCTTAGAGATCAATAACAGTTTTTTAATATGTAATTTTTCATGCAATAAATGCGGTTTGTATTTATTTCATGAAATGGGGATGAAAGCATCACAAGAAAACACAAAAAAAAAAGAAAATACGAAGAACGCAAAACTTCGTCAGAAACTATACTGTTATATATAAGCCATTTTCAAAATTTAAAAGAACATTTTAATGCTCCTTTTTTAGGAACTGAAAATTTTAACGTGCCCGCATGGCCTATAGAACCCCTGAACTGCGATATATCTGATACTGATATTAGGATGCAGGGAGAGTTGACTGCATTGGAAGAGGATGTTCAAGTACAAGTTTTATTCAAAAATGACAGAGGCAAGCTAATTTTGGGAATTTAAAAGTCATCCGAAGGAAATATCCTTAAATAAATGTTGTTGCCAAACCAACACTTTTTCCTTTTTTACCCAGTAGAATAAGGCTTTAGTCAAGTCAATAATTTACTCCTGAAAAAACAAGAAAGAATTTGAATATTTTCGATTTCCGAGATGATTTAAAAATTTAGTAATTTTATGATAAATATTAAAACAGTTCCGTCAATACCTGAGGTGCAACCATCAAGTGAATTAAAATCGAACGTTTTGCAATTGGAATCTGTGATTTTATTTCTGAAAACTTGTTTCTACAGTAGGGTCTCACTTATCCAACTTTTCGTATTATCAAAAATACCATAAAAAAAAGATTATGATTAAAAAAGGTATGATTTAGTTACGTCAAGCAAAAAAATGTACAAATTGTGAATAGTCCTTTTTGTTGTTGCTGCTAATGTTGCTCTCGACTCTACCGCGAGGCTCGCCTATCTACGCTATGACTCATATATCTGTCATTCAGTGCAGTACAGTTTATCTTTGTATGTGAAAGTTTTATCGCCTGTTAAGAGATTATCGTCAAGATTATCGTCTGTTAAGAGTTACGTCAAGCAAAAAAAGGTACAAATTGTGAATAGTCCTTTTTGTTGTTGCTGCTAACGTTGCTCTCGACTCTACCGCGAGGCTCGCCTATCTACGCTATGACTCATATATCTGTCATTCAGTGCAGTACAGTTTATCTTTGTATGTGAAATGTTTTATCGTCTGTTAAGAGATTATCACATCTAGCGACATCTAGCGATCTAGCGATTATCACATCTCCTGCTAGGCAGGACTTTTCTGAGAAACGAGATTCTGGTAGCACGTTTAAACGGGAGGATTCCTAGAAAAAAACAGCTTCCCTGGAAGCGAAGTCCCTCCCAGCTGCGGAAGTACTGACTACGTGGAATTTTTAGAAACCTCGCCGAAAATGTTTCGGCTGCAGCTCTGTCCCGAGTACAGATCAACCAATGAGACGAAACTTCTGCTTCTGAAGAATCACGTGATCCCAATCTGAGCGATAATCGATTGCTGTTTGGCGTTCAAGTCTTTGTACTAGCTACGTAGGTTTCGTGACAATGTGCGAGTCCTGAGAATTGTCCCTTTCAACGTCCAGTCCCTGGTAGAGGAAACATGTGATAGGGACATTACTACTCCTGGATATGTGTCTGTGTGTGTTGCGTCTGATTTGACAAACACTGTTGTAGCGTTTAAAAGTAGAAATTTACTGAAGTGCAGAAAGAATGGCGACGAGAAGAAAGAACGTTTTGTATCCATGGAACAAAAGCTTCAAACAGTCAAGAGATTGGACTGAGGAGATACAATATAGTAGATAGCTATCGACACTGGTGTTGAAAGAAGTCTTTGGTGAAACAGAAGAGTGGAAAAGAAAACGAATGGAAGTAGAAGTGTGTATCAAGAGTTACCGAGTGGGAATTAAAAGAAAGAAAAACTATAAAAAATGTGATTATGGAAAAATAAGTGAAGATTTGCATCTTTGGTTTACTCAGTTCGGGAATAAAGATGACGATTTCAGAGGCTATTTCACAGCAAATAGTATTGCATTTTCGTAACGATTTCGATTAATGGACCCAGATTTCACAGCGAGTGTCAGTTGGTTCGACCGATAAAAGAAACGCTGCAGTATTCCCCAATTAAAGAAAGTTCGTAGTGAAAAACTATCATTGAATTTTGAAGAAATAGAAAGAAAGCTTCAGACAAAGAAAACATTTCAGGAATTAAATAAAATTGAAAGTCTAACAGGCGATCGAATATTTAACCGTCATGAGTCGGGCTTTAATTACAAAATCTTACCTAGTAAAAGTCTTGCAGCAAGACCTGAAGCCGCAGCCCCTGGCTGTAAGCATAATAAGGAAAAACTAATAGTAAACTTCAAAATGAACCTAGTAATGATTGCAAAGTCCCAAAATCCTATACTCTTTAAAACAGTTTTAAGAAACGCTATTCCTGTAAAATATTCTAGTCAGAAAAGCCCGTGGGTGAGCAGTGAAATTTTCAAAGTCTAGTTTCTTAAGGAACTCATTCTTTCTACAGATAAGTTTATGAAAGTAAATAATTTACCCAGAAAAGCTGTTTTTCTGTTAAACAATGCTCCACTACACGCAATGAAGAGCAATTTCAAGATGGCGATATTAAGGGAATATTTCTGACCCCCCCCCACACACACACTAACGTAACCGCAGTATGCCAACTTACGCATCAGGGAGTTTGGGAAACGATAAAAAGAAAGAATTCGCCTGAAACCATTGCCCACAGTAATAAAAGAAATTGAAGAAGGATATGATTAAAAAATTGAAACACATCAGTATAAAGGATGTTGCTTATCAAAGGCTACAATAACTGCAAAGTCATGGAAGAAGCTGCTAGGCGATGCATGAAAACTAAAAACGCAGATAAAACGAAAAAATGATTTTACCTTTCATACAACGTATCCCTGAATGTGAAGATGCATCATTTCAAGAATTTGACAATTTGATAAAGGAAGATAATTAATATAAATTAACTGATAAAGAAATTGTCGCTTTTGTCAGTTGCGATGAAACTTAAGATCAACCACCAACTGCTGAGCCTCGCAGAATTTTACATAACAACAGACTTAAGGCTTTAGGCACTGCAATTAAATATATTGAGCAACAAGAAGAAACTACAGGAATCGTCATAATAATACTGCAAAGCTGCTGAGGCTTGGCAGTGAAGAAATGACACTTATCAAGAAAGCAGACCACGATTAAAAATTTCTTTCAAGCATTACAGGACAAAATTTTACTGTGCGTACTCCATTTAATTTCAGATAGTTTTGTAATTGTAAGTTTATTTTTTTCATTTAATATATCTCGTTTTGTTGTAAAACAATGATTATTGGAATTGTAATGTGTAAAATTAAAACAAAGTTTGACGTTTTTAATGGGCTTTTTTTTAATTCCTTATTATCGTTCGGCATGCTGCTTGTCCATTTATGTTGAATAAGCAAGACTGTACAGTTTGTAAAATAAAAAATAACAATACTACAAAAAGCAATGAAACATAAATGTAATAAAACATTTCCCAGAACTATTCATATCCTTAAGGTTATTTATATTCACTTATTTGTATTATGATTATATTGCATGGTGTATATTGCAGAGGAAATATAAGGGGGTCTGTGAAAAAAATCATTCTTTTAAAAGCGACTCATGCAATAAAATGTTTGGCAGTCCTGGTTTAGACATAGCACGAGCATAAACGGTGCTCATCTAGAGGTGCATTAAAACATTTTGAGTTTACAGCTATGTAAAACATAAACCAATAGACAGATTAATTTTATATATATATGTTTTCCCTTTCCTCACTTCTTTCCTACACACCCTATATAAGTAATTAATAACCAATCTTGACCCCTAAAAGTACTAACAATTTGATAACGCAAATATAGTTTGAAAATATAGGTGAAATGTTGAGAAAATGATTTCCATAAAGTAAAGAAATGCACGGGAGTTTGTTACAATGTACGTCTTTGGCGATCAGAATTTGTATTACTTTTTTTAATTTCTCTATAGAGATTCAAACGTTAATTCTGCTGATGCTGTTCTATATGAATGTGTAGAATCTGTATGTTCTTTGTCAAGCAGTTTAGTATTTCAAGTTGAAAGGTCTCTTCTAGTATCACTGAAATGCATCTACTCTCGACAAAGCTTTCATAAAATTGGATATCAAGCAGTAAATCGTATACTTGGCGTTAAAAAGAAAAACGACATAAGTGTAAGATATCACTTTACCCTTGAATTCGTATTTTTCCATTAAAGTAGGAAACACATCAACCTTTCCAAATCGTAACGCATTTCTGGAGATTCGAGGGATCGTCTCTAGAGAAAACATCACTTTCAGCGGCTTAAAGCAAAAATAGATTCCTTACGCCACAGAAGTTTGGATCAGACTTTTCCTACCATCATAGAATATAGCAACAAAGGAACAGAAGCAGAAGTTAAATTGAAAAAGTCGGAAACGATGCGTATCCTGAATTCTCAAGACTTGAGAATTTTTCCCCATGAGAAACAAGGACGAGAAAACTGGTGTTTACATCACTTCCTGTGTATCTTGTAATACTCCAAGGAGAAAATGCATCTTCCGTTTTTAAATCGCAGCTTCTGCAAAAGATCAGATTACAATTCTTTTTTGTTGCCCTCTTTCCCACAATTTTTTATGCAGATTCTAGATTAAAACTGAGAAAGTAAAATGTTTTTCTTCTGTTTGAACTTTTCCAAGCGCGTATTTCTCCTCTCCTCCTTCCTCTTTTTTCTTACCCCTCCTAAATTTAAAAAAACAATTTACACGTTGTTATCTACGTATTAATGTTCGTCTTTGAGTTATTGTAGAAGAAATATAATATCAGCTCCCTAGAGTATTTTAAGGAGTTTTCTATAAAATGATTTTAGTTCTTTTCAAAGCGCATTTAAAAGAAAAGAAAAAAATTCTTAGGAACTTTCACAGTTTTTACACTTTAAGAAAGTAATCCCTAGGTTAGGATTAACTTTGAATTTATTGTAAACGTTTCATTGTAAAACGTGCAACTCAGTTTCATGGTAGCATGCCAAATGAAAGCTTATTGTACTGAACTTGTTTCGCAACGGGCCATTCATTGTTTTTGTTTACTTGTATTGCATTTTAAGATTTAAGATTTAAGCAACGACGTAGCATTTCGAGATTTTAATGTAAGCTTTGGTCTTTGTGTTATCTCATTATCAAACTGATTAAAAAGGTGTTTTGAAATAAAATATTCCTTCTGTGTAGCAATACATCTCAGATTAGCTTTCGTACATACAGAAGTTGGCTGCCATTGTTATAGTGCCCAATCTTTAAGCTTCCAATATTAAATATCCAAGAAATAAATAAAACAACTAATATTGCTGCATTTTGACGCAATAATGTTAGTCTTACGATTGTGTAGAGATGGGAGAAATTCAGCGGGGGTTCGAACTTCAGATCTTCCAAGACGGCTAAATATGTTGCCAGTTACTGGTATAACTTAACGAAGATCAGTTCCCTTAATGAGCTTGTTTAAGTCCTTCGTTTTTTTAAATTAAATCTTAACATAATTGACTAGGCGCCAATTCTTTTATATACGAAAAGCTGGCAAGTTCAAATAATTAACAAACAGAAAATGTGCTTTTGTAAAAACTTCTTGCATTGTAGAATTTGCTTTTAAAAGAAAATGTATCCATTTATGAAGCTTTGGCTCTTTGGCTGTCATTTTTTATTTATTTATTTAAATTTTCACTTATTTATTGGTTTTATTATGAGTTAAGATGTCACTTTTCAGTTTTAAGCAAATACTCATTACTTTCTAAAAACATTACTCATTATCTTACCATTATTATTTTTTAATAAAGTAAATATTCAATTTTCTTGCTTTTTACTTCTTTGTACGAAATAAAGGAAGTATTGTAATCACCAAAAATTCTGGCTATCATATTTCAACCAAAATATCCATTTTGACCGCTATCGAATGCAATTTAACAATGTTTTTACGTGGGTAAGGACAGAATAAAGGACTCTTTCTCTATAAACGAATTATAAAACTGATTTAAAATGGATTCAGAAGAGATTTTTTTTGTGACGTCTGTGCGTACGTATGTACATATATATCTCGCATACTCAAAAACTCAAATACTCGTACTCAAAAACTAGTAGCTTCAGAACTTTGAAATTTTGACTATAGAAGTGCTATAATATATAGTTGTGCAACTCCCTTTTTGGTTACAATCGGCCTCACCAAAAGTATATAAATATGGTACTCGAATCGGTGAGCTCAGTATTTTAAGTCTTATATGTTGGTAAACTTAGTATTTTTTGCTTTAAAAAAGATTGAATTTTGTTTTTCTTATCTTCCAGTTAAGGTTTTTATGCCTTTAGTTAATCTGCATGGAGTAGTTGTAGAATTATCAACAATTTAAAAGTTGTTTAAGTGCGACAAGGCCTAATTTTTGTTTACCACAGCAACCATATTTGTTTACATTCGAAACTTAGCAGAATAGTGAATTTAGTTTTAGTAATTTCCGCGTATTTTCACAGGAGCAAAATTAAACTTTCATTTTTGTGCACCGAAAAATCTTCCTTGTTGCCTGCCGGCGGAATTGCTTGCTTTGCGTAAAAACTCTAATATGAATTGTAAAAACTATTTTTTTTATTGTTTTAACTGTATTTGGTGTTTTATTTATTTTTTCCCATATTTTTCTATTTTTAATGAAGATATTTTGAGGTATTTTTGCGTTGCCACGAAATGAGAACTGAATCATTGCATGAGAAATATATCTCTAATGAAATTCGAGGAAATAAGTTTAAATGAAATGCTGGAAAAAATGTCTGTAATCTAATATTCCGTACAGAGAAGTCATGTGGTGTCCGCATCAAACTTTTTTTAATTCGCAGGGTATCTAACCTTAACTCCGATCCTGATTGTAACTATTCTGTAAAAACCTTTCTGAGGTATGCCCAGTTTACTAAGGGATCGTACATAAAGATAAAAATATTATTTACTAAAATAATAACAGTTTGAAGATATCGAGAATTTCTCCACCTTTTAATACTAAAGAAAACGCTTTTGAAAAAAAGTATGTTTACAGCACCGTAAATTTATAGCTTTGAAATTTGTGAAAACCTTTCTAAAGTATGCCCAGTTTACTAACGGATCGTAAAGATAAAATTATTATTTACTGAAATAATGATAACGGTTTGAAGATATCGAGAATTTCCCCACCTTTTAATATTAAACAAAATGCTTTAAGGAAAAAAAATATGTTTACAGCACCGTAAATATATAACGTTGCAATTTGTAAAACCCTTTCTGAAGCATGCCCAGTTTACTAAGGGATCGTAAAGATAAAATTATTATTTACGAAAATAATGGTAACAGTTTAAAGGTATCGAGAGTTTCCCCACCTTCTAATATTAAACAAAACGCTTTTGAAAAAAAAAAAATGCTTACAGCACCGTAAATATATCGTGGAATAAAATAAATTAAAAACCGACCTTTGAACAGACTTTGTTGAGCAAGCTATGTGGCGCCATCTAGAAATTACCTTGGGTGCTAAGTTTAGTGAAATGGGCTACATGAACTCTGATTTCTAAGTCGTAAGTTATAGCTCGAGTATTTTAGCAAAGACTGGCATTTATGTCCGACTGGGGAAGAGGCAAACGTATTTTCAAATAACTTTACTAAATGAATTCAGTGCGTTCCATTTATGTATAAATTTTGAATAACTAAGCAGATGTTGCCCAGATTGCGTTCTCTACCGTAAATAGAAGAGTAATCTTATGTATTTTCATACTGAATGCTTCTTTAAAAAATTATATTTCTATTTATGCGTTGAGAGTAGTTTCATTGAACAGACCGAAATAAATCCCAATGTATTTAAGATGGGGGGGGGAGAATAAATAAATAAAAACTCTGAAATCTTTCAGATTTTATATTACGCCTAAAGGTTCTTTTTTTTTTTTTTTTTTTACTTTTTTTGTTACCTTTATTTATTAAATAAATATATTCTTCGCACTTAAACCATAAAATTCAATTCAACAGCAATGTCACAAAATATTTAAAAAAAAGCATATCTTTAGAATTTCCATACACAGTCCCGCAAGCTGGAGATATTTTTTTTTTTTGCACAGTGTTGCCATTGCTCTCTTTGAAATCGTTGAGCTTCTTAATCAAAAACTCATAAATGCAAAATATGAAGTTGATAATAAAAACAAATTCCAAATGTGGACTTCCAGATACCCATATTCGGGTGGAGATGTACATTACTCAAAATTTGATAGCTCTAGGTACCGTTGTTCTGTCACAATTCGAGAAACATACATACATTTATGCAGATTCTTCATTATTTAATTTCTGTAAATATAATACATGGCTCTAATATTCGGTGGCAACAATTTAAAAAGTAATTCGCAGTTTATAGTGAATCAATGCAAAATGCCAAAACAAAATTAATAGACCTTCTAAGCAAATTGACTCTCTGGACTAAAAAAAACACCACTTCGATTTATATTTGAAAAGGTAAAAAATTTATGTACGAAAGATGTAATAAATGTTTTCTAATTATGATTCATAAGATTTAGACATCATAAATTTCAAATACCACTGAATTTTCACCCTGAATTTTCTAAATTCAAAGAAAGTGATTTTCAATTATGAAGTCTTAGAAGACAATAATAAGCATTATTTTTAAACCATTTAAATGCATTTAATTTAGTGATGCAATCACTCGTTTGTGAGGCTTTTCATTTCTAATGTATTCAAATAAGGATCTTTTAAGGTAATTATTAATTTTTATGAAGATTTATAAAAATGATTTTTATGAAGATTTTTTATCGTGTTAACGATTTAGAAATTATTTTGAATATTTAAATTATGAATATATTAACTTTATTTCATATTTTTCTCTTTTGAAAGATATAACAAACTATAAGCAATAATCTTTCAATTTAGTCACATAACACTAACCAGTTTCCCTTAGAACGTCCTTCACGAAAGCTTCCGTCTTCTTAAGCAGATAGTCCTCAAGAGCTTAACCGTATTCAGAGAATCTAACCTCGTAACTCCAGCTAAATGCACACCTTCTTCACTTTTGGCGTCCATTTATGAAAACTGCTCTTTCAAATGGCAATGCAGATTATCGGGGCTGTCTATTATTCCAACCATTTATCTCAAATAAAAATGGAAGTATTATTGTATCTTATTCCTAAAGATTGTCTCTGATTTATAAAGTTTAAAAGTTCTCTTAAAGCAAATATGTGACTTGCACTAAGGTAACAAGAGATTGTTAATGTTATTTTAATTTCTTTATGTTTAAATCAGTTATTTTGAATACAAGTATATTACTGGTTCTTCTCTGTATAATTTAAATAAATTAATGCAAAATTAGATTATTCAGAAAAATAATTTACGAAATTTTAAATTGAAGATAAAAGTATGCAAATGTACCTAAAGCCTATTAATCATAAATACATGTAAAAGTATGTGAATTATGTAAATAGTCATATGTATTTGTTTAATGATACGGTGAATAATAATTGCAAATCATAATTTAAAATCACGTATGTCGTTTAATTAATTACAAATGCCACGTATACAAATTAAGAAACATTCTCGTTCATGGACATAAGTATTTGTTTAATAAGTAGCACGGTGGATCATATTTTACATACAGATCATATTTTAAAATCACGTATGGCGGTTCATTTGTTTCACGAATTACAAATGCCATGTACATAAATTATAAAACATTCTCATTTCGAATAGACTGTTTTATAAGACTATTTCATCAGGATGTGATTAATTGATTCTATATCCAGAATGCTCATGTGATTACAAAATAACAGAAATAAAAGCACATGAATTTGCAGTATTTTACTGCAATCTTAGAACAAAATTAAGAATTATGACTGACGATTAAAATACCTCTAAATTTATATGTCGAGCATTAACCAGCTTAAGTTTAAAAAGAAACATGCTATCAGATTTTCGAAGCAAATTTAATAGATGACTATGTATGCTACGGCGCAAGAATATTAGATTTTTAAATAATCAAACAACTACGTCTCTTGTTATTTCTTGGTAGACAAAGCAACTTAGATGTATCACGCGTCATTTATAAGAGTCTGGAGCCAATTACGAAGTTAATGAGTTACTATATTTAACTTTAGTTGCTTCCAATGCTTAAACTTATATTGTGACGTCAGTAAATATCAAGTGTCGAATTTGATAAGCATACAAATTATCTAAATCAGGGCCAAGCAACTTCTATATATATAAAGGCAATTTAAAAATTTGTGTTCTTTGCGTGGGTTATTGAACAGTGTATTTCCTTTAACTAATATGTAGGAATAAAATATTTTGTGGCCCATGGCGATATTTGGGAATATTAGAAAAAACTACTATTTAGATAGAATATTTATTGGACATACATTAACTATGCACACGATACTCATATTTTGAGTGCACAATAACTGAGTACATATATGGAAATGATGTTCAGTATCGATATTCATTTATTTTAATGAAATGCTCATCATACTGAGAGATGCTTAAATGATCTGTGCGAAATCTTTTGAAGATGGTTTTTAAATTTATTTCATATTCTCTTTATAAGTAGTTTTTACAGTACAACAGCAAGACTGTATGCATGGTAACACACGTAAAAAAATCAAACTTCCATATTAAATGTTTTCCAAGGGTTGTAATGGCTTCTCGTACACAGACCCTAAGAAATCTTTTAATACTAACAAAATGAACATTTTAGATACTGACCTTTTCTCTTAATTTACTTTATGAAGACCTAAATTTTCTTTATTTATTTCTTCTGCTTCTGTCTGCTATGTGTTCCTCTGTATTACAGGCAGATCTGATTTATCCATAATAAGACCCTTTTAAATAATACGATAATCATCGAATCGAATCGAACCCTAATATCGCGCAGAGCGCAACGTGTCCGGATCAGTGACACATATTGCCGTAAAGGCACATAACATGAATGCAGTCATGATAAGTAGGACCTGGAAGGGAGTACTAGTGAGCGGAAGTAAGGGTGGCAAGAGGATCATAAAATGATCTGACATCCCAAATAAGGAAGGACTAGATGTATGAAAAAGCAAGTCAATAAGTTTAGTAAAAATACCTGGCAGTGGTTTAAATTAAGAAAATCTCTTCATAGTGTAAAAGAATACGATGCAAAACAAGTACAATGAAAGACAAAACAAAAGCAAAAACAATATGGAAGGAAAGTGTGAAAAATAACTGGGTGATAGGAAGACCAGTTTTCACGCGGTGTGCGACAAATGGCCTTAGATCATAGTCTTTTTCAAGTATTTTAGAGTTGAAGAGATTAAATGAATTTAAGTATTAACATCTAAGTGCTTTACCGAAGAATTTTGTGTTTTTCTTGTTAAGATAATTTTCAATGGTGTCAAGTCTGAGATCTTCATGAAGTGTGATATTTCTGACATAGTAATGTGCATTAGAAATAATGCGAAGAAACGATTTTGAATTTTCTGTAATTTCAGGAGATCGTTTTTTGTATCAGAGGTCCACGCAAGTGAAGCATAAACTAGAACTGGTCTGATAATGGAGGTGTAAACAAAACGTTTTTTAAACTAGAACTGGTCTGATAATGGAGGTGTAAACAAAACGTTTTTTAAACTAGAACTGGTCTGATAATGGAGGTGTAAACAAAACGTTTTTTAAACTAGAACTGGTCTGATAATGGAGGTGTAAACAAAACGTTTTTTAAACTAAAACTGGTCTGATAATGGAGGTGTAAACAAGACGTTTTTTCCTAAGATCCATACTCGAATATTTTCCAACAATGGGAATTAGACTATTGATAACCTTATTCGCTTTGTTTCTAATCTTGTCAATATGATCATTCCATTTTAATTTAGAATTAAAGTTATACCCAAATATTTGGCAATCTTGACTAAAGGAACTGTTTCTTTGACGAGTAGGATTAGTCCGGGATTTTTACCTTCTAATGATAAGTTATTGAAATTTCGTCGCATTAATAGCAGTTCTCTATAAGGTGCACCATCTCTCGATATGAGGTACTTGATCTTGTAATTTTTTAATCGCATGGTTAGCATTTGTAGATCTAGACGCGAGAGCAGTATCATCAGGATAACTCGCAAGGAAGTAGTGATAGTAAGATTTTCCTGGGGGAAATCCCTGACGTAGAACAAATAAAGAATAGGGCCAAGGATAGATCCTTGGAATCTAATGAGTCTGATGTCTGAAGTGTCATTTCCTTGAGTTACGATGAATTTCCTGTTGGAGATGAACGACATCAATAGGATGATAATTTCTCTGTCAATATTAAATTGAATAAATTTATATATGAGCCCCTCATGCGAGACGCGGTCGAAAGCTGCGATAATCATAATTCAAAGCATTTAAATTAGATGATATATTTTTATTTCTTAAGTGGTTAGCGAGAGTAAAATTCATACATAAAACGCCCTGAATTTTTCTAATTCCCTCTGTATAGTTTATAGGGTTACACTTGATCTGATAATGCTATTTTACTCCTATAATTTTAGCAAATGTCAAACGAGTTACCTCTATGTCTAAGATAACCAACAAAAACTTAGGAAGGTTATAGTAAACCTTTTTATTTAAATCGAACTTCGAATATAAGTGAATGTGCTATCATAACCAAAACCCGTAGTGGTGAAATAAGCAGAACATTCAAATTTAAATTTAACGTTAAACAGTAGTCAAAAGCTACACAATTAAATACTATACTAGAAGCTGACTCAACAACTTTAACGGTGCGTCAGATTTAAAGTGACGGCAGTGAGAGACCGCATAGCCGAATAATTACAACAGTTAGAGCAAGCAGGAAATAGCCACGTAACGTGCAAGCAATGCCAGAAACACTCTTTTTCAAATACTAAAATAAC